>CM054130.1:18220643-18820643 GCA_028751855.1 Ambrosia trifida
CTGGTGAGGGGACTATGAGCTCGGCGAGTGGGACCATGAGGGGCTGTGTGACAGCGACCCACTCAGGAGCGGACATCACGGTGGTAGGGGTGGGAGGGCTAGCAGTGGCGTGAGCTGCCAAGCCTGCTCGGCCGGTGCAGTGGTGGCGTGCCCTATCATCGGAGCAACGTGCTCCTCCAGGTCTGCTGGTGGTATCGGTACAGCAATGTGCTCCACCTATGCGGTCGACTAGTCGTCGGAGTCGTCCGAGATCCACCCGTTGTGTCCTCGGGAAACGGGCACAAGTCTCATGCCCGGGGGAACGGGGATATGTGGGGTGGGTAGTGGCTCACGATCGACGTGTGCATGTCGATCGAATGGAGACTCCACGGTCTCCGACTGGGTGGGGACGGGTCTCGATGGACCTGCACAGCCTACAGGGAAGTCCCTGACGGCTCGAATGGGACGTAATGGTAGTGGTGCTGCCTGAAAGGGCACTAGAGGCAAGTCAGCCTGCGGTGCCTCGGCCATCGGTAGGTCGGCCACAGCTGCCACGTCCCCGCCAGCGGGGGCCCACGCTGGGTCCTCGCTCGGGTCGGTCTCATCGGATCTATCTCCGTCTGCGCCCTCTGCGGCGGCGTCAACCTCCATATCATCGTCCTCGGGATCGAGTACCACAACCTCGATCGGCTCAGCTGGCGGAGCTGGAATGATCTGGATGCTACTGTCGTAGCTCGGTGCTACACTCCCTGCGTCTGACATCCTGGCAAAAGAACCGTACTAATATTTAAGTATTATTCATTAGATAGTTAAGGCACACATCTACGGTATTCTTCCTAACTTCTAATACTAAAATAACACGTATCATTACCCATGGCTAGCTTGGTCGGGATCTCCTCATACCCAGTGTTCTTTGGAAGATTAATTTATTGCGTTTTGCATTTATTTTGAAAGCTTTATCTTTTGAACCAAATCCGGTTATAGTTTAGATTTTTAAAATACTAATTCGCTATAACCTTGGCTATGATACCACTTTCTGTCACACCACGCCTATGGCGGAAACACGTGGCGCGACGGTTCAAGAGGATTAAGCCAAGATTAATGCAAATCACAAATTAATTAAAGAAACGGGCATTTATTCAAACGTTGAAAATCACGTCAAATTATTCATACATAATTTAAAATTGTTTTTAATATAAATAGGGAGGCTCCTCCCTATATCCCGAATTCCTTGGGACAGAGAGACGAGACCCCTTCACAACATCCAACGCCCAAATTGGAGATTCCCCCGACCCTGCTTGCCATGTCATCCTTCATCTGTCAATTACCTGAAAGATATGTTTAAAAATCGTCAATATATAAATATTGGTGAGTTCACAGGTTTTGGTTTAACAAAACTTTATCTCATGGGAATATCCTTGTTATGACAATTTATAGGAGTTGCAAGTTCCTACAATTTTACTTGAGCCTATAACCAAACCAAGACAAAATAATAATGCCCCGCCCCAAGTCGTTACTCGGTATTCCTACGACTTGATTTCAGAATACGTGCACCCCAGGCATACGCCGATGCATGATCGACGCTATCGATTAGGGGTGGGCCTTGTCAGGCACCAATAGTACTATCCAAATATTCCTTCGGTTTCACTTTCCTGAATTAATGATTATAGTAGAGAGGTCTCAACCCCGAGTGGCGATCACAACTCAAGTATCCAACCCGTCAAACAATTCCCAACATATCTTTCCCCCGTAAAAACGTTAAATAGTTTAGAAATGGGGCCGTGAGACTCACCTGTAACTGTGCTCGGCTCAAAGAAGAAAATAGCAAATTTTGCGGTCTCGCACCTACAAACGTCCTAGACGTATAAGTCACTACACCTATCGTGCATGTGCCTTGGCAAGTTGTACACCCAACTCCCCGACCACGTATTATCCAAATTCCCGTTTAATTAGTCTCGTATCCTAGGTTCATTGGCAATGGATTACCCTTGTCGTACAAGTTTAATACTCTTTGTAACTTGTATACTATTATTCTTGACACGACTCTATCCAACGTGTAATTATTTTCCCATTTAAATAATTATACTTAGGATCGTTTCGCTCGATATAATATGATTTCTTATTACTCGATCCGACTTACTTTGCCACATATTTATTTTCCCATTTAAATAAATATGCTAAGTTCTTGTCGTTCGGTAATATATTCTTAACGCCCGACTCGACTCACCATGCCGTACATTTATTTTCCCATTTAAATAAATGTACTAGGATCTTGTCGGTATTCACATGTTCGTAGATATACTTCACCTACTCGTCTCGGTTTTCCTTCTCGCATATCTACTTTCCCATTCAAATAGATATCCTAGAATTTCGTCGAGACGAGCATGTGTACATATACCAGTGTGTGAATTCTACTTGTTAAGTCCATGTGTCGTTTAGCGTTTTTAGTTCATTACGTTCTGTTTTCTCCCACGAATATTCTTTCTACACTTAGGAAAGTGTTATGCGAGTTTCACCCTTGTTATATATATATTTTATTACTTAAAATATATATATATATATATATATATATATATATATATATATTCATGTTGCCGTAATGGCATTTTTCTCATATGTCCGTTTATCCGTTTTTCGTTAGTTCATGCAACTAAGTCCGTTAGTTAGCTTTTTCCACATTTTCTTCCAACATGCGTTCTATGGAAATATTATTCGTACTTCCAATTCCGAACGTATATTTCTTGGAAAAATATACTTTTGTATTTTTAGCCCAACTCGTTTAACTTGTATTCCAAAAAGTTTCCGATACTTTTATATTCCCCTTTATATAAAAGTATCTATTTTTGTACAAGTTTTCCCAAGTCTTTACTAATATTTTATAAAATCTTATTTTTATAAAATCCTTATGTTAACTTATCCTCTTATTTTTATAAAACTTCTATTTTTATAAAAATACCTCTTTTAATTTATACATAAGTAAGTTTCTTATGTTTATCAAAACTACACTTGGAAAAACTATTATTTACGTTTTTGACACCGAACTTTCCGTTAATGCATTTTTGGACCAAAGTTTCTAAAATACATATTTTAGTCCCTCAACTTTCTAAGTTACAATATTAGTTCCTTAACTTGTACTTGTTGCATTTTTCATCTTATCCTTCAAGGTTAGCATTTTTCTTCCAACTTAGTGGACTTTGAAGAATCATTTTCTTAATGCTTGATTATTTTTACTTCATTCCACTTCTAATTATCTTATAATCCATCCTAGATGCTATTAACATGTGTGTTTCATGTTTTTATTCAATATATCAAATTTTCACTCATCCAAGTGAGTAGACTTTGAACATGGAACTTTTTCATCCATGATCATCTAACACATTTTAATATATTTTTGACATTAACTAGTCATCTTCTGATGACAAAAATCATCTTTTATCATATTCAAGTCCTTTTCAAAAATCATGTTCTAATCATCATCCAACTCAAGTGTATGTTCATATTTTTACATTTTCTTGAAATATCATATTATTAATATCATTTCCATGTTTTATCCCTATTATTATTCCTTCATTTTTATTCTAGTAAGACACATTATTTCAAAACCATATTTCCCATCAATGTTCAACTTGCTCATACAAGCACATAATATGAACATTAACAATCAAAACAAGGTAAGACTTACTACTAGCTCAAGGCTAGGGAAGACAAGAATCCTCGGATTGAATGGGGTTTAGTGTGTTCTTCCCAAGGGTTAAGCTCCAAGCTCTTGAAACACACAATGGGGTTTTGAAGGATAATGATCTAGAGGTGATTTGGTAGTGTAAAAATTGAAAGAAAAGTGTATGTGGGTGGGTGCAAGGCCACGGCCACAAGGAAGAAAGAAGAAGAAGTTTTTGTGTTTTGCTTCAAGTGTGTGTATGTATGTATCTATATAATCTCTTTCAAATCTCCAAAGATCACCCAATATCTTAGCTAGATTATGGAAGATTTGGAAGGGATTTAGTAAGATCACAAATCAAATCCTTGGGATATTTAAGAGGGTGTTTGGCCGAGAATTAGAGAGAGAAAGAGAGGTGATTAGTTAGTTTTCTTGGCCAATCTTAATCCATGCATGATCATGATTATTATCTTTCTAATGATTTGTTTTAGATAACACAAGTTATCTTTACTTAGGTGGGCCATAGGCCGGCCCCAAGGGGGTGTTTGGCGGGGTCCACTTTGCTAAATAATCCCCATTATTAGTTATGTTAAATCCCCTTCCGTTCGGGTGCCGTCCGGGTATTTCTCGAGTTTTTATCGCGCGTCCTCCGGATATTAAAAATACTTTTAATAACTCTTAAACATGGTCCAGTTTAATCACTGATAAAATATTTTGGCTCTTGTCGGGTGAAATTACGTGTTACGCGCGTATCGGGTGCGGTACGCGCACTTTATTCGTTACCGGGAGATTTGTACAATAAGTTTTCACGTATGGCTTTGGGTTTCCAAAACTCATTATATTTTTTGAAATTATCATTTATTATATATTCCGGGTGTCCGGGGTTCGTTTCGCTTATTTAATTTTTACCGGGTAATCGCCAGTGTCCATACCGGATAGATTTGCTTGCGCATGATCCTATCATGTTTTGTCATTAAACTTATGCATTCCTATGCATTATTTGGGAATTCCTATCTTTCTAAGGCCTCAATTAAATAATCAACACATAATTACGTTTAATTACGTTAATCGTGTATAATTAATTCGTACGGAATTACCTTAATTTTGTCGGTTGTTACAATTATCAACTTCATTGTACAAACTTTACATTTGATCTTTGTCTTGTTTGGTTACTTGCGTGTTTACATAATGCCTTGGTGATGCTAGACACATGAATTGTACTACTTTTCAAACTTATACTATATGTACGAAGCTAAGTAGTACTCACCAACATCATATGTTGACAAAATTATTTTCGTGCATGTTTCAGGATAAGCTGCTTGACGCTTCACATAGGACTTTGGACTTAGATTAAATCAATTAATTATCTTTATTTTTGTTGTCTTGTATTTGATTACACATGTTGTAAAACAATATTCAATAATCAAATATTTACATTTTAGTACCATGAGCTTTTGAACAATCGTCACTACGTGGCACCTCGATGATTCCGCCATCGGTTGGGGTGTTACAGATTGGTATCAGAGCCATGGTTATAGGGAACTAGGTTATTAGACAAGATGGCCTAGACTATAACCGAACTTCAACTTGCATGCATAATATTTCCTAAATTACCCTACCCCTTATTCCCCTCTACTTTCCTTCCTCTATCTTTCCCTTCTTCTCCATTTCTCCTCGTCTTTCATCATGGTGCATAAAGATGGTGTCCTACAAGGGGTGGAAGGTCTACATCATTATGGAACAGAGACAGTACCTTTCATGAAGACACTCTTAGGCATAATGCCTACTCTTATTCTGCTCCTTCAAAGTTGTTGAGCTTAAATAAGTGTGATAAGGACACGTGCAATCTGGAAGGGTGGATGCCTGTACACTGGGTTTTCTGGCATAGGCAAGCATAGCGCATAAATCCATTTACGGACCTGTTATGCTTACCTGGGGATTCCTGGAGTGAGTGTCCACTTATAGGCTAAATATGTCTTCTTTGATCACCATTGGGTTCAACTCCTTTGAAAAGTCAACGTTCTTGTTGGGCTTTACAGCTAGACAAGGGCACTCCAAGCATCTTATGCAAGTTTTTCAATAATACTCTCTCGTTTCATATACAATATTCTGTATATCATGATTTTTATATATTGCCTACAAGTTCATACTTTCATAATCATCTGTACGGTTATACACTTACATTTTCTAATCTCATGATTATTCATTGACTACCTCATAGATGTCTGCTCGCCGCATGCTCCGTGATGCCCGTCGACGCCCTGTTCATGCTTCTCGACAACGTTCTGACCGTCGCCTCGCATCTTTAGTCGCTGAGCAAATTGCTGCAGTGATCCCAAACCTTGTCAGTGAGATAACCCAGAATAGTAACAGTGCCAACACAGGGAGTACGACTCAATTTCGGTGCACTTTCAAACACTTTAACTCATGCAACCCCACAAAATTCACTGGTGAGGAGGGTGCTACTGGCCTTCTCCAATGGTTTGAAAGCATGGAGAGCACCTTTGTAAACAGCGAGTGTCCTGATGAACTCCGCGTTCGCTATGCTACTAGTGTCCTTCAAAAGGGGGTGCTAACCTGGTGGAATGGCGAAAAGCGCAATCGAGGAGCTGATGTTGCTTTATCATTATCTTGGGCTGAAGTTAAGGAACTCATGATCGCCAAATTCTGCCGTAGGAACGAAATCAGAAAACTAGAGGATGAATTTCGTGAGCTCAAACAAGACAGTGGTGAGAATCTTGCGTATAATACCCGATATCATGAACTTAGCATACTGGTTCCACACATGGTCACCCCGGTCTCTCGAGCAATCGAGAAATATATCGAGGGATTACCTGACCTGATACAAGACGTAGTCACTGGGAGCAAATCTACTACGGTAGAGGAAGCCATCCAGCTTGCAGCCACTTTAATAGACAAACACGTAAGGAAAGGAAACTTGGTTAGGAAGGGCACCAAGACGTCTGCTGAGAAAACCACCCATGTTGTTGAACAATCTAAGACTGTTTTAGCAAAGGCCGCCACTACTGCTTCGAACTCTAAGAAACGAATGGGCGATAATCAGAATCATGCTGTTGTGGATCCTGTAACTCAGCCTCCTATCAAGAAAGCCTACACGGGAATCCATCCTCAATGCAACACTTGCAAGTATCATCACCCTGCAAATCTTCCATGCCGTCAATGCACTAGATGTGGAAGGTTTGGACACCTTGTCACCACTTGTCGAGTAAATGGTTGGGACACAGGGTAATCACCAAACAACTGCCCAGGAACCACTACAGATTACTAACGGTCGGGCATGTTATCATTGTAGAGACCCTAACCACATGCGACCTCAATGCCGTAAATTGAATAATGTAAACCTGGTGGCACATGGACGAGCTTTCAATATCAATATCAACGAAGCAAACGGTCAGGATGACGTTAATCCCACTGGTTAAGCCATGGATGGAATCTTCTTAAGACTCGGGAATTCAATACTTGTGTTTTCATTTTCTTGATTCTATTTTCATTTTGTACCCAATTGTGTCGTACTCATAAGCATATAACATCTAGAAATTTCTTGCATACTATTGTGTACAAACACAGATTGGAAATTTATCATCATAGAAGTTTAAAGACTCTACCTTACATTTTATTGAAACATTTGGACTTGATTTCCATAAAAAATCAAACTACTAAGAACTTGATACTTGATCCTACAGAGCTTTTCTAAAAACATCATTGTTTGTTATATGAAACTTGATTTTTCCCCTTAATTTGACTATCCATTGAACATTTAATTATTCATGATACTCGTAAACTATTTCTATAGGCCACTAAGATAACACTTACACTTAATGGTTGTAGTACTTACAAACTTGCTTGCATTATCCACGCAACTCAGATAAACATTTCACTTAAAGGGCTCCTCAGGTGAGTGGTAGCCCATACTTAAATTTCGTTATGCTTGTAAGTCATTGCAAACCAATACAATTGACCTCATTATTACATGGCCTCATATCATTGATAACATCTCATTGTAACTCAACGTGTTTGTTGTGTCATCTTCTTGTGAAATTTATTTGCGTTAATGTGTTGTTAGAATAGGATCATAGAAGGACATAAAACCCTAATGTAAGGTAAATTGATGATTCCGGTCCGGAACGTAATCATGAATTTACAGGTGCGTTAGGGTAGTGTGAAATTCTATTAGAGTTGTTGGGTAGACGTCCAGTACATTTTCAAGGTATCAAAGGTGTGGTGGGTTAGCTGCGGTACACCCTATATATAAACACTAATGATGCATTGAAAGTGAGACTGGTAGTCGAACCAGGAACAAACTTTACTTACTTGGTAGTTCACTTAGTCTTTATATAGTCAATCAACTTATACATTTATTTTAGGATTTCTAAAAACTTGAAGCTTAGTGTTTTACTAGATTGTTATTCCCTTTATAATTCGAGACGAACCTAAACCAATCATTAACTCACACCTATCAAACCCCTTATCCAAATCATTCGAAACAGTTTACTCTGTTACCTATAAATTCACGTCGTGTCTTAACTCAAATTTTCCAAACCACGGTTACCTTAATTTTTTTTTTACCCGAACATCCATAACCTTATGTTTCTATTAACTTCGGGACGAAGTTTCTAAAAGTAGGGGATGCTGTGACATCCGTCACTTTTATCATTATTATATATATATATATATATATATATATATATATATATATATATATTTATTTCGTACCTCCTATCTTGTACGTCGCCTTTTATCCTAATAATAATAATAATAATAATAATAAATAATAATAATAATAATAATAATAATAATAATAATCATAATAATAATAAAAAGGCTAAATCTCTAAACTAAACTATAACCAAACCCATCCTTTGAAACCCATTATCAAGACCAAACCCAAACCATCTTTACTAAACCCTTTATTAATTCAGAGCCCAACATCCTGAGCCCAGTGATCTGGTCCAGCCCACCAGCCGGCCCAACTCTCTTCTCCTCCCCCTCATACCTGTTTTAAAAAAAGAAAATAATACACGCTGGGGCCGGGATTCGAACCCGAGCCCTCAGCCGGGTCACAACACTAACACATACCATGTAACCATCTGAGCCACAGCTCATTGTTGGTTTAATCTCAACTCATAATATATATATATATATATATATATATATATATATATATACACGCGTAAATCAAGCTGTTTCCTTCCCTCTTGTGCTGCTGTTACGCGACTCAGTAACCCACCACAACCATTTTTTTTTCAACTTCACCTTTGACCATTTAATTGAGATATTATCTTTGGAAACCTTAATAATTCACGGCACTTTGTTGACTGACACTTCAATCCGCTTCAAAATGTTCTAATTTAGAGACTAATTACCCGGCTCATTAAAACAATGGTCAATAATTCTAAATCTATAAATCCGGTGTAATAGTATAAATTGAACCTCCCCAATCATTCACAACTCGCCGAATACATCCTCTCAACCTCCAATTTCTGTCATTGATCCGTCATTCGAAGCAGACGTGCACGAGTTGACTTTTCTGTTGACTTGGCAATACATACGATATCGTGTTTGTAAGTCGTTTTTGTTTTATGGGTTTTGATCTTCGGCCTATACACAACAATAACCCTATGTTCAATTGGGTTATTGTTGTGTAATTTGGATTATTGATAGGCTAGGGTTCGAATTCTATGAATTGGGGAAGAACACCTTGCAGACTTAGGCTTTTTAATTTTTGTTTTTCTGTTTTAAACACAAACAAAGACATAGCCCAGTGGTGGAGTCAGGTTGGATAAGGATTGAACCGGGTCTGAACTCGGGTTCGATCCCCACAAACAACCACATTTTTTTATCCCTTGTTATTTATATACTTAACATAATAATCTTTTAAATTCGTTTTAAAATACTAAAACTATTTTATAAATTCTACAAAAATTACTGTATGATCTTCTAATGGTAAAGTTCACTTTACAATTTTTAGTTTTTCAAAAATAATTTATTAGATATATATTATTAATAATACAAGTTTATTCATTTATAATTATAAAATTCAATAAAAATATCTAAACGATTTTATTAAATCTCACAAAAATTATCCTAAACTTGTATATCCTTAAACATTTCAGAAAATATTTTTATTTCAGAAAAACCACTCATTTTCTATTTTTAATTAATTTTTGTTAGTTTTAATCAAAAATAAACCATAATAAATTCATTTTTCAATATTTTTGCACCAAAACTTTATATAAATTATTTCTAACTATCTAGAACTGAAATACAATTTTTAATTCAGAAATTCTTTAATTTTAATATTTTTGGATATTAAAGTTATATTTAGACAATTTGAAATAAATAGATTATATATTCTATTTTCAAGAAAATAATTTTATAAAAATTATTTTCACACTTAAAATTTATATTGTGATCATCTTTAATTTAAAATTTACAAAAAGACTTTTGCTTATTTATTTACCAAATTTCTTTTATTTATTAAACGTTTAACTTATTAATCAAACGAATTCTCATCCCCAATTCGAAACCCTAGAAACTACTTATAAACTAGATGGACTTAGACTTATTTGTTCCCTTATACATAGGGTGACACTTGGTAACGTTGGATTACACTTATTCAATTCCACAAGACTTACCACCTTGCTAATGTGATTATTACTTATCCCCTTTTTCACTTTTACAACTTTTGGGGTGATTCATGCACAAGTATACAAAACCTACAAATTCATTTACACATACATTTTTATTCATTTACAATTCATATACGTGTCTTGTTTATCTTTGTGCTTATGTTTGAACATGAACGTAGCTTACATACAAAATCATACATCTAGACATAACTTATGTTATGGTGCTCTTTACATATAGACGTAACTTATGTTACGGTGCTCATTTAGACATAACTTATGTTATGGTGCTCTTTTAGACTTGACACGTGTTGAGGTGCTCATTATCAACTTCATTGTACAAACTTTACATTTGATCTTTGTCTTGTTTGGTTACTTGCGTGTTTACATAATGCCTTGGTGATGCTAGACACATGAATTGTACTACTTTTCAAACTTATACTATATGTACAAAGTTAAGCAGTACTCACCAACATCATATGTTGACAAAATTATTTTCGTGCATGTTTCAGGATAAGCTGCTTGACGCTTCACAGAGGACTTTGGACTTAGATTAAATCAATTAATTATCTTTATTTTTGTTGTCTTGTATTTGATTACACATGTTGTAAAACAATATTCAATAATCAAATATTTACATTTTAGTACCATGAGCTTTTGAACAATCGTCACTACGTGGCACCTCGATGATTCCGCCATCGGTTGGGGTGTTACAACTTACTGATGCGTTATCAGGAAGTTTGTTCAAAACTTTGAGGATTAGAGAGTGATTTTAGAGAGATTATGGATGAACAAGAGGTTAATGGGTGGAGAGGAGTGGTATTTATAAGTGGGGTGAGTTGGTGGGGCATTTAAGGGAGTAATTAGGGTGGTTGGGAGTGAGTTAATTGAGTAAAGAGGCCATTTACGAGCTGATTAGAAGGCTGATCTAGTTGCTGAATTCGTAAGGCCGTCGTGTCACGCGACGGGATTTCATCATCCTGGTCGTGTCACGCGGTGGGGTGTTTTTGGCCCAAAAGTGCTTTTTGGTTGGGCTTGGCCCAACAGACTTGGTTTTGGACGTGTTTTGGGTTAAAACTTAAGGTTTAAGCGCATTTTGACATGTTTTTGGGTTGGGCTTGATTTCCAACTTGTATGGGTTCGTTTATGCTTCGGTTTAGCATTAGAATTTCGTTTTTAAGCGTAAAGTATAAAGTTTGCGTTATGTAGAGTGTATAGAATATTTGAAATAGGTTATAATTAAATGAAATTGATAAAATATTCTTCCATTGATCATAAGCTCGGGATTATAAGGGTGTAAAAGGGAAAGATACGAGAATACAAGGACTAGAATGGAAAATACGAAAGTACAAATGTTACAAATTGGCATCTTGTTCCATTACAAGGTAAATCACAACTATAACTATTTATAAAAACAAACTAGATTAAAAATATTTAAAACAGACCTTGTAGTCTTGCACTTTTGTATTTCGTCATGCTGGAGCCTAGGGCCGAGCAAATTAACCGCTATAACCGAAAACCGAACCATAACCAATATAACCGAATCAATTTTAACCGATATCCAAAATAACCAATGGTTATGAAATTTCTTTAACTGACCGAGCGGTTATGGTTATGGTTATGGCTATGGTTATGAAGCTTTGATTAACTGATATAACCAATTCAACCAAACCGAACTTGTAATGTTAAGTTTATATAATACATTTATGTTTTACATTAACTATGTAGAGGTTTTTTACGATAATAAAAGTATGTTATTAACAAAATGATCTTGTTGTGGTGTTTTTTTATGATGAATTAAACTTGTAATCAAAGTCTTAAGTATGCTTTTTTATTCATATCTTATTAAAGGGGATCCCATATTCGTACGTAAAATGATATATCTAAATAATAAATTCAATGATTATTTACACAACAACTCAAGCTTGATTATTGTAACCAAATATGGTTTAAGAAACAGAACGTTTACAGAAAATATATTATAAAAAGTTCGTTGTATGGAACAAGACGCTACAAAGGATTTTTTTTAGCGACCAACAAAAGCCAGATCACCCGAGTAAACCTAATGGCAAAAGGCCACCCACGCCCGGGAGCGCAGACGACATAAAGCTTCTTCCTCCCATCCTTGTTGCATTTCTTCATCATTTATACAATCCTCTTTAACAATACAACTACAGAGTAATCCCCCAATTTTTCAAAATCAACCAGACCTATTATCATCATCTATGCCACCATTTTGAGGAACCATGTTTTGCTTGGTTCTCCAAATGATTATCCATTTCCTTATATGCAAACACACATTATACTTTTGTTTCAAGATTTTTATAGGTTTAGGACTTCGTCTTTAAACAAATAAGTTTTGTGTGTGTGTGTGTGTGGATGAAATGGTTCCATTTACAATTTTGCTCAGAAGTATAATGGATGGTAAAAGTCTTCATCGACGGAAAATTTGCAAGTCAACGTAATTGACCAAACACAGTGCAGTCCCGCCGTAACGCGCAGATCCTGCTAGTATTTATAAATAACTAGGGGTTTTGAACCCCGCGCTTCGCGGCGGGAGTGTGGTCATGGCATGAGTTCGTTATTATCGGTTTAGCCTGTTAAAAACTATAAATGCGAACATGTATAACCAAATACCAGGACAATGATGTTCGCTCATAGGTGGTTGGGTTTGTGAATAATTTTTTTATAGATACAATTAATTTTGTTTTAAAACAATAATTAATTATGATATATATATATATATATATATATATATATAACTCTTTCATTCATTACTAGAAAACGGGCTCTTTTGCTACAAAATTTTCTTACGGAAAAAAATGCGTTACAAATTTTGACAAAATTGCTACTAATTTGTGACAAAAAACACCCTTATTTTTTTGGACAAATTTGCTACACAATAGCGACCAAAACTTTGAAAATTGCGTAAGAAATGCATAGGAATTGCGTCACAAATTTCCTACACCATGTTTCCGTAAGAAATACATTGAAAATTGCGTAGCAAATGTGTAGTAATTGGTTTCCGACGATTGTTTTTCTAACTTCAAGGTTTTGTTAAAAATGCGTCACAAATCAAGGTTTTGTTAAAACAATCCATTTTTTTAACGGAGTTAACTCAACCTAGTTAAGTCAGGGGTAAATTTGTCCATTTACATTCTGAGCTCCTTAAAACCCAGCTCCCTCCACTCTGTTTTCCTTCCACGGCAGCTTGTTTCGCTCTATAAACCCTCCGCAGCAGTTCGTTTCTGCAGGTGAGCACCAAAATAGCAGCTCATCTACTGCAGGTGATCGTTTGACTCGTAGAAAAAAAATCACAAGACGAAGAGGAAAATGTTGGAAGAAGACTGTTGGGTTTGCTGACCTGGAGAAGAACAGATGATTGAAAAGCCAAAACATGCTAACAGTTGATCCACACAATAAACAGTCCTTACAACATACTTCTCCCAAAAGACTACTGACTCTAACAACTGTTCTATCCAAACAACTGCTATGACAACTGCTGATACAAAGGACTGCTGAATAAACACTGATGAAGAATAACTGCTGACCAAAGGTCTGATGAAGAACAACTGCTGATCCAAGTATTGAAGACTAAAGCACTGCTGGAGCCAACAGCACTTAGGCTCCAGCAGAGGATACAAGACCATTAGAGTTTTCCTACAACAGTAGTTTACCTTCAGTGTTTTCAATGTAACAGTAGTTTGTAATAGGCAGATGTTTTATATTTGTTATTCTGTTAGAGGTCACTGTCTTAGGTGACGTCAGCCTAGGTCATCAGTGGTTTTGGTTTGTCTATAGATAGAACAGCGCTTGTACTGTTCTATCACATCACACACACAAACATTCTCTCAGACCAACAATCACTGTGTGATCAGGCTGAGGGGGAGTACTTGTATGATTGTAATCTTTTAGATAAATCAAAGCATTCGATCAGAAAACAATTACTCTCATGTTTTGATTAATAGTTTATCATTCCGCTGCACTTTCCATCTATATTCACATCACTCTTATCATTCTTAGTTAAATACAATCAAAACAAACAAACTCAGATCCTAACAATTGGTATCAGAGCTTGGTCAATTAAATTCGATCTAACAAATCAATTTAATATAAACAGATCAGCTCACAATTATTGATATCGTTTGTCTGTTGGATTGAAAACAGAGTAATAGTTTAATTTCGTTTCAACCGTTTTTAAACAGACTTTGTTTTTTGAAAAATCAGAGAATGGCTTCATGTGACATCCGTCACCCTCGTCTTGCATCTAATTGACAATAATAGCCCTTCAGATATTTCCATTATAGCCCTCGTAAGTTTCGTCGTTTTCAAATTTAACGTTAAAGCGAAGTAAAAATTTTTTTTCATTTATACTAATTATAGATCGAGTATAAGTTTTAATCAAATGCGTAGGTGAAACGTGTTCGTAAAAGATTTATAAAAAAAAATAGTTTTACAAAGCTTTAGAAACATTTTTGGTTAATTTATATTAACTTGGTTAGTGTTTTATAAAGAGAAGACTAACTAAACTTGAATAGAACTAATTAAGGTTAAACATGAGGGACCTATTCTGCCAAAAGCCTAAAGTTTTAAACCAACTCCTCCTCCTCTCTCCTGACCCACGTTTTTCCGGCCAAGGTCTCCGGCCGGCGAAGTTTTCCGGCGAGCCTTAAACTCCCATTTTTAATGCGCCTTTAGTCGTTTTTATTATTTCTAAGCGTTTCTCCATCATTGTTCCACGCATGGCAATCATTTATACGAGTTATTACACGCCTTTAATCACTTTTTTAATCAAGACCTTAGTGTAACCGACCGGAAATCTTTATGTCACATTTAAACCCATTTTTGTTAGCGAACATATAAATCGTTTATGCCATATTGTTTCTGCATCATTATACCTTCCAAACCCACTAACAAACATGTGAAAATCAGTTGGGAAAACCTCTGAATCGAAGCATATATGGTCGAAGCTTGCAGCCACATTTGCGAGCGAGACAAGCTGTGTAAGCCACTTCTTTTTGTGCCATTTTAATCCTTATTCACTCCTTTGTAAAACCCCCATGGTTCTCGTGATCATCTGTAGCGATTTGAGGATTATTGAATTAATCTAGGGTTAGGGTTCTTAGTCTTGTATTTGGGGAAGAAGAAGATGAATTATTGGTTAAATTTATGTAATGTTTTCTAAACTTATCAACAAACTAGTAAGTGTTGGAGTGGTTGTATGTTTGTTTGTGAAAGAAATTGGGGCAGGTTCGATCCTCAGCATCAGCGCCCCATTTCCATTTTTTTTTGTTTTGTTGTTAGTTATTATTAATACTTATATATTAATATATTAATACATTAAACTTATAATATTCATAGAAAATTCATTTTTACTCCAAAAATTATAAAAATTTAGATGTAGCATCTTGACACCCTAAAGAAAATTATTATACTTTTATTTTCTGGAAAATGTTTTACTTTTATATTTTTATTGAATTAAATTGTTTTAATCATATTTAAATGATTAAAAATTCATTTTTAATGATTTTAATCTCAAAATTTTTGTGAAACTATTTCTAATCAATATGAACTAAAATAAAAATATTTGGTTCAGAAAACATTTATTTTTATTAATTTTCTTATTTTTAATCATTTAAACATGATTTAATCTTATTAAATCAGTTTTAAAAATAAATAAGTTTATATAAATTATGGGAAAATTATTCTAGTTTGTTTACATCAGAAATCAACCATTTTCTATAAAATTAGTAATTTTGGATCATGTATGGTATTATTAGTCTTATTTACGTTTAATTAGACATAATAAAGCATTTATTTATTTATTTATACAATTTAAACGTCTATTTTATAAATATTTTTCTTATAAGATAGAAATATTACTATGTTTGAAAATCTTAACTACTTTTGGTTGGATCATGGTGTAACTCATAATTATTTAATTAAATATTTATGACTATGGTGTTTATTGACAATAATTAGTGAAGGTAATTAACTAAAATTATTTTGTCTTAATTTTTCAAACATATTTTTATCTAAATAATCAATAGATAATAATTATGTTATTTAAACCACCTTTACAACCTTTCATATATTATTTGAGATATACAACTTTTACATTAACGCGATTATCAAAAAAACTCTAATTCCCCAAATCGACTTAGCAAACCCTAATGCCTTAGACCCTAGATACCTTAGACTTTTAGACATTTCCTTATTAGTACTCTCATACATTATAGGTTGGATTCTTCGGAATTCCCAATACTTAGCTCACGACCGCTTAAGTTGGATCTTAATCGCTTTCGCAAACTGTGAGTATATCTTTCCCCTTTTTACTGTTTTACTACTTTGGGGTGACTCATGTACCTATATATTAATCAAGTTTCAATTTCTTATACTTAATGCAATTCTCATGTGTGTTTGCTTTATGTTAATTGGTGTGTCTATGACTTGTCAAAATCATTAACCGCTGGGCGGCCTAGCTTTTCAATGAATAGTACTATGGTATACCCCCTTGAGACTCTGTTGAGAGAATCTTGGTCATTGTCTTGTTAATTCATTATTCAGTTGGTTAGTCATGTGTTAGTCATTATTCTCAGGTTTGGTTTTGAACGGATATTACTTATTACATAATTGCAAATGGTACCGCACATGAATTGCTAAACACTTTTCTACTACATTTACTTAAACAGGGTATGCTCACCAATACTTTGTGTATTGACCAAATGAATTTTGTACATGTTTCAGGTTGTTTTGAGATGCATCCTTTAAGCTTTCGGATTTATATTTAGATTTTGATTTATTGTATTTCAATTTAGTAGACAGTTAGTATCATTGTAATTCTTTTCAATGTAATAAATTATTTAATCAATGTATTCAAATTTACACTTTAGTCCATGAGCTATTGAACAATCGTCACTACGTGACACCTCGATGTTTCCGCCATCGGTTGGGGTGTTACAGATTGGTATCAGAGCCATGGTATAGGGAATTAGGTTATTAGAATGCCTTTTAGCCTAGTCTATAACTAAGCTTACTTTCACGAGTCCTCTCGTTTATATTTCTCTTATTTCCTATTATTTTCTTTCAAGATATTTTCGTTATGATTATTTCTCGTTATTCTTTCGATATTTTGCTTGGCGAAGAAGACACTCGTATTTCACAAACGAAACGATATCATCAAGTTAGGAGTGACATCCATACCTTGGTGATTAGTTTCACTCCTCTATATGTTATTTATCTTTGGAATATATCTTTGAGATAGGAGTGACATCCACACCTCAAAGAGTGTTTCCTTCAAAAAGAAACTTAACCACTAAGCTGGGAGTGATATCCTTAACTTAGTGATTGGTTTCACTCCACAATCGTTTTCAATTTTGAAATACATCTTGGAGTTAGGAGTGAAATCCACATCTCAAGGATCTATTTCTACATCTCGTTGATTATGAATTTTCTTAAATATGGGTAACCTATTACATACGTTAATTTCATCATTCACGTCATTTTAAATCTTGGTCTTTTAAAACACATTAGATTTATACATATTTCATGAAATGATTTCACCTTGCGTTTTATAAACTTGTATTGCATCTTTCACAAATCAAATGTAAACCTTTTATTTTCATACAACCTACCCAATATATGTTTTCGGGAGAAACTTGCAACTGTTAATATGCCTTATAACACTTTTCAAACTCGACTTTTCATAAACACATGAAAAGGGGTATCTACAAAACCTTTTCATGTGAACCTGTTTTGAATCTAAAACACACTTCGATTTATAAAAAGTTAGTCTCATACATTACTACTATTCTTTCAACAATATCACAAAGTCGAGTAAACTGCGAAAATTTACCTTTATACTTATACTCTTTCAGTTGCAAAACTTTTGGTTTAACAAAACAATGGACATATCTTTTTATCAGAATGTTGCTAAATGCCTTTTATAGTATAACGCATATATGTAAAATTACTAGATTTTAACTCACATACCAGTAGGCTATACACCCGTTCCATTCATTTGACGTAAATTTCATTATCTTATTCTTGGACCATTTTTATTCATAGTTATTTCTAACACGTTATTTGTGACTATTTTCACACTGACTATTTGCATTAACACAACTCGTTTACTTTCATTTTGTGCAATTGTGCGATTTACTCGATTTATGTTATACTATTATTTCAGTCGAATTTTTTTTTTACTTATATACCTACTTGAACGCATATTTGGTATGCACATTTTCTTTCCTGTTTTGAGCAAAACCCTGTTATACTTTACATTATTTTGTTCATCATCATGGCCAACGAACATACTAGCTGATAACTCGTATGAGATCTAAGCTGGTGCCCACGTACGACTCAGATTAGAGTATTCCTTTAACCCGAGGGGAACGGTGTAAATCTCGGATTTTATCAATATGGGTGTTTAGAGCCAACGATGTGAACAGAAGCTACCGGTTAAGGGTGAACCCGAAAGGGAAGAACCTCTAACCATGTCTATTACTTACATGTTAGTCTCATTAAGGTTAAAGGGTAAACCCGCAAGGGAAGGACCTCTAACCATGCCATGATTGAACATTATTTCATTACAGTGGCTATTACATATTCTGATTGCACGCATTTGTTTCTGGTATTACTTAGGATAGGGTTATGGAAAAGCATAACACCCAAGTGTAAGGTAAATCGATGATTACGGTCCGGAACGCAATCATAGGTTTACAGGTACATGAGGATGGTGTGTGATTCTACTTAGGCTATTGGTAGACAATTAGTACGAATCCAAAGTATCGGGAGTGTGGTGGGTCAGCTGCGGTACACCCTATATATAAGCATAAACGATACTGCGGGAGCGGACTGGGAGTCTGACCAAGAACCTATCCATTACTTTATATTTATCTCTTCATTAGAACAGTGGGCTAATAGCTAGCATTTTCGATAGGAACGTTTTTACGTGAACTTCATTCGCCTTCCTAGAATCTTTCTCTTGACCACCCACACAGAAAACACGAATCTTGTATACCCTTACACGCTCTGTTATTTGAAATCTTGTTACGTACCTTAATAAAGTTCGGTCAGAAACCTTCTAAAGTAGGGGAGTCTGCTTCATTAGTACCTCTGCCCCTTACCCGTTACACATTCCCAAAGCCTTTCACGTTTAAAACTCTCAACTTTCTAACTTTGGGTTAACTGTCAAAGATTTTTGGAACTTTTACTTTGGGTATTAGACAACTATTTTAAATTTTTGTCGAATCATAAATGATGAAAATTTTCAATCTACTTGATTTATACAACGCCTTTTGTTTCATAGTAGCCTCCACTTGAAAGAAATTTCGAGACGAAATTTTCTAAAGTAGGGGAGACTGTGACATCCGTCACCCTCGTCTTGCATCTAATTGACAATAATAGCCCTTCAGATATTTCCATTATAGCCCTCGTAAGTTTCGTCGTTTTCAAATTTAACGTTAAAGCGAAGTAAATTTTTTTTTCATTTATACTAATTATAGATCGAGTATAAGTTTTAATCAAATGCGTAGGTGAAACGTGTTCGTAAAAGATTTATAAAAAAAAAATAGTTTTACAAAGCTTTAGAAACATTTTTGGTTAATTTATATTAACTTGGTTAGTGTTTTATAAAGAGAAGACTAACTAAACTTGAATAGAACTAATTAAGGTTAAACATGAGGGACCTATTCTGCCAAAAGCCTAAAGTTTTAAACCAACTCCTCCTCCTCTCTCCTGACCCACGTTTTTCCGGCCAAGGTCTCCGGCCGGCGAAGTTTTTCGGCGAGCCTTAAACTCCCATTTTTAATGCGCCTTTAGTCGTTTTTATTATTTCTAAGCGTTTCTCCATCATTGTTCCACGCATGGCAATCATTTATACGAGTTATTACACGCCTTTAATCACTTTTTTAATCAAGACCTTAGTGTAACCGACCGGAAATCTTTATGTCACATTTAAACCCGTTTTTGTTAGCGAACATATAAATCGTTTATGCCATATTGTTTCTGCATCATTATACCTTCCAAACCCACTAACAAACATGTGAAAATCAGTTGGGAAAACCTCTAAATCGAAGCATATATGGTCGAAGCTTGCAGCCACATTTGCGAGCGAGACAAGCTGTGTAAGCCACTTCTTTTTGTGCCATTTTAATCCTTATTCACTCCTTTGTAAAACCCCCATGGTTCTCGTGATCATCTGTAGCGATTTGAGGATTATTGAATTAATCTAGGGTTAGGGTTCTTAGTCTTGTATTTGGGGAAGAAGAAGATGAATTATTGGTTAAATTTATGTATTGTTTTCTAAACTTATCAACAAACTAGTCAAGTGTTGGAGTGGTTGTATGTTTGTTTGTGAAAGAAATTGGGGCAGGTTCGATCCTCAGCATCAGCGCCCCATTTCCATTTTTTTTTTGTTTTGTTGTTAGTTATTATTAATACTTATATATTAATATATTAATACATTAAACTTATAATATTCATAGAAAATTCATTTTTACTCCAAAAATTATAAAAATTTAGATTTAGCATCTTGACACCCTAAAGAAAATTATTATACTTTTATTTTCTGGAAAATGTTTTACTTTTATATTTTTATTGAATTAAATTGTTTTAATTATATTTAAATGATTAAAAATTCATTTTTAATGATTTTAATCTCAAAATTTTTGTGAAACTATTTCTAATCAATATGAACTAAAATAAAAATATTTGGTTCAGAAAACATTTATTTTTATTAATTGTCCTATTTTTAATCATTTAAACATGATTTAATCTTATTAAATCAGTTTTAAAAATAAATAAGTTTATATAAATTATGGGAAAATTATTCTAGTTTGTTTACATCAGAAATCAACCATTTTCTATAAAATTAGTATTTTTGGATCATGTATGGTATTATTAGTCTTATTTACGTTTAATTAGACATAATAAAGCATTTATTTATTTATACAATTTAAACGTCTATTTTATAAATATTTTTCTTATAAGATAGAAATATTACTATGTTTGAAAATCTTAACTACTTTTGGTTGGATCATGGTGTAACTAATAATTATTTAATTAAATATTTATGACTATGGTGTTTATTGACAATAATTAGTGAAGGTAATTAACTAAAATTATTTTGTCTTAATTTTTCAAACATATTTTTATCTAAATAATCAATAGATAATAATTATGTTATTTAAACCACCTTTACAACCTTTCATATATTATTTGAGATATACAACTTTTACATTAACGCGATTTATCATAAAAACTCTAATTCCCCAAATCGACTTAGCAAACCCTAATGCCTTAGACCCTAGATACCTTAGACTTTTAGACATTTCCTTAATAGTACTCTCATACATTATAGGTTGGATTCTTCGGAATTCCCAATACTTAGCTCACGACCGCTTAAGTTGGATCTTAATCGCTTTCGCAAACTGTGAGTATATCTTTCCCCTTTTTACTGTTTTACTACTTTGGGGTGACTCATGTACCTATATATTAATCAAGTTTCAATTTCTTATACTTAATGCAATTCTCATGTGTGTTTGCTTTATGTTAATTGGTGTGTCTATGACTTGTCAAAATCATTAACCGCTGGGCGGCCTAGCTTTTCAATGAATAGTACTATGGTATACCCCCTTGAGACTCTGTTGAGAGAATCTTGGTCATTGTCTTGTTAATTCATTATTCAGTTGGTTAGTCATGTGTTAGTCATTATTCTCAGGTTTGGTTTTGAACGGATATTACTTATTACATAATTGCAAATGGTACCGCACATGAATTGCTAAACACTTTTCTACTACATTTACTTAAACAGGGTATGCTCACCAATACTTTGTGTATTGACCAAATGAATTTTGTACATGTTTCAGGTTGTTTTGAGATGCATCCTTTAAGCTTTCGGATTTATATTTAGATTTTGATTTATTGTATTTCAATTTAGTAGACAGTTAGTATCATTGTAATTCTTTTCAATGTAATAAATTATTTAATCAATGTATTCAAATTTACACTTTAGTCCATGAGCTATTGAACAATCGTCACTACGTGACACCTCGATGTTTCCGCCATCGGTTGGGGTGTTACACTTCAATCAATCACGATCCACATAACACTGGCACGAACAACAAGCCACCGATGCTTGTCAGATCTGAATACAATATCTGGCAACGTCGGATGAGCCATGTTCTTGCTCAACAGAACACTGGGTGTTGGAAGTCGGTTATCTTCGGATCACATGTTCCGATGGTGCCGAGTACTGAAGATCCCAAGGTTCAAGAGCCAAAGAAACTTGAAAACTACTCCGACCAGGATTTTTAGAAAATTGAGTTAGATGCTAAGGCTTTCAGTATTGTGGCCATGGCTCTACCCAATGATATATATGCTGGGCTGTTACATTGTAACAGTGCAAAAGAGTTGTGGGATGCACTGAAAGAACAATTTGGTGGGACTGAGGAGGTTATTGAAAACAATCGTGAAATACTTAACCAACAATATGAAACATTCAGTCATGTCAAAGGAGAGTCATTAACTCAACAGTTTGAGAGGTTTAATTGTTTAATTAGTGAACTAAAACTGGTTGGTCTTACTTATCCTCATTCAACCCTGAACCATAGGTTTTTAAGATCATTACCAGACAAATGGGACACTATTGCTATTGTAATGAGAAACTCGATTGGATTTAAGGACCTATCACTGACCCAGCTTCATGGTAAGCTCTTGACCTATGAGAGAGAGCTTAACCAGAAAAAGAAGCTCCAGGACTCTGGAAAAGTGTCTGATGATTATGTATTTGGGAATACAGCACTTTTGGGTCATGATGAGGTGCCTGGAAATACTAAGGATCAGAGTTATGATCATTTCATTGACATAACTTCAGGTTTTAACTCAGGTTTTAACTCTGATTCTTATTCACCAAACTATGCTTTCACAGCAAGTGGTGGTGATATCCAGGCATCTGATAACATATCCTTTGAGTATGATGACCTGAAATACTTTGACCCTGATGATTTGGAAGAAATGGACATTATGCACCAATTGGCCCTTCTCAGTGTAAGAACTAACAATTTTTACAAGAAAACTGGGAGAAGGTTTCCAGGGTTAACTGGCAGATCAAAGGTTGGGTTGGATAAATCAAAGATAAAGTGTTACAAATGTCATAGACTTGGTCATTTTGCTAGGGAATGTAGGAGTCAACATGGTACACCTATAATCACCTATCCAAATCAAAGACCACAGACCAACACTTATCAGAATTCCTATAATACCCCTGGACCAAATGTGCAAAACACTGCTCATTTTGCACAGTCCTCAAACACTGTTCCTGTCCAGTATGTCCAAACCACTATTCCTCAGATCCACTATGTGCAAACACCTGTTGCTCAAGCACCTGTGCAAACGACTGTTGCTTCATCCTCTGCTCCTGCAGAGACCAGTCAACAGAGCTTCTTTACACAAGGCTTTGTTGATTGGAGAAGTCTACCAGATGAGTTAACAGATGAAAATTTTGCATTAGTTGCCAAAGCTGAAAATGAACCAGAAAACTTTTGTTTCATGGCTATGGTTGATGAGGTTGAATCTGAGGAGGTGGTGACTGAATCTGATGTTGTGACTAATGATGTTGTTGATGAAGTTGTTACAGGTGAAAAACCTGAAGAAGAGGTTGTGAATCTCTCAGATCCCTGGGGTGCATCTGATGATTGTGAGTGCAAGTGTGATTGTGCATTGATGGCTGCTGCTAAGGTATCTCCTCAAATTCTTAAAGATTTGTGCTTTGACAGATGTGTAATTGCATTTGCTAACATCAAAGAGGTGAATGAAAACCTTAGAAAGAAAATTTTAGATGATGAAGTTACATTTGAGAAACTTTCAAAAGATTTAAAAACAAGTTTAACTGAAAAGGAATCTGAAATAAGCAGCTTAAAACATGAAGCAACCATAACCAAAGACCAGCTCCAAACTATGATAGCAAAATATCAGAGTTGTAAAAGTGAGCTTGAGTCCACCCAAGTTGAATGTGAGAAATGGGTGGAATCATGTAGAGGTTTTGAGATGCTACTCAACAAACAAACCAAAAGTCATGTGAAGTTTGGTTTTGGTTTTGAAACCACTGCTCCAGCTTTTGAAAACACTGACAAAAGGAGTCAAAATTCTGTTGAGATAGTTCCAACAAACCTGCAGGGTCAAGAGATTAAAATCACTGAACCAAATGGTAAGAAAATTGTTCTTGAAAAACCAGAAGGTTCCTCATCATTCACTGAACTTGAAAAGTATGAATTTAAACCTACCTGGTCTGATGAGTGTGATACTCTTGAGAATTTTAAACCTGTTGATTTTAAAACACGTGAAGGAAAGACAGCTCCTCAGGCAAACGTCATTCCCTTGAAAAATCTTCCAGCAGATGCTCAAACATCTGCTGAAAAGAAGGCTGAAAAAGGAAAGAAGAAAGAAAAGACTGTCCACTTGTTCTGTGATTTCTGTGAAAAGAAGAATCATGTCACTAAAAACTGTTTTCTTCTAAAAGCATATGACATTAACAAAGGAACAAGTGTATGTGATTCCAAAGCCACATGTTCAATATGTGGGAAAAATAATCACAAGACCAAAGAGTGCTTGTATCTAAAAAATTTTGACGTAAAAATACAAGAATACAAAGCTAAAACTCTTGCAAATCCTGTGGTTAGTACTTCAAAAGGAAAGCCCAAACAGACTTTCACCCCTGTCCAAACATCTGTTACTAAAAGACTTGAAACATCTGCTTCTAGGGATGTCCAAGTAACAGATGCTCCACCCACAAGCAAATACCCAAGAGGTTATGGACAACCACCATGTCATAATCTGCCACATGTTTATGAGGAGCCAAAAAGACCCTCTAAACCAAGAGTGAACAGAAATCCATATGGGTATTATCATTTGTCTGGAAGTGATCAAACAACTGTTGCCCCAAGTGTTGACATTCAAGCACTGGCAAATGGTCAGCAGCAGTTGTTGAACTTAATTCAAAAATTAGTTCAAACCACTGATCATCTTCCAAAGCTTGAGTCTGAAAAGTCTGAGGACCCATCCAAAGCCAACTTGGCTTTGGACACTCACCAAAACTAATCCATTACTGATGTGCAGGGAGCTTTTGCTTGTTTAGATAGTCTTTGGTATGTAGATAGTGGAGGCTCCAGGCACATGACAGGATGTAGAGCCCTTCTTCTGGACTTCTTGGCTCATGGAGGGGGTGATATATCCTTTGGTAATGATTCAAAAGGTAAGGTGTTGGGGTCAGGGACTGTACAAGCTGGGAAACTCAAGTTTGAAAATGTCAATCTTATTGATAATCTCAAGTTTAATCTTCCGAGTGTTTCACAAATGAGTGACAAAGGTTATGGCTCATTCTTCACAAAGAAAACTTGCAAGATTATTGGGCCAGAAGTGGTGAAAAAGATTGATACCATCATTGCTGAGAGCAAAGCACAACTTGTTGCTCATAGAAGTGGCAATGTGTATGTTGTTGATATGTTAAAGGACAATCCTATGGCAAATGTCTGTTTGTTTTCTGCTGCCTCCACAAAGGAGACAGAATTGTGGCATAGGAGATCGGGTCACACCAACCTTAACACTATCAACACACTCTCCAAACAAAGCCTTGTCCGAGGTTTACCATCAAAAGAATTCAAATGTGATGAGCATTGTGTTTCTTGTTTAAAAGGGAAACAACATAAAAGCTCTTACAAATCCATTGATGAGTCCAAAACCAGTCAATGTCTACAATTGTTGCACATGGACTTGTTTGGCCCTGTTAAAATCATGAGTCTAAGAAGAAAAAGATTTTGTCTTGTCATAGTTGATGATTTTTCTAGGTTTACATGGACTTACTTTTTACATTCTAAGGATGAGACTGCAGGTATATTGAAGGACTTTGTCACCAAAGTTGAAAAACAATATGACTTGCCAGTAAAAGTCTTCAGGAGTGACAATGGAACAGAGTTTAAAAATAAGGAGTTGGATGATTTCTGTGTGTCAAAAGGGATTGTGAGGCAGTACAGCATCCCAAGAACACCAGAACAAAATGGGGTGGTTGAAAGGAAAAATAGAACTCTTATAGAAGCTGCAAGAACCATGCTAGCAGATTCTGGTTTGCCATTGTCCTTCTGGGCAGAAGCTGTAAACACTGCTTGCTATGTTCAAAACAGAGTTTTGATCAACCCCCGACATCAAAAAACTGCTTATGAAATTTTGTTCAAAATCAAACCATTAATTTCATTTTTCAAAATCTTTGGCTGCCCATGTTTCATCTTAAACCTCAAAGATTCTATTTCAAAATTTGCAGCCAAAGTAGATTGTGGTTACTTTCTGGGATATTCTTCTACTGCCAAGGCTTATAAAGTGTTTAACACAAAGACCAAGACAATAGAAGAAACTCTGAATGTAAAGTTCAATGAACTTTCATCTCTAAAAATCCCTGCAAATCCTGCTGAACTATTTGATTTAGATAAATTCAAATCTGAAGATATCACTGTTAAAACTAACAATGCAGGTATTCCACAGTCTCCACAACAAGATTACAGAACAGATGTTGTGATCCCCAGTCACTACAAAATCTATTCTGCTTCAGAGGAAGCAGCTGTTCAAAACAATTGTCAAAACTCTGCCACAGCTGTGTCAACCACTGTTGGCCAGTCTTATCCTCAAACCACTGTTTCACCTCTCACAACCACTGAACAATCATCTATTGACAAAAGTCAATCATCTGTTGACAAAAGTCAGTCCAGTTTTACACCACTTGGACCCATTCCTCCATTACCATTCCAAACATCTGATGGCATTACAGAAGTACCAACAGATGTTACACCAACAGAGTCACCAAACCTCTGTCCATCACCTCAAAATGTCATCATACCATATCAGGGAGATCTTATTTACTTAAGAGCTCACCCACCAGACCAGATCATTGGCAACATCAGAGAGGGTGTGCTCACAAGAAGCCAATCCTCCAATATCTGTCTTTTTGCAGGTTTCCTATCTCTCACACAACCTGTCAAGTACCAAGAGGCACTAAAAGACAACAGTTGGGTAGAAGCTATGCAAGAAGAACTCCTTCAATTTAAAAGACAACAAGTATGGGAGCTTGTACCATTACCTAAGGATGTTTGTCCTATAGGAACAAAGTGGGTCTTCAAAAACAAAACTGATGAAAGGGGTATTGTTGTCAAGAATAAAGCCAGGCTTGTGGTTCAAGGCTTCAGACAAGAAGAAGGAATAGATTATGATGAAACTTTTGCTCCTGTAGCAAGACTAGAAGCCATCAGACTATTTTTAGCCTTTGCTGTCAACCACAACATAAAGGTGTATCAGATGGACATCAAATGTGCTTTCCTTTATGGCAAAATTCAGGAGGAAGTCTATGTATGTCAGCCACCTGGTTTTGAAGACACATTCCATCCTGACTATGTCTACAAGCTCAACAAAGCTCTGTATGGTCTCAAACAAGCACCAAGGGCCTAGTATGAAACTCTTTCCACATTTCTCTTATCCATTGGCTTCACAAGAGGTAAAATAGACAAAACTTTATTTCTAAAATGGAAAGGGAAAAACTTAATGATTGTTCAAATATATGTGGATGACATCATTTTTGGATCCACATGTAACCAAATGTGTGAAGAGTTCAGAAAACTCATGACAGCAGAGTTTGAGATGAGTGCCATGGGTGAACTTCAGTGTTTCCTTGGTCTTCAAGTGAAACAACTGCAAAATGGCACATTCATTCACCAAAACAAATATGTAAAGAATTTATTAACTAGATTTGAGATGAATGATTGTAAGCCATGTAGTACACCCATGAGTACAGTCAAGCTGCTCACTATTGATGACAAGGATGAACTGGTTGATCAAACACATTATAGATGCATGATTGGGTCTTTACTGTACTTAACTGCATCTAGGCCAGACATTATGTTTGCTACCTGTGTCTGTGCAAGATCCCAGGCTTCACCCAGAAAGTCAAACCTTATTGCTGTGAAAAGTATATTCAGATACCTCAAAGGTGCTCCCACACTTGGTATTTGGTATCCTGCTAATGGAAACATTGAGCTTTCAGGTTATTCAGATAGTGACTTTGCTGGCTGTCACACCACAAGAAAGTCCACATCAGGAGGGTGCCAATTTCTAGGGAATGCCTTAGTTTCCTGGCAAAGCAAAAAGCAGGCAGCTGTTTCAACCTCAACAGCTGAAGCTGAATACATTGCTGCTGCAAGCTGTACAGCCCAACTCATGTGGCTTCAAAATCAATTACTGGATTTTGGGATAACTGCACTACAGACTCCACTCATGTTGGATAGTCAAGCTGCTGAAAATATCATCAAGAATCCAGTCTCTCATTCCACTACCAAACACATTGACATCAGACACCATTTTGTCAGAGACAACTATGAAAAAGGTTTGATTTCTCTGCACCATGTTCCAACAGAGGATCAGTTGGCAGATGTGTTAACAAAAGCTTTAGACACATCTACCTTTACAAATCTGATTTCCAGAATTGGTATGTTAAACATGGATTAAACAAGTAAATTTTTTTTAAAAAAATAAAATAAAATGTTTCAGAAAATCAAAATTTCTTAAAAATAGCTGTTTGGTTGAAAAATCTGTTTCCAACATCTGATCAGATAAAACAACCACTGTTTCATTCATATCCACTGTTGGTTGAAAATCTGTTTCAAAACATCTGATCAGATAAAACAACTGTTTCGCTATATATCTATACTATATTTATACAAAAAAAAATCACAACAGTTGGTTCCATCAGCTGTTTGTATCAGTTGTTTGCCAAAACAGCTGTTCTCCACCAGATGTTTCATCCATCAGATGATTGCCACGTCTGCTCATACAAGCAGAGGTTTGGCCACATCAGCGGTTTCCTTTGAGCCTATAAAAACCCTATTTTACCACAACAGATGTTACACTGTCTCATTGTATTCAAAATACTGAAACCGCCTTCTCCATTCTCAAACCCTCAATCAGATTTCATTCATCTTCACTTTCGGAATCCATTAAAATGGATCTTCAAGCCAAAGCCACCCACAATTGTCTCCCATATCTGGTTAAAACAGATGATAACATAGCATTCCATTCCACCATTGACATTCTTCTAAATTCCAAATACTTACCCATCTTAACCGCTGACACCCCCATCTACATTGATACTCTCCAAGAGTTCTGGTTGAATGCTGAGTTTCTATTGCAAGACAAAAAGCCTACTTCCATTATTTCCAAAATTGGAGAAACAAGTATCGTCATTACCCCTGAAATCATATCCACAACCTTCTCACTAAATGACCTGGCAGGTAAGGACTCCTTCACAAAAACAGAGCTTCACACTGAGTTTCAAGAAAGAGGGTATGATGGTCAGATGACTGGATCAACTCTTTTCAAAAAGTTTTTCCCACCAGTCATGAAATTTTTCTTCCATACCCTTCTTCTGTGTGTCTCCGCTAAGTCCACATCCTTCAATGAAATCCCATTAAGGATGCAATATCTGGGTTATGCCATGTTGTCAAACTCTGACTTCAATCTTTCCCAGGGATTGTTCATGGACTTAGTGTCAAATGTGAAAGCAATTAAGTCTGGGTCAAACAATGCTTTTCTAATTTACCCAAGAATTCTTAGTGTAATCCTACAAAAGGTCTTACCAGAAAAGGTTCTCAAAAAGGGTGAGGCAATGCAAATGAAAAGCTTAATTGATGAAACTTTCACTAGAATGCTGGGTGGAAGCACCCAAGAAAAAGTGTCAAAAGTGTCCAAAGTTTCTAAAACACAAACAAAGAGGACAAAGACAACAACTGTTGTCAAAACCTCTATTGTTGAGCCCACTGCTCCTGGTGATCATGGCACTACATCCAGTGCTGTGAAACCCACACCAGCCACTTCCAAAAGAAAACATCCATCCACAAAAACCACCACTCAACCACAAATGAGACTTTTGGATGATGAGGTACCAGAAGAAAACTCTGTTGCACCACCAAAGCAACCTGAAACCACTGTTGTTACTTCCTCATAACAGTTGGACATACCTCAACCTGACCAAACTCCTCATGAATCCTCCCAAAAGGATCATGTTGTAAGCCAAGGGGAAACACATCATGATACATTTGAGTCACTTGGCCAAATGTTCACAAGCCCCTCTCCCAGGGCTAATTCTCTTGTTACTCCTCCACCCTCACCATCACATCATGTTCCACAAACCATGCAACCTCTGTTTGAGGCAATTGAGAAATCTCAGGAAAATCCCAGTTCCTCTCTTCCACCTATCACTGAGAGCATACCCCCACAAGTGACTGGTCCTGAGAACATTCAATCTGCCATCCAACAAACAGTAGAGGAGGTTACACCACCTGAGTTCAATGCAACTCTAGGTGAGTTTTCAAGTGGAGCAGTCACTACTGATGTAGAGACCATTGTCTCACACCAGGACAGTGATTACATTGCTAAGACTCCCTTGAAGGCAACAACTGATGAGGCCACTATAGTGTCCCCAAAATCAGTTGGAAGTCCCCAGTACCAAGAAAAAGGGGCATCTGATTCACCTATTAGGACTGAATCAGGTAGAACTACCACTGGTAGGGACTCAGATGATCCTATTAACTTAGGAGATGGGTCAAAATACCAAGAATTGACGGACAGAGTTCAAGCAATTGAAACCTCTGTAGCAGACATCAAATCTGATGTCAAGCTTATACTGGGTTCCATAGCAGACCTTTCCAAAAGTCAACCATCAACAGCTGATATAGCTAGTGAGCTATGGAAATCCGTTTCCCCCATCATCATAGCTCACAGAAAACTAGCTGATCAGACCCATGAAACATATATGCCTGAGATCAGAAACATGGTGGATGCAAGGTACAAAGATACACATGCAGACATTAAAGCCATCAAAGATCACCTGCTGAAGACCACTGGCTCTGCCCCTACCACCATTCTCAGGGATGAAGATGATGATGTCTTCACGGCTGATAATGCCAAAAAGGGGGAGAGTGGCAGAGATAGGCTACCAAAGCTAGATCCCTTTGGTTGTCCACCTTCTAAACAGGGCAAAGCCAAGTCTGCCAACAAACCAGAGGCTAGTCAAACAGCACCAGAACAACAACAACAAGCAACACCAACAGCACCACAACAAACCACTGACAAAAGCAAAGCAGTAGACAACTCTGCAAACATAGCAGCTGAAAAGGCTGCTCAGGCCAAACAAAAAAGGGCTGACACTTTGGAAGCTAAAGCAGAGTTGCTGGTGAACCTCAAGAAAGAACAACAGCAGGAGATTGAAGATGTGGGATCCTCAAAAAGGATGAAAATGACTGCTAGACATGTCAAAAAACCACCATCCAAGCTAAAAACCTCTGTTGACAAAACCACTGCTGCTGAAACCACTGCCACCCAAAACACTGAAACCACCCAAAACACTGCGTCCCAAACCACTGCACCTAAACCTACAAGCACATCTGAACATACAACCACCAAACCTACACCCAAACCTACATCACCAACCAAATCCCAAACATCTGTTGGACCTACTAAAAGGCCAACAGATGTTAATCCAACCATTGCTTCCAAATCACCATCCCCTAAAATCTTGTACACAAGGTAGAGAAAATCAACCTTTGTTGTACATGATGAAAACATACACACATCACCAAACACCACCTCAACTGCACAATCCACTCCTATTACAGCTATTCCAATTTCATCATTCTCACCACACACATCCAAATTCAGTTCCCATAGACCACCACCAACCATTACACCATTGGTTGTTCAGTATCCCCTTGAACTTGATCTACTCAAGGGGGAATTACAATCCTTCTACAATACTGAACAACCATCTAACAGATCTTTCCCTTCTCTCCCAAATTTCCCTGTTCCCCTAAACATTGATACATACCTTAAATACAAGGGTGAACAGGTAGATGCCATCATTAAGGAGAGATGCAAAGGGAAGGATGACAGGACTGCTCAGGGCATCCATTCAGCAGAGCTTAGCAAACTCAGAAGGATTGAGGACTTTGCTAAGACCCTGAGCAACTCCATGTCCTCCATGCCTCTCAGTGTTGACTTGGAAAAGGAGGTTAGGGAGTCTCTTCTGGAACAGATCTTGGCAACCAAGCCATATAAAGCAACCAAAAAGCAGTTTAATGGTTGGACCACTCATGCACTAAGAGAAGAACTTCTCAGAATAGAAGAATTGGCCAAAGACCCCAAAGCTAAAGTCTCTACTCCTAATTTTGGCAAAGGCAGGGACCCAGTCAGAGCCTTAAAGTTTAAAAGAATGAGACAAGAGATAGTAGCTGCTAACTATGGGGAAATGAGGTCTGTCTCTAGATGGTCTGAGCTGAGGCTGGTTGAGACATACAAGAGTCTTGAAGAAAACAGAAAGAAAGATCCCAGCCTGCCTAGAAAACCTGTCTATTCTGATAAGCCACTGATGAAGAGACCCCAGCAGACTTTTACCTTAGACAGCCTACTTGAAACTTCTGATCTATCAGCTGCTGCAAGAAGACAGTTCAAGAAAAAGAAGGAAATGTCAGAAGAAGATCAGAAGAAGTTTGCTGATACATTTATCAAAGAAGGGCTCTTCAATCAGATACATTTTTTCTCTGATCCCACAACAGAGAAACTCAGGGAACTCATTGGAAGACCTCCATCACCTAACTCATCCCAAATAAAAGTTCATCTCAGCAAATCCACTGACTCAAAAATTCTAAAATGGAAAGTCAACAAAGACAACCATGAATTGACTCTGCTCAGGTCAGATGGAAGAGTTCAGAAGATTAGCATGGATGATGCATACAGCCTATGTGCAAATGATCTTCAAACATTGCTAAATCTAGAGCTTGAAAGAGATGAAGAAGACTTATTTGCTCTGGACTTTGAACTACAATTCAAAGGTCAAATCAGAGAAAGTCTGATGAGGAATAAAGATCAGTAAATAAAGCTGAGTTTTGGCATCATCTGTTCTAGGGGGAGATTGTTGGGTCTGCTGACCTGGAGAAGAACAGATGATTGAAAAGCCAAAACATGCTAACAGTTGATCCACACAATAAACAGTCCTTACAACATACTTCTCCCAAAAGACTGCTGACTCTAACAACTGTTCTATCCAAACAACTGCTATGACAACTGCTGATACAAAGGACTGCTGAATAAACACTGATGAAGAACAACTGCTGACCAAAGGTCTAATGAAGAACAACTGCTGATCCAAGTATTGAAGACTAAAGCACTGCTGGAGCCAACAGCACTTAGACTCCAGCAGAGGATACAAGACCATCAGAGTTTTCCTACAACAGTAGTTTACCTTCAGTGTTTTCAATGTAACAGTAGTTTGTAATAGGCAGATGTTTTATGTTTGTTATTCTGTTAGAGGTCACTGTCTTAGGTGACGTCAGCCTAGGTCATCAGTGGTTTAGGTTTGTCTATAAATAGAACAGTGCTTGTACTGTTCTATCACATCACACACACAAACATTCTCTCAGACAAACAATCACTGTGTGATCAGGCTGAGGGGGAGTACTTGTATGATTGTAATCTTTTAGATAAATGAAAGCATTCGATCAGAAAACAATTACTCTCATGTTTTGATTAATAGTTTATCATTCCGCTACACTTTCCATCTATATTCACATCACTCTTATCATTCTAAGTTAAATACAATCAAAACAAACAAACTCAGATCCTAACAAAGACGAAGACGTGCCACTCGCCGTCGAGATAAAGGAAACCCTAGTCAACCATTCTCTTCAAAAGCATGACGAAAAGTTTCCACCTGTCGACGTCATTCTCATCACCGGCTATCTCGGTGCCGACAAATCCATTGTACTATTACTATTACTATTATTATTATTATTATTATTATTATTATTATTATTATTATTATTATTATTATTATTATTATGTAAATTTTACCCCTGTTAGCTAGCAAACAAGTATAATCACGAAAATTAGTTTTTTTAGGGTTTTGATATGTCAAATATGTTAGAAATTAAGATTAATGATATGATGGCGGTGGTCTGGATTGGTGGTGGAAATGGAATGGTGGTGGTGATAATGGGGAGAGAGAAGTAAATGGACAATTTTGCCCCTGACTTAACTGGACTGATTTAACCATGTTAAAAATTGGACTATTTTGGCGCATTTCGTCAGACTACTGGCAAATAGTTTTATTTTGGCCTGTACTGGCAAAACCAACCAAACCACAGGGACGATTTTGGCTATTTACTCAAAATTATTTAGTTAGCAAAACTTTCAACATCAACATTACCAACATATTACATCAAAAATATATTCGGATCGACAAGACTTACTTCTACAAGAACACACATTTACCGGTTAATGAAGGTGAAAAGGTGCGCTTGTTGAGGAATGGGTCGAGCTCGCAAACGGATGCATTTGCTACACGGTTCTATGTTAAAGTCCACAAACTAAAGTAAAGATCATTCGGAAATAGAATATGTCAGGGGAAAGAAATAGAGAGATTGTAATACATAAGGAAGTTGGTTCGTCTTCCCAATTTCGATGTCCTATATTAAAGTCCATAAACTATACTATGTGGGCAATCCATATGAAAACCATACTTATGGAAAACGGATTGTGGGAAATGATAGAACCTAAGGGAGATACAGAGACGAATGAAAAGAAGGATATGACTGCAACTGCGTATCTATTTCAAGCACTTCCTGAAGATATGATATTACAAGTTGCAAGAGTGCAAAGGAAATTTGGGATGCACTAAAGACAAGGCATGTCAGTGCAGATCGAGTGCAGAAGGCACTTCTTCAAACGCTCAAGATGGAATTTGAGATGTTGAAAATGAAGGAGGAAGACACAATCGATTCATTCGCCGCGAAGTTAAACAGTATTGTCACTAGGGCAAGTGGTCTTGGATCAACGTCTGATCTACCGACTTTAGTATGGAAACTTTTAAGTTCTGTACCTAGAAGGTTCGTTCAAGTTGTTGCAACCATTGAACAATTTGCTGATTTGAAAATGATAACTCTAGACGAGACGATTGGGAGATTGAAAGCCTATGAGGAAAGGACCAATCTAATGGATGAAGGCCAAGTGAACGATCAAGGAAAGTTGTTGCATGCACGACATGACAAGAACTCTGGTCGTCGAAGCCAATTTGGGAACTATGGACAAAGAAGCTTTAACTCGTCACAAGGGAAGTGGCGTGATGAAAAGTTTAGACAAGAAGATAGAAGAGGAAGCATCTCGTGTGATGATTCCAGGAATAAAGATGAAGTTTATGATAGGAGTAGAAATTCTAGAGATCAGAACCATTCCAGAAAAGATATGAGAGAAGTCGAATGTTATACCTGCCATGAGTTTGGACATTCTGCAAGATATTGTCCTCAAGAAAAACAAGCACAAAAGGAGTCAAACATGGTGCACGAAGACGAGGAACCAGCACTGCTAATGGCAATAAGAGACGATTGCTTGGGTCATAAAAGGGTTTCCTTAGATGAGGAGGAAAAGGAATATAGAAGTTACTGGTCTTCATTATCAAAGTACTTCAGCCATGAAGAACCAGAATAGATATGATTAGTCACTGAAAGTAGTCATGTTCCATAAAAGGAAAGATCAAAACCAGAGAAGGACATGAAGAGAGAATTAGAGTCTTGGAAGTTAGATATGCTTCATGACTTTGAATTAAAGAAAGAAGAACTCGAGACCAAGTTGAAGGAAAAAGGAAAACGATTTGAAAGACAGATGCGTGAAAAGGAGAAGTCATTTGCAGACAAGATAAAAGGGGAATTTGAAAGGCTAAAGTCAGAAAGATCACAGTTAGAGAAAGAAAAAGGATGCAAGGGATGTAAAGAGATGCCATCCAATAATGTATTATCACTAGAAAACAAAATTGTAGGAGCAATTGAATCGGGGTTGCAAGAAAAGGAAACAAGAAGCAGTTTGTGACTTACCATCCAAAGATCACAGTTAGAGAAAGAAAAAGGATGCAAGGGATGTAAAGAGATGCCATCCAAGAATGTATTATAACTAGAAAATAAAATTGCAGGAGCAATTAAATCGGGGTTGCAAGAAAAGGAAACAAGAAGCAGTTTGTGACTTACCATCCAAAGATAGATCCGTTAGAACAGAAGAAGATGGTGTACAGGTTAAAGGTGGTGACATTCAAGGAAGGTATGAAGGCAAAGATCGTGCCACAAGTCAAGAAGATATGGATAAAGATGAGAAGCAAGTTACGGGTAGAAGCCAAAGTTTAGAGACATGAAGTTGCAAGAGCATGAAGATGTTGAAGGCATGGATTAAGAAGTTACGGGGGGGGGGGGGGGGGGGGGGCAATATTGGAATATAATTTCTTAATCTATGTAGGTTAAAGTTAATGGGTCGTTTATGTAAATAGGATAAAGCTGTATTAGTATTCATTATGTGATGTCTAGAAATCAAGGGGTTAAATTGATAACAATCAAAGTGGAAAACCACCACTTTAACCGCCACTACACATGTTGATCCACAAGGAGGTTGGCACCAATTCATCAAGGGTTTCAAAGAGACACGTCTCTTTATCAATGGCCAAGATCAAACAAGGAAGAGACACATCTATTCGTCAAGGGACATGTTTATTGGATCATGTCTTTTAGATTATTACAAATAGGGTTGAGTAGGTTCATTTGTATTCATTCACAATCATTGAAATTCAATTACAAGTGTTGATTAGTGTTCAATCTTTGTGTTTCATCAAGGATTTTGGGCAACAAGGTGCGGTTTGTGATGTTTAGCATTGTCTCTTGTATAATTATTGACTGAAAATTAGATTTTTTTAACTTTGAAAAATTAGATGCATAATCACATATAGCTGTACCTGAAGTTAGGAGACATCCATCGTATCTTCATATACATATATATGTTGCTGTCAGATAACGTATGTTAATTTTGTTGTAAATATCTTTTGGTAGATGTGATAAGCCCAAACTCTATTCCTCTTCAACGTATGCGGCAAACTGGATTCCTTAAAAAAGTATCTACAACCTTTTGGGAATGTCCACTAGCTACCTAATTTTAACCCTTTCATTTGTCAACTCTTGTAAACTTATATACAAATCTAAAAGAATTCAAACATCCCCTCTACTTGCTTTAATAAATTACAACCAACGACTATATATACACACATCATATCGTCGTGATCACACAAACATTTAAGCAAACAACAAAAACTTATCGAACAACTTCATAGCTTGGAGAGAGTGACAATGCCTGAGATTGAAGGTTCTCCCGGTACTTCCATGCATGGAGTCACTGGCCGCGAACCGGTATTAGCCTTCTCGGTCGCCTCTCCTATGGTCCACACCGACCGCACTGCGAATTTCGACCTACCCGTCGATTCGGAACACAAAGCAACCAAGTTTAAACTCCTCTCATTCGCAAACCCTCACATGAGAACCTTCCATCTCTCATGGATATCTTTCTTCACCACCTTCATCTCCACCTTCGCCGCGGCCCCCCTTGTCCCCATCATCCGCGACAACCTCGACCTCACGAAGAGCGACATAGGGAATGCGGGTGTCGCGTCTGTTTCGGGCAGCATTTTCTCTAGGCTGGTCATGGGCGCGGTCTGTGACTTGTTGGGGCCTCGCTACGGGTGCGCCTTCCTCATCATGTTGTCCGCACCCACGGTCTTTTGCATGTCATTCGTTAGCGACGCTAGCGGGTACATAGCGGTCAGGTTCATGATTGGGTTCTCGTTGGCTACGTTTGTGTCGTGCCAATATTGGATGAGCACCATGTTTAATAGCAAGATTATCGGGCTAGTGAACGGGACGGCCGCGGGTTGGGGGAACATGGGGGGTGGTGCAACACAGCTCCTTATGCCGGTGTTGTTCGAGATCATCAAGAAAGCCGGTGCGACTCCGTTTACGGCGTGGAGAATTGCGTTCTTCGTACCCGGGTGGTTTAATGTGATAATGGGAATACTGGTGTTGACTCTAGGTCAAGATTTGCCTGATGGTAACCTTGGTGCCCTTCAAAAGAAGGGTGATGTTGCTAAAGATAAATTCGGCAAGGTAAATATATATATATTAAGTTTTATTGATACTTGTTTAAACCCGTCCCATTACAGTATTTAAGTATCGATGTCATGTGTTTTATGTTTTTTATAGGTTTTATGGTATGCTGTGACAAACTATCGGACATGGATCTTTGTTCTTCTATACGGTTACTCGATGGGTGTCGAGCTAACAATTGATAACGTCATTGCTGAATACTTCTACGATAGGTATATTTGATTTTAACTCATTAAATTACTTAAAAAAAATATATATATAGTCACTATAGATGTGATGGATTTTAGTTATACATTTTCTTCATTAAAATTACCTTTGGTTAGTGGAATATGCAAGGGTCGAAATGATAAACAAAAATCGGGTCAGAATGTTTAGTTGATAATAAAATAATTTTATATGTTCTCTAGATAATTTAATGGTTTAATTTAAAAAATAATTGATAATAGCTTATACGGATAGAAATCTTTATATATATTGTTACGACTTTTTAACTTACTATGATTGGAACAGTAAATATAATTAGTTTAATGTCTGATGAAATGTATGCTAATATAAAAATCATATAGGATATAACTATTAAATTTTCAAAAACTTTAAATTCAGTAAACTAGAAGTCAATATATACTTAAAGTTTTGTTTTTTAACGTTTCAAATGTTACAGATTTGACCTAAAGCTTCACCTTGCTGGAATCATTGCGGCTTGCTTTGGAATGGCAAACCTTCTAGCTCGTCCCTTCGGAGGTTTCACATCAGATTACATGGCTAAACGGTTCGGAATGCGAGGTCGACTCTGGAACCTATGGCTCCTTCAAACCATGGGTGGAGTCTGCTGTCTATGCCTTGGCTTAGTCGACTCGTTGACATTAGCCATCACCTTCATGATGCTCTTCTCCATTGGAGCACAGGCTGCGTGTGGAGCAACATTCGGCGTTATTCCATTCATTTCTCGGAGATCACTTGGCATCATATCAGGAATGACGGGTGCTGGTGGGAACTTTGGATCAGGGCTAACCCAATTGATATTCTTTGCGAATGCATCTTTCTCTACCGAAAAAGGGTTGATGTACATGGGTATAATGATCATATTATGTACAGTTCCAGTGAGTTTTGTTCATTTTCCGCAATGGGGGAGCATGTTCTTTCCTCCTAGCCAAGACGTCGTTAAAGGTAGTGAAGAGCATTACTATGTTTCTGAGTGGACCGAGGAGGAAAAGCAGAAAGGGATGCACCAAGCAAGTATCAGGTTCGCTGAGAACAGCCGCTCAGAGCGTGGAGGAAAGGTGGCGTCCGCTCCCACGCCACCTCAGAACACTCCTAACCATGTTTGATTTCAACAATTTTCCAATATTGTTCTTCAGTTAAAGGATTGTGTGGTTAATTATTGAACGGTACTAACAACATAAGGGAAAAGTCTATCAAGAATGTAACTTACTTTCATATTTTCCACAAAACAAACATGCTTTTGATCTAGGAATATGGGGTGCCCAAATAACCTAGGGGTTGTTAGTTACAATTCTTATTAGAAATAAAACGTGCATTAAAAAAGTGTGTTTATGACTTATGAGTATATGCTTAGAAAAAACTTTCATGGTTGTCAAATTCGTTATGTGTTTGAACAATAAAATCAATGCATTTCATACTTGTAACTTCGTATATCATATATGATATCAAAGTATCTAATGCCTAAAATTTTGTTTGAACAGCTAATTTATTTCTCATTTTTTACATCTCTTTTGTTGCTTTTTATGAGGCTTGAACTTTCAAACCTCTTATTTAAAACAACAAAACTTTTTCCACTACACCAAAGAGGTGGGACATCTAATGCCTAAATAGCTATTGTTAGATCTAGAAAGTTGATGTATCAATTCATTGTATTTTGTGTGTTTGTGTTAGATAATAATTAGTGTAATTAATTAGATTATTGCCCGCGTGTACACGCGGTTCAACAATTAACAATTATTTGGAGCGGTAAAACCTATAAAAAATATAGTTGAAATATTTTATTAAAATTTAAAAGTAAGGAATACACATGTTATTCAAATAACACTAAATATTTCCTTATACACCACATTTTTTATTTGAGTTATGACATTCCCATCACTATCTAGTATAAGTAATTTCACCCCTGCTCTGCTTTCAACTCTTGACAATGCGACATAAAGTTGGCCATGTGAGAATACGTGGTCTCTTAAATACAACCTTCGATAGAGACTATCCTTGGCTTTTATTGACGGTCATTGCGAAACATACGGATATTGGGAATTGACGCTTTTGGAACTTCACTGGAATCTTGTAATCAGATGGTATTTGAGGAGTATTATCTAGTAAAAAATAAATAGTAGTGAAAAATATTTCTGGTAAAATGTTAAAAGTAAGACACCGTTTGAGTCAGATCATTCAAAATTCGAATTAAATGTTATAATTAAGTTTAATTGTTACCATTATAGATATTAAAATATGAAATTATATACTTAAATAGAACATTAAATATTTGAATATTAATAAAGTTTAACTGAAATCTATCAATTAAAATTTAAATATATCTAATTAGTATATCTCTATTTTAAAGTTAATTGTAGGATTGTTTGTTACAATTATTAACTTAACTTCAAAAGTTTGAAATTTTTTTAAATATTCAAATCATTCAAAATTCGAATTAAATGCTATAATTAAGTCTAATTGTTACTATTATTATCTAGAATTCAAAATTTAGAATTTTTATAATGTTAACAAAATTTTAAAATTTATATTATAGATAATGAAATATGAAATTATATACTTAAATAGAACATTTAATATTTGAATAAATATAAATTTTAACTGAAGAATTTGAATGTTAACTTCTAACTAATTAGTGAAGTTTATAATCAAAACTATTATTTGTTAACTTTTAAACATATTAGGAAATCTCTAATTATAATATCTCTATTTTAATGGTCATAGTTGGATTAATTGTTACAATTATTAATTTAAATTCAAAGTTTAAATGTTTTTAAAATATTCAAATAATTCAAAATTTGAATTAAATGATATAATTAAGTCTTATTGTTACCATTATTATAAAAAATTTAAATTTTTTATAAGGTTAAAAAAGTTAAAAAATTAAAACTCTAGATATCAAAATATGAAATTATATACTTAAATAGAACATTTAATATTTGAATATTTATAAAGTTTAATCTAAATCTATCAAATCAATTTCTAGAAATCAAAATTTGAAAGATTCAAATCATTCAAAAATTTGAATTAAATATATTTAATGTGTTAATTAAATCTAAATGTTATCATAAATCTTAAATTCAAATTTTTGAGATTAAATATTTAAATAAAACATTTAGTATTCAAATATTTTTAAAGTTTAACAGAAATCTATAATTTCAAATTCTACTATTTAAAATTTTAGTTTTTACTTGTAATTAATTTGAAAAAGTTACAACCAAAATTATTAATTGTTATATTTTAAATATATTAGGAAATCATAATTTAAAGATAATAAATAGTTGTAATGGTTACCATTATTAACTTTAATTCAAAAATTTAATTTTTTAAAAGATTGAGTCATTCAAAATGTGTAATTAAAAGCATAATTAGTATGTGTAATTTGTTACCATTATTAAACAAAATTTGAAAGTTGAAATTTTGTCTAATTCATATTTAAATATTTCGAATTTTAATTTGAAATTGATAATTCGTTATTTAATTTATTACCAATATAAGCTAAAATAATTTTAGGATAATACAGGGTAATTAATATGATCAATTAATGTATTAATAAGAGTTGACACAACTTATGTAGGGACTTTGAATCATATTAACTGTGTAAATAAAAGGATAATTAGTTAGTGTAATTATTAACCAAAATTCAAAATTTTAAAATTTGTCAAATTAGAATTTAAACATTTCGAACTTTAATTTGAAATTTTGAAATTCAAAATTCGATATTTAATTGATTACCAATAAGAATAATATAGCACAACTAATATGATCAATTAATGTATTAATAGGGGAGTTGACACTACTTATGTAAAGACTTTGAATCTTATTAAATGTGTAATTAAAAGAATAATTACTGTGTGTAATTTCTTACCATTATTAACCAAAACTCAAAATTTGAAATTTTGTATAATTCGAATTTAAATATTTTGAATTTTAATTTGAATTTTGAAATTCAAAATTTGAAATTTAACTTATTACCAATATAAATTACATTAAATTTAGAAAATGAGTAATTTGAATGTAATAAGGAAATTTAATGAGTTTCTAATTTACGTCAGTTTTCTTTCTCATTCTCATTTATTGCTTTTTGTTTTTTATGAAAAGTTGTTAGGACAAAAAGGATTGGTGAAACCACTTTTGCAAACCTTAGTCTAATTCACTTCTGTGAAAATATTTGTAAGTATAGAACTGCTGAAGAAGAAGGATCAAACTGCTAAAGAAGAGATTCAGAAGTGCTGAAGAAGAAAAGTCATCAGAAGTTCTGAAGTTCAAACCAGACACTTCTACTGAAGAACTATTGAAGACAAACTACTCATCAGTAGTTTGTCATTCATCAGTACTTACATGAAGATCTTTTCCACCGCCTTTTTGTATCAGTAGTTTATTACTTTAGTATTTATTTTTGCTTTATGTACAAGTTCCAAGACTGCAACTTGTTGCAACTTATTTCTGAACTTGCTTTTGGCAAGGTTCATGTATTTGTAAAGTCTATAAATAGAAGGGTTCATCCCTCTGTTTTAGACATTGATTTTTAATACAGAAATCCTTCAACACTTATTATTGTTATTTCCATTTCATGTTTATTGAGAATCGGTCGAAGTGTTTCATTCTCATTCAATACTTAGATTCTCAATAAATACTTATCATTTATTAGTTCTTGAATCCATGGGGAGTAATAACTCCTGTTGATAAGTGTAGCTTTAAACTCATAACATTCCGCTGTGCTATCACTGATCAAGAACTTGCTAAACACTTAAGTGTTCACTAGCAAGTTCATATAAAAGAGCAATACTGATCCAACAATTGGTATCAGAGCACTGGTTTATCTGATCACATATCAATCTAACACATTGAGAATCAGACACAAGGCTCTTATTGATATTCAATAAAGGATTATAAGCTCACTTTTATCAACATCCATCACTTTAAGAGATATTTAACAAATCAATACTCTTTAAAATGGATCCTCATAATACTGGTTCTGCCACTAAACCTGCCATGCTTGTAAGAAATGAATATAACATATGGCAAAAGAGAATGGCACATACCTTATCACAGACCAACACAGGTTGCTGGAGATCTGTGATATATGGTCCTCATAAACCAGTAAATATAAATCTTGAAACTAAGGAAGAGATTCCAAAAGAACCAAAAGACTATACTAATGATGATTTCCTAAAACTTGAGGTTGATGCAAAAGCTTTCTCTATGTTGGCTATGGCACTCCCAAATGAAATCTACTCTGGCCTATTACATTGTGATAGTGCCAAAGAGCTTTGGGACTGCCTAAAAGAACAGTTTGGAGGAACTGAAGAGGTGATTGCCAACACCAGAGAAATCTTGGCTCAACAATATGAAACTTTTGCTCACATTAATGGGGAAACTTTAACACAACAATTTGAAAGATTTTCCTCATTAATATCTGAGCTAAAACTAAATGGTCAGACCTACACAACTATATGTATGCTTCATAGATTTTTAAGGTCTTTACCTGATAAATGGGAAACATACTCTATAGTCTTAAGATCTTCACCAGACTTTAGCTCCCTCACTCTTACAAAACTTCATGGGAGATTACTTACTTTTGAGAGAGAAATTGATCAAAAGAAAAAGTTGCAAAGTTCTGGCAAAACTGCTGATGACTATCTACCAGGTAGTACAGCACTATTGGGACAAGACTCACCAACTTGTTCAAATAGTTTTGGTTCTTTTGACCACATTGACATAACTGCTGGGATCTCATCTGAAAGATCATTCCCAGGTTATGACAATAATGACTTTGGTCAAACTGCTGACAACATGTGTTTTATCATGGATGATTTAAATAGTTTCAGCAGTGATGACCTAGAAGAAATGGATATTTTGCACCAACTAGCCATGTTAAGTTTAAAAACAAATAAATTTTACAAAAGGTCAGGAAGGAAGTTTCCAGGACTTAACAGTTCTACAAAAATTGGTTTTGACAAATCTAAACTTAGATGTCACAAGTGTCAAAAGTTGGGACACTTTGCTAGAGAGTGTAGAAGCTCTGGCTTTAACCAATCTCAGTCTGGAAACAATTTTAACCCCAATTATAACAGGAATAATGGAACACAAAGGAGTGCACATTTTGTACAGGCACAAGCTCCACAACACCAATATGTGCCACAAGTACAATATGTACAGATGCCTGCTCAACAGATGCAGAGCCAACAATCAATCCCTCCCTTTCCAGCTGCTCAACAACCTCCACAGCAACAACAACCCTCTCAACAAAGTTTATTTACTTCAAGGTATGTTGACTGGAGCAGTCTTCCTTTTGACACCACAGAGTGCAATCCTGATGCAGACAACAAAATGTTTGACATCAACTGGGGAGAGCCTGACAATGGCAGAAAGAACTTTGCCTTAATGGCATTTGAGGGATGCTCCTCAAAATCTGCCTTGTCACAGGTATCAAAAGAATCTTTGACAAAACTATGTTCAAATTCATGCAAAGAATCTTTTGCACTCATAAGAGAGACAAATGTGCACTTACAAGGAAAAGCAAATGATTCTAAGAGAAAATTCACTCAGATGAAATGTGATTTAGAAAGAAAACTTTCTGCAAAAACAAAAGAAGTTTCTAAATTAACTAACACTGCTATTGAAACCCAAGCACAAATTAAAATCATGATAAATGACCTAGGAAATGTCAGACAAGAGCTTGCTGACACCAAGGTCACATGTGAAGAATGGGTGGAATCTTGTAAGGGGTACCAATTATTGCTAAACAAACAAAGTGCTTCAAATGTTAGGTTTGGCATAGGGTACAATCACACTGAAACACCAACAGATTTCTCTCCCAAAACTATTGAAGATGGGAGAAAAATTGTTTCAGGTGAAACTTCTGAAGAGGAAGAATGCACATCTTTCCATGAAAACTTTCTAAAAACACACAAAGAAAGTTCTTCAGAAGTACTGATTAAATCTGACTTAAAGCCATCAGTAGTTTCAACTACATCAGGAGTTGAGAACCTGAAAACTACTGATGACCTAAAACCAATCAAAACTGTCAGAAACTTGTCTTTGAAAGAAAAGACAAAAGAATGTGAAATTTGTGGTCTGTTCAACCACAAAACAGAATTTTGCAGATATAGAAAAGGTATTCAGTTCAACAAGAAAAATCAGCAACTGGTTGTGGGAAAACAAATCAAAAATGATTATGTAAAAACTTTTTCTCCCAAGAAACAACAACAAGCAAAAACCTTTTCTCAGAAAAAGACAAAATCTCAACAAAAGTCATTTTCTCAAAATTCTCTTTCAGTAGTTAGACCTGAATCATCAGCAGTTTCACAAACTGCTGAGATTAAAGATCTTATGAACTTGGTACAACTACTGATGACCAAAGTTGATGGTGGTCCTCAAAAGGATACCACCATTGTTCTTAATGCAAAATCCATTGCCAAAAAGACATGGATTTCTAAACTTGGTCAAGAACAAACTGTAAATGTTCTCAAGAGCAAACCCAAAGCCAAATTGGCTTGGGTTCCTAAATCTAACTGATTTGCTATCTTGTGCAGAGAGTTTCCAGAGGCTTAAATAGCATTTGGTATGTAGACAGTGGAGGCTCAATGCACATGACAGGATGCAGATACCTGATAAACAATTTTATCAGTCAAAGAGATGGATCTGTATCCTTTGGGAACAATGCTAAGGGATATGTGCTAGGACATGGCAATGTCTCCTCTGGCAAAATACAGTTTGACAAGGTCAATCTGGTTGAAAACCTTGAGTACAACTTGCTAAGTGTGTCACAAATGTGTGATAAAGGATATTCTTCCTTTTTCACAAAGACAGCATGCAAGATCATATCACCAGAAGGCCAGAAGTTGATAGAGAAGATTATTGAAGATCACACTTTGTTAATAGCCAAAAGATGTGGCAATGTCTATGCAGTGGACATTGAAAAAGACAAAGTACTGAACAACACTGCCTGTTTCTTCTCAAGGGCATCAACTTCAGAAACTGATCTCTGGCATAGGAGACTTGGCCATGTGAACTTTAAAACCATAAATAAAGTCACAAAAATGGGCTTGGTCAGAGGTCTACCCTTAAAAGTATACCAGTGTCAAGAACACTGTGTATCCTGTTTAAAGGGAAAACAGCATAAGTCCTCTTATAAGTCTATTGAAGAATCAAAAACAACTGCATGTCTTCAACTACTCCATATGGACTTATTTGGGCCTGTAAAAATCATGAGCCTTGGTAAGAAGAAGTACTGGTTAGTCATCATTGATGACTACTCAAGATTTACATGGGTATTCTTCTTATTTTCCAAGGATGAGGCTGCTGAAATCATCAAGTTCTTCATACTACAAGTAGAGAAGCAATACTCTCTACCTGTCAAAACCATTAGAAGTGATAATGGGACAGAGTTCAGGAACAAAACTCTGGATGAATTATGTTTGTCTAAAGGGATTATTAGACAATTCAGTGTTGCCAGAACTCCTGAACAAAATGGTGTGGTAGAAAGGAAGAACAGAACTTTAATAGAAGGAGCAAGAACAATGTTAGCTGATTCTGGCCTACCTTTATACTTTTGGGCAGAAGCAGTTAACACATCATGTTATGTTCAAAATAGAGTTCTTATTGTCAAGAGACATTCAAAGACTGCCTATGAAGTTCTTCATGGCATGAAGCCCCTTATCTCCTTTTTCAGGGCTTTTGGGTGTCAATGTTTCATCTTGAACATTAAGGAATCTATTTCAAAGTTTGCTGCCAAAGTTGACTCAGGTTACTTTCTTGGTTATTCTTCAACTAGAAAAGCCTACAAGGTTTTTAACTCAAGAACCAGGATAGTAGAAGAAACACTGAATGTCAAGTTCAATGAGTCAAAACACACTCTCATTCTAGCACATCCTGCTGAACTTTTTGACCTTGACAGCTTCCATTTTGGACCTGAAAAGATTGTCACTTCATCCAAACCTACTTATTATGGTGATCAAAGGTTTGATGATGAGGATCCAGCACCATGGACTCCTCAAACAGTCATTAAGTCAACTTCAAAACCATCAGAAGTTTCACAAACTTCTGATTCAACAAATACTGAAGGACAAACTCAAACATCTGCTTCAGCACCTGCAACTACTGAAGACACTGAAACTGCTGCACCAGATATAATAGACCTCAGTAGTTTGTTTGAAGAACATGAGCCACCAACACCTGTCAGTGGTTTACAACAACTGATCGAACACAAAGACCATCCACTTGATCAAATATGGGTGATATTGCATCAGGTGTTCTTACAAGAAACCAGCTTTCCAACTTTTGTCTATTCTCAGCATTTATTTCACAGTTGGAACCAAAGAAGTACCAGGAAGCCCTCAAAGACAACAATTGGGTGCAAGCAATGCAAGATGAATTGCTTCAATTCAACAAGCAACAGGTATGGGAAATCTGTCCCTTACCACCAAACAAGCAACCAATTGGCACAAGATGGGTTTTCAGGAACAAACAAGATGAAGCTGGTATTATAATAAAGAACAAGGCAAGACTGGTAGTACAAGGTTACTCTCAAGAAGAAGGAATTGACTATGATGAAACCTTTGCTCCAGTTGCAAGGCTTGAAGCCATCAGGTTATTTCTGGCCTATGCCATTTCCAACAAAATAAAAGTTTATCAAATGGATGTCAAGAGTGCATTTTTGTATGGAAAGATAAAAGAGGAAGTGTATGTTTGTCAGCCACCTGGGTTTGAGGATCCTTCTCATCCTAAGTGGGTGTACAAACTAGACAAAGCTCTTTATGGGCTCAAACAGGCTCCAAGAGCCTGGTATGATACACTTTCAACCTTTTTACTCAAAAATAACTTCACAAGAGGTGCCATTGATAAAACTCTTTTCATAAAACATGTTGGAAATCATGTCTTACTTGTTCAAATATATGTTGATGATATCATTTTTGGTTCAACAAACACAAAATTGTGTGATGAATTTAAGAAACTCATGCAATCAAAATTTGAGATGAGTACAATGGGAGAACTGCAGTACTTTCTGGGACTGCAGATAAAACAACAAACAAATGGAACTTTTATACATCAATCAAAATATGTTAAAGAATTATTAAACAAATTTTCATTTACAAGACTGTAAATCATGTTCCACTCCCATGACACCAACAACACAAGTTGAACCAGATGATCAAGAAAAACAGGTTGATCAAACCATGTATAGATGTATGATAGGTTCCCTTTTATATCTAACTGCTTCTAGACCAGATATTATGTTTTCAACATGTGTCTGTGCTAGATATCAATCAGCTCCTAGGGAATCACACCTTATTGCAGTCAAAAGAATCTTCAGATATCTGAAAGGAACTCCAACACTTGGAATTTGGTATCCTACTTCAAGCAATACCAAGTTATCAGCTTTTTCAGATAGTGACTATGCAGGGTGTAAAATGTCAAGAAAATCAACATCTGGTGGTTGTCAATTCTTGGGAAACTGTCTAGTGTCCTGGCAATCAAAGAAACAAACATCTGTTGCAACTTCAACTGCTGAAGCTGAATACATTGCAGCTGCAAGTTGTACATCACAGATACAATGGCTCCAATATCAAATTCTTGATTATGGAATCAAAGAGACCAAGACACCATTGCTTGTAGACAGCAAATCTGCCATTAGCATCATTCAAAATCCTGTTCAGTTTTCAAAGACTAAACACATTGAAATCAGGTATCATTTCATAAGAGATTGCTATGAAAAAGGCAAGATTGAAGTGAAACATGTAGCAACAGCTAATCAAATAGCTGACATATTCACTAAGCCCCTTGACACATCAACGTTTCAGAAGTTAGTATCCATGCTAGGGATGCTAAATTTGTAAGTGTTTCTCTTTATTTTTCTGCACAAATTCTTTATTTTTCACTTATATCTGTTTTCAAAAATTGAAAAACTTCTGAAAAGAGAGAAACTACTGATGAACAAAACATCAGTATGGGGATATTTTCTGAAAAGTGATTAACTTCTAATAAAACAACCTTTAGAAGTTATGAATAAAGTATTTATAAAGTATTTCTCATCAGCTGTTCAAAACTACTGAAGAGAAAATGGGAACTACTGATGAAAATAATTCTTCATCAGCAGTTTAGTCAAAAAGGGCAAATCAGACTTTTCCCATCATCAGAAGTTTGACCTAGTCGGTTTAAAACTTCTGATAAAGAGGTTTTTAACCTAGGCGGTTTAAAACTTCTAATAAAGAAGTTCCAAGCGGTTAAAAACTTCTGATAAATATCTTTTTTCAACACTTATCCATTCAAAACAAAAATTCCCTCCTTCTCTCTCAAGAAAGCTCTCAAACCCCTGAACCTGCAACAAAAACACTGTTTGATTTCCAAACACACAAAACCACATGGCTTTAGTTCTTAAACATGGACACAATCTCAGAGCCTACTTAGAAAAACAAGAAGGCTGGTCCCAATACGATGAGATCATTGATCTCGTCGTCAAATCCCAATATTTCACCGCTCTCACAATAGACCCACCAATACATCCTGAAACTCTCAATGAGTTCTGGGCTAATGCTGAGACAGTGATGGTAGATGATGAAGTTATCTCTCTCAACTCAACAATTAAAGGGAGACAAATGGCCATCACACCGGCCATACTTGCAAACAGACTGGGGTTGAATGATGTGAATGCCCCTGAAAAGTTTGACAACTCTGCAATCCACCTAACCATGACTGAGTGTGGTTATCAAGGGACTCTCTCACAAGCTACCATCTTTAAAAAGTATTTTGAACCAAAATATAAACTTTTGTTTCATTATATAATTATGTGCTTGAGTCCTAAAACAAGGTCTTATGACCAGATGCCCTCAACCTTTCAACCAATTTTTCATTCCATTGTGAATGAAACAAATTTCAGGGCATCAAAACTTTTCTTTAATGAGTTGGTGTTACATCACAATAACACTAAGAAAAAGTTTTTGTTATATCCAAGGTTCATTACGCAATGCATAATAAAAGAACTGGGTGATGAGGTGCTTGTGGGTAAAACTAAAATTTTAAAACCCTTAACCTCACAAGCATACTCAAGGCACAACAAACAGGCTGCCTGGCCAGAAGATGACCAAGGGGAACGAGAACCAGTCCCCATGGAACCCTCATCTTCCAAACCTACTCCACCAAAGGCCAAGAAACCCAAGGTACAAAAACAAAGACCCACCAAACCTAAAAGAAAAGCTGTTCAGGAGGTTGAGATGCCTGAACAAACTATTGTGCAATCTGCATTTCTTAAAGATGTGACTGAAACATCCTCTCAGTCTCATCCATCTCAAACCCCACCAAGAGCACCAATCACAATCCTTTTCAAAAGAAAAAGACTTAAGAAAACTATTCCCATTGATTCTTCTTTTGAAACTGTTGAACCCACTACCCAAACTACTGAACCAGCACCCCAAATTTCTGAACCAGATATTGAAATAGCCAAACTTCTCTCTGGGCTAAAAGAGAAAGTCCCATCTACACATGTCAGTCCCCATCAACCACATAAAACAGGGGACATAGCCTCAGAAATTGACATGGATGTGGACACTCAAAGCCCTAACCAAAGAGATGAGGATGAACCAGAGTCTCTAAGCCCAAACTTAGAAACTTTTGGTACTTTTGAGGCTGCTACTACTCATTTACCACCCAGTGGTGGACCTGAGGACAGAAGTAACATAGCTAAGACCTCAACTGTGGCAACTACTGATGAAGGCTTAATGCCTGAGGTAGGAAATCCTCTGAACCAAGAAAAAGAGGTACATGAGACAACTGAGTTGGGCTCAGCTCATGATGTAACTGATACAGTCCTCATTGAGGATGTAATCAGGGATTCAGATGATTCCATTGACTTGGATGATGTTTCAAAACACCAAACTACTGAATTGACGGCTACAAGTGAAGGTCCTGCACCTGGTGTATCTAAGCTCAAGAATCTAGTCACACCAGCTCAGGTTAAAGCCCACTCAATCCATGATTCCCCTAGAGTGGCATCTTCTGTACAACAAGAAGATCAACCAAAAACACACCCCTCACTACAAATGCCTACCCAATTCCCTGGGCAAACAAGCATAGACATGAACCAGCTATGCAGCCCAGATGGTCCCTTATACCACATGATGAGCACCCTCATCAAGAATCACTTCCAAACATACACAGCTAACTTGGAGCTGTCCATGAAGAACCTATTTGGAGTGATACAGACGAAGATGAATGATCTGTCCAACAAGATTGACTACAACAACAAACAGATTGCTCATCTTACAGGTCAGTTCTCCCAAGCTTCAACTTCAAAAGCTGATGAAGCCAAAAAGGGGGAGAAAATCAAGGTACCTATGGATACACTTGAAGCCAGAAGAAAGGCAAGAGTGGCTATCCTAGCAAGAGATCAAAAAGATCAAGCCAGAAAAGAAAAATTGGCCCAACAATTTGGTGTCTCTATTCAAGAAGTAGAAGATGCTGAAAAGACTGATGAATCCCAAGGGCACAATGAAGAAACCTCTGATGGCCAAACTTCTGATGAAGAATCAGAAAGTACTGAAGACAATCCTTCAGTAGTTGACAAACCTTCAGTTGTTGTCAACCCATCAAAGGTTAACACTTCCAAGACTCAAACTGCTGACCCTTCCAGATCAACTGCTCCTATTCAACCAACTTTCGTTCCTACTAGGCCTATTACAACAGTTACCACAATGACTGAGCTAAACCCTTCTCCAATCTCTCAATCAGCAGAATTACTTGAGAAGAGTTTAGTGGCAGCCCAAAAGAAGGCCAGAGAAGATCAGATTTGGAAAACACAGGAAGAAAGGGATGACTTGGATCTAAGACATGAAGAAAAGCTTCAGGCTTATGAAGCTGAACTCCAAAGGCAGGCTAGCCTAGACCAGATTGCTGAGGAAGATAAAAGACATCAACTGATGTCTTACATTACAAAGAACAGCAAGATCAAAGCCCACACATTAAAGAGACTCTCCATGGAAGAGCTGACAAGAAGAGCTCAACTTATTGCAGATAAACTTGCAACAAGTAAAGACACAAAAGCCAAGAGAGCTCAGATGATAGAAGAACTGGTAGCTAATGGTTATGGTTCAAAAGCCTCAGTGTCCAAATGGAAAGAAGAAAGATTAGTGGACACATATAAAAAATATAAGGCTGCAAGGGCTGCAAATCCAGAGAAGTTTCAAACTGCTGAAGTATCAACTTCAGTAGTTAGAACTTCTGGTGTTCAAAGAAGACCAGCTACTCAAAGAAAGAAATCAGAGGAGAATGTGAAGACTGATTTCAGAATGGTACTACTAGAAGGTAGTACAGTAGTCCATTCTGATTTTGACATAGAAGAAAAACCTCTGATCACACAATTCAGGGATCCTTCCACCTTTGCATATCAAATCCAGAAGACCATCACAGACAAACTGCACACTAAGGTAGTAACTGAACATCATCTGCCAACATTTCAGATACCTAATGTGATGCAACAAGAACAAGGAAGTGAATCCCACCTAAGAGTCACTGAAGTTGAAAACATCCAACACTCAGGAGAAACCCAGGGTACCACCATGGTTCCCTACACTTTAGACTTTGACAAGTCTAAAGAACCAATCATCAGATGGTCCTTTACTGATAGAAACTCAGTACTTGTGACAAGAAGAGATCAGACAAGCAGGGCCTATAGGTCGATGAATGATCTGAAGAAACTATCAACCAAAGACCTGCTTACAATCCAACACTTAGAACCACAGAAAGGGTCTCTTACTGATGAACAGCTGAACCAGCTCAAGAATTCCATGTTCAAAGTAATATGGAAAATTGTGAAGGACAGAAAAGAACAATAAGGAATTAGTAAGGTTTTGGCTTCATCAATCCAGGGGGAGATTGTTAGGACAAAAAGGATTGGTGAAACTACTTTTGCAAACCTTAGTCTAATTCACTTCTGTCAAAATATTCTAAGTATAGAACTGCTGAAGAAGAAGGATCAAACTGCTGAAGAAGAGATTCAGAAGTGCTGAAGAAGAAAAGTCATCAGAAGTTCTGAAGTTCAAACCAGACACTTCTACTGAAGAACTACTGAAGACAAACTACTCATCAGTAGTTTGTCTATCATCAGTACTTACATGAAGATCTTTTCCACCGCCTTTTTGTATCAGTAGTTTATTACTTTAGTATTTCTTTTTGCTTTATGTACAAGTTCCAAGACTGCAACTTATTGCAACTTATTTCTGAACTTGCTTTTGGCAAGGTTCATGTATTTGTAAAGTCTATAAATAGAAGGGTTCATCCCACTATTTTAGACATTGATTTTTAATACAGAAATCCTTCAACACTTATTATTTTTATTTCCATTTCGTGTTTATTGAGAATCTGTCGAAGTGTTTCATTCTCATTCAATACTTAGATTCTCAATAAATACTTATCATTTATTAGTTCTTGAATCTAGGGGGAGTAATAACTCATGTTGATAAGTGTAGCTTTAAACTCATAACATTCCGCTGTGCTATCACTGATCAAGAACTTGCTAAACACTTAAGTGTTCACTAGCAAGTTCATATAAAAGAGCAATACTGATCCAACAAAAGTAAAAAGACTAAAACGTGAAAAAGCGAGATATCTTCAATTAACCAATATCTCCATCATGCAAAGCATGAACATAAAAAACATAGTTGGAACAAACAACACCTTTTAAAAATGACCCAAATTGAAGACTTTGTTTTCCCAAACCATTTTTTCTTTATAAAGTTACGCATAAATCCAAAAATTACATTATTATTGATTCAAAAATTAAACTTAAATCAAGCCTAGCAAAAATTGAATTGATAATATAGAAATCACTTAAGGTGATATAAATTGAAATTAGTTATCTATAACTGAACCTAATAATAGTTTTAGAGGTATATTGAATATAATTCATAACATAAGCATGGGAAATATTGATGAGCAACTAAATAAAAAAGATTAGAAACTATTACTGTAACACCTCGAGGTATTACGGGTCTCTTAAACGGGTCGGGTCGTACCCGACCACCCGATTATTCAATTAAATATTCAAGTTCGAATCTCGCGATAAACCGTTTCAACCGAATATATAGATAATAATTATTAAATTCTTATTATCTCGATGAAACGCTCAAAGTCTGTTATTAATCTGCTACCAAACACTTATTATTCTACTATCAAACTCATTCCCAAACATCGCGAGTCCTAGTTATTATCCCCGTTGCCAAACACCCTCTTATTTGTCTTCATCTATAAAAACCTTTTCTCCCTCTTGTCTCTCGCTCTCTCTCTCTGTAAGTTATACACACACAAAGTGTGTGTGGTGTTATGCTCTGACCAAGAAGCCTTTGACCGGAGGACATGGCTGGCTTCCGCCGCCTCCATCTCCGGCACCACCGCCGCCGTACGTCGTCTTCTTCTCCGGTAAGCACGATCCACCCTCTCTTTCTTCTGCGGAACTAAACCCCAACCCGATAACCTTTCCTCTTCGTCCCTCTGTCCTGAGTTAACTGAATACGGACAGTCACCGGTTATGGTGACTGTCATCATCATCCCTGCTTCTGTTACAATAAGGATCCGGTCACCCATCTCTTTGTGATAAACAAGCCGTGATTTGTCATTTCTGTTTTGATTATTCGGTGAAGAGAAAAGTCATTGGAATAGTTACCGGTGACTGTCAAGAAACCTTGTGACCATTCGTTTCTGTTTCAGTTGTGGAGTCTATCGAGCCTCAACTTGAACCTTGATCGGGATATTGGAGTTATAAGGTGGAAATATAATCCATAACCAAAGGTCCGGATTAACTCCCGATTATGTTCCGATAATTATTCGGTAAGATTCGGTCACTATTTCCTATTGGTTGATTGGTCACGATCTTGTAATCTATTTATTAACACGGTGATTATATTGATTGCGAGGTACCGATCATTGAATTGGAAGAATACGAGTCGTCGCCGAGTTGACTCAGTGACTCAGTCAACACCCGGAATAGAACCCGGTCCAATAGCTAGACGAGGAATATTATTAGAATTATACTAATATATATATAATACATATAACGTACGGACTTGATAATAATAATAAGAGAATAATAATCATATATAAAATATATACGTTTATATATACACAATTTAATATATTGACGATATACTAGACTCGGGTTAATAATAATACGCTCTGCCGAACAATCATCCAGGTAAGTACATGTCTAGAGTTCTTTAGGTTCGTGTGCCAAGCTGTAATGGCCAGCTAGATTTAGGATGTCCGTGTCGTGTCAATAATAAACCCCGAGTTTAGGACTATCTAATATATACTGAATTCTATATATATAAATTATATATATGATATATATCCTAAGTATTACAATCTAACAAGTCCCACGCGTAACACGTATCAATATATATATCAAATATAATTGTAATAAGAAGATTAGCTGAAGATATAACGCAAACCTGTGAGTATCGTGAACTCCCCACTTTTACTGTTTTATTAAGTGTTTTCGGGGGAATACATGTCATTTATAAGAAAACATAATAATGCTTTACATAAAAGAATGATTATTAATAAAAGTTATATAATAAAAAGGGGGTAATAGAAACAACAAGGACAGTACTGGACGGTATCGCCATTTCCTTTCTTGTCCAACAAGAGGACAAGAACCAGTTTTACCCGAGTAGAGGGTAGAAATAATTATATTTATCACAAGCACAGTGATATCATAGATAGGAATGGCAACCAATCGAATATAATCGGAATAATAGACATATAATCGAATTAATAGAATATATTTTCCCCTCCAGAATTAGAATTGTAAAGCATATTTATAAAAGATTGTTATAAAAGAATTATAAACAAACGAACTGGCCATTCACTTTATAAAATACACGACCTCACCAACTTTATGTTGACAGAAACTATTTTTGACATGTGTTCAGGTAACCCAACAGATATGATGACGTGGATCCTGGAAGACTAAAGACTGTTATTACCCTGGATTCCGCTGTGTAGCTCCGATAACCCGACCCGACGACCCGGCCACGTCAGGCAGGGTCGTTACAATTACCGTGAGGTGAACCATCTCACCATACGAATCTTCATCAATTATTCAATTTACCAATCCAGATTCCATCTTAAAAAAAGCAAACAAAACTGATATTGTAGCTTACTAATGAACAAACCTACAAACCTTAAAAAATGAATGAAAATCATATGAACTTACTGATTCATATCCAGCCAACTGAAGATTCTTCTTCAATTTCGTATTCCAAATATAAATTGGCTTATATCGCGAATTATTACAAAACACAGAAAAATAAACTCAGTTATGCAAACTATTTTGAAGCACGGATTACCTGAAAGCAAACTTCTTATTTAGGATATTTACCTCAAGTTCAGTGATCCGGTGACCATTCGCATGACATGACAGTGAAAGCACTCCGAATTTTAGGAGGTACCCATGCATCCCAGATACCTACTGTAACCATTGTCACGATTACAACCACCACATGGTTTGATATTTCATCAAACTTTTAAACTATAAACCAATGTCAAATTAAAGAACTAATCTACTGATAGCAGCATATAAGAACTTATTTTTCATAGGTATATATTTAAAAAAATGGACAAAAAAGAAGAGTATTACCAAAATGCCTTGGGTCATAATGCTTGTCGAATAGTAAGCTTTGATGGTATTCAATCATTTACATCATCAACTACTCGTTATAAATATTGGTATCTTTTCATAAAACAATTTTGGCTGCAAAACCACAGAGTTATACTTTATAATTGTTAACACATAGCCTGCCCAACTAAAACACAAAATTAAAATAGGAAAAAAAAAGTAAGCACACCTTGCTATCCCATACGCCGGTGACAATATCAAATGCATAAGCTCAGTTTCCTCAAACTCGGCATCATCTTGACTCGGGATTTGAGACGCTTAAAACAACAATGTTCCAGTCAATCACAAAATGTTTCTAATGATCCTTAAGAACGCCTTCCACAATAAATGTAAAAAAATAGTTTGTATCAAACATTGGTTTTGTAAAAAGTGTGGGTTAAGCAAAACAACAAACAACTTGTGGGCATGAAAGTAAACCAAAAATTTAATCATCAACCTATTTTAAAAATAACTCATGCAAGTAATAAACCTTTTCTATATATTTATATATAAAGCCAATAAAAGAAATAAAGAATCAAACTACCACTTAGTAATCAAAGTCTCAAAATTGAAAATTATGAGAAATAAGTTTTTACCGTTTCATCATCTCCTCCCAGTTTGTGTGAGTGTGTGAAGTTATATATAAAACTAAAATGAACCAACTCTTCACCTGATCATGATTGGATATCATTTTGTTCTCAGATTTCCTGGTGTACTTTCATTGGATGAGTAGCGGCTAGATCGGAGAAAGAACTGACAATATGAGGTGAAGTGATGACCCACTAATGCCGACGGAAGTGACAGGATGATGAAAAGATGAAGCTCCTTAACGCTCCAATTCGCTAACGTCTCAGGTAAGGCGGTAATCATATTCATCACCATTCTTGGAATTGAGACATTGATATGTGATAATTGTCTAGTTTTTTGAAATTGGATGGATGAAAGAGAGAAATGAGAAGAATAGAGTGATTGAAGCTCAAATTTGACCACATTTAATTATTTAGAGCTCAAATTTTGACCTCATTTAATTAATTGACCAAAATTAATTGAATGATTTTTTATTTTTAGAAAAAAGAAAAATTTTATAAATTCTCACACTTGGACACTTGGCACAAATTGATAGGCTATATAATTGGAGGATCAACATGGTTGTGCCATGTGTCCACATTGAGTTTCATATATTAGTTGTATATAGACTTTAGCATTTAGTGTTATTAAACTTAGCAATTATTTGGCTTAAATTCATAAAACTTAGGCCTTTCATGTTCTTGCATTTAGTCTATATAATGGCTCATGTAACCTTTCATTAGTGATTATCAAAGAATACGATTTAGTTCAGTTTACTCCTAATTATATCTCATTAATGGTATCAAGCCTACCAAGAGTAGCTTGAGTTTCCTTGTCATTCCCTCCCCTCTTCTGTGACATCCGTCACCCTCGTCTTCCGTCAACTTTACAATAATAGTGTCACACCCTCAAAATCCACATGCGGGGTTTTACCGCGAGGCGCATGACAAACCAGGATCCAAACCAACGATCACAATAAACAAGTCTAAATGTAACTAATGCAATACCAAAACATAGTTTTAAAATCCCGTTTACAGCGGAAGCTTATTCAAAATAAAGTTCAACATAAATAACCAAAGTTCAATGTTTATGAAATCATGCAACTCTATCTAGACGCCGTGCAGACGCGTGCGTCCTAGTCCCATTGTGCTACCTTAGCGACCTGAGAAAACATGTAAAAGTTTACGTCAGCACAAAAATGCTGGTGAGTTTACAGGTTTGCAGTTCAAGTACCAAGTCCACCTGTCCATACTATAACAAATAGAAAACCAGTATACGCTAGCTAGGCGTACGTTTTGTTACTACCACGATTGGAAAACCATTACTAACTCGAATACCAGTTTTGTGCCCGAATAGTTCCAAATGTTCCTGTTGTTCCTGTTTGAGACAATATGCACTCGCCCGGCCCTCCAAGCCGACGAGCGGGGTTGGTCACTCCCAATAGCGCTATTCACATTTCCCCGTTGTGCAAACCCGCACATTCATGGTTCCCCCCGGGACTTCCAAAGATCGTGTAGTACACAATAGAAACCCATAGTATGACAGTAGTTACCAAATAATCGTTTTAACACATGTTTTCTCCCCCGAAATATGAAACCAGTTTAAAAGAGGGGCCGTAAACTCACCTTAAGTTGCTTTACTCCTAATCCCGAGTAAACTCAGCTGCTATGTTAGTCCCGTACAATGGCGACCTAACATACGACAGTTACAAGTACTTAGACTAATAACCCGCAGGTTAATTAGTCCCTAGATGTCCAGACCATAACCAAGTTCGTTTAAAATACCGTGACTGTTTAACTGACCCAAAGTACAAGACTCGACATCCCATTGGTGACCCGAGACTCCCCGTGTTATGTTTACGCTCCAAAACATACAATAACGCAAGTATACTTAACATACGTTAACACACAACAAGTTATAGCACATAGTTCACGTATCATCGAAATACATCCAAATATATGTTACCAAGTTATTAGACATGTTACGGGGTTCCTAGCATGTTACTACATGTCAAATCAGGTCTCGGTATGCTAATATACACTTACAGCAGCAGTACACGCGATTAGGGAGGCTAATCGCATGAAATGTCACGTGATTAGGGCTAATCGCCCCACAAGTCAGGCGATTAGGGCTAATCGCCCTTGGGAACACGCGATTGGGCTACTCGCCCTTGCAGCCAGGCGAGTGGGCCTACTCGCCCATGATTACACGCGAGTGGGGGCTACTCGCCCCTACTACACGCGATTAGCAAGGCTAATCGCCTGTAACCTTGCTGTTCCGGTTTTTCGCGCGTTTAACGCTCCAAATCAGATCCAGAGCGTGTGTAACTACCCAATATCATCCCAAACACTATCCTAAACATGTTCAACCCAAAACCCTTCGTTCATCCTCGTAAAATCAGTCCTGCATGCAACCAAAGCAATCCAAACACATACACATAGCATGCAACATTCAAATAACGCATGTAATCATAACCCTATTATCCAATTACTGAGGTTCCTATCATTATAATAACAATATTACTTCTGACCTAGCATGATAACACATCAACACATCATCAAGATTCATAAAAATCCTATCTTTCTAATCATACATACCCATAACACATGTTTATTAATTATAATCCGATTAATAACTCTTATTGACGATTTTCAGAAATCTTTTTCGTTTATGAACAGGTCTGGACCATTAGGGATTGATTGAAAACGTTTACAAAGTATTTTGGATGAGAATTAAACCTTGGAATTGCAAAAGGATGATGATTAGACCTTGAAACCTTGTGTTTTTGATCAAAATCGCCTTCCAGAGGTTGTTTAAGTGTTTGGGGCGGTTATGGGACGACTAGGGTTAATATTAGTGAGTTTAGGAGGTTAAGTGTTGTATTTATAGGCGTTTCTAGTCGTCCAGCACGTTATAGGCGAGTATGCAGCAGCTACATGCGATTAGGGCTGCTAATCGCATGAGATTGGGCCTAATCGCCCCTTAGAACACACGAGTAGCCTCCTACTCGCGTCTACTGTGCCCTACTCGCCTCCCCTATGGGCGATTAGGCTTCCTAATCGCCTGTAGGGGTTCCCTTTGTGTGTTTTGCGCGTTAAACCCCGTTTTAACATATGTTAATGCATATTCATGTACCGACAAGTCACATAATGATTGTAAACACATAACACAAGTAAATACACATATTTACACTCGTTCACCAATTCCCGGGACTCGAGACTCGTATGTTCCGTATGCCCTGACGATCCCACCGATCGTCACCGTTTGTACACTTGGCTAAGGACCGACATCTAATGAACCTCTAGACCAACATCCAACGATCTTCTAGACTAACTAATAGTTCCCGAACCATAACCCGACTTATCTAACCCAGTTAAGTACAAAATACGCGTGACTCGCTAAGGTAGACTTTCATCTAGACAACGTTGTTAACCCGAATTTGCCAGGTGTCACATCATCCCCACGTTAAAAGAATTTTCGTCCCGAAAATTTGTACAAGTAACAAAAGAAACAACGAAGGGAATAAACAAACAGACAGAAATCAATAGAGAGTAGAAATCAAGAGAGAGATTTACCCGAGGTGTCACATCATCCCCACGTTAAAAGGAATCTCGACCCGAGATTCATTCAGCTGCCGAGGCGACATGTCTCGACTCGAACGCTTCCTTAGGAAAGAGATGAGGATACTTAGACTTCATCTGATCCTCCCGTTCCCACGTATATTCCGGTCCCCGGTTCGAGTTCCACCGAACCTTAACGATACGAATCTTGCTGTGACGTAGGCTACGAATCTTGTAATCAAGGATCTCCACAGGTTCTTCCACAATCCGAAGACGATCATCAACCTTGATCTCTTCTAGTGGAACGATGAGAGACTCGTCAGCCAGACACTTCTTCAAGTTTGACACGTGAAAGACGTTATGTACGTTACCGAGCTCCGTCGGTAGATCAAGTCGATATGCCACCGGCCCAATCCGTTCCAGGATCGTAAATGGGCCGACATATCGCGGATTGAGTTTGCCACGCTTTCCAAAGCGTATGACGCCCTTCCACGGTGAGACTTTCAGAAGTACCTTGTCATTGACTTGGAATTCCAGTGGTTTGCGACGCTGATCGGCATAACTCTTTTGCCGGTCCCGTGCCGCCGCCAACCGATTTCGAATCTGTACGATCTTTTCCGAAGTTTCATACACTAGTTCAGGCCCAGTGAGTTGACTCTCACCCACTTCAGCCCAACAAAGAGGAGAGCGGCATTTCCGTCCGTACAGTGCCTCGAACGGAGCAGCCTTGATGCTCGTGTGATAACTGTTGTTGTACGAGAATTCTACCAACGGCAGATGAGCTTCCCAACCCTTGCCAAAATCGATCACACATGCCCGCAGCATGTCTTCTAAAGTTTGAATCGTACGCTCACTCTGCCCGTCAGTCTGTGGATGGTAAGCCGTACTCATGTCTAGTTGGGTACCCAAAGCCTTGTGCAAAGACTTCCAGAAATGAGAAGTAAAATGGGAGTCACGATCCGAGATAATAGAAACAGGTACCCCGTGCTTAGAAACAACTTCTTTCAAGTAGAGACGAGCCAAACGATCCATAGTGTCGGTCTCCTTAATAGCAAGAAAATGGGCTGATTTCGTTAACCGATCGACAATCACCCATATCTTGTCGTTCCCGCTTGGTGACTTAGGAAGTTGTGTGACAAAATCCATAGTAATCCGTTCCCATTTCCATTCCGGAATTTCAGGTTGTTGCAGGAGACCCGACGGTTTCTGGTATTCCACCTTGACCTTAGCACAAGTCAAGCATTTACTCACGTATGAGGCTATGTCCGACCTCATGTTTGGCCACCAGTAAAGCACCTTCAGATCTTGGTACATCTTATCCGAACCAGGATGAATAGAGTACCGGGACTTATGAGCCTCATCAAGAACAAGCTCCCGTAGTCCCCCGAATAAAGGAACCCATATGCGTTCTGCGAAATAGTGCAGGCCATCAGGCCTTCGCTCTAGGTGCTTGTCGGCACCGTGCATGGTTTCAGCTTTAAGGTTTTCCTCCTTCAAAGCTTTCAATTGGGCAGAACGGAGTTGATCAGGTAACGACGAATGGATAGTGAGCTGCAACGCCCGAACGCGACGAGGTTTAGAAGATTCCTTCCTGCTCAAGGCGTCTGCTACAACATTCGCCTTGCCAGGATGGTACTTAATAGCACAATCATAATCGTTCAAAAGTTCAATCCAGCGACGCTGCCGTATGTTCAAGTGTTGTTGGTCGAAAATGTGTTGGAGGCTCTTGTGATCGGTGTAGATGGTGCATTTGGTACCGTACAAGTAATGTCTCCAAATTTTCAACGCGAATACCACAGCACCCAACTCCAAGTCATGAGTTGTGTAGTTCTTCTCGTGCACTTTGAGTTGACGAGAAGCATACGCAATCACCTTCTCGCGTTGCATCAACACGCAACCGAGTCCATGAATGGAAGCATCACAGTAAACGACAAAATCATCAGGACCCTCAGGTAAAGACAAAATAGGAGCGGAACACAGTTTAGACTTTAGTTCCTCAAACGCGGACTCTTGTGATTCACCCCAGTCGAACTTCTTATCCTTCTGAGTGAGAGTGGTGAGGGGTTGAGCAATCTTCGAGAACCCCTGAATGAAACGACGATAGTAGCCAGCAAGGCCTAGGAATTGCCGCACCTCAGTTGGCGTCTTTGGTGCTCCCCAGTCCTTGATAGCTTCGATCTTAGCGGGATCGACATGAATTCCCAGTTCATTAACCACATGTCCTAGGAATTGAACTTCGCGTAACCAAAAGTCACACTTTGAGAACTTGGCGTAAAGTTGCTCCCGTCGTAAAAGTTCCAAAACTAACCGCAGATGTTCCCCGTGTTCAGTCTCGTTCTTGGAGTAGATCAGAATGTCATCAATAAACACAATGACAAACTTGTCCAGATACGGTTTACAGACGCGGTTCATCAAGTCCATGAAAACCGCCGGTGCGTTCGTGAGACCGAAAGGCATGACCAAGAATTCGAAATGGCCATAACGTGTTCGAAAAGCAGTCTTTGCAACGTCAGCCTCCCTGACGCGCAGCTGGTGATAACCGGACCTCAAATCGATCTTGGAATAATAACTAGAACCCTGAAGCTGGTCGAACAGATCATCAATACGTGGAAGAGGATAACGGTTCTTGACGGTCAACTTGTTTAGTTCTCTGTAGTCTACACACAATCGGAAACTCCCATCCTTCTTCTTGACAAATAAAATCGGGGCTCCCCAAGGGGAAGAACTTGGCCGGATGAAACCCTTGTCCAAGAGTTCCTGTAACTGGCTAGACAATTCCTGCATCTCGGGAGGTGCAAGACGGTAGGGGGCCCGAGCAATAGGAGCAGCCCCTGGTACAAGATCAATGCCGAACTCGACTTGACGATGAGGAGGAAGACCAGATAAATCATCGGGAAAAATATCAGAAAACTCGCGTACCACCGGAATGTCGTCAATCTTCTTCTCATCATTAGTGGAAACAGATAAGAGCGCCAAAACGGCTGGATAACCCTTTCGAAGACACTTAAGGGCTTTCATGCTAGAGATGATGTTTAGCGAAACACCACCCTTGATACCGTATACAGAAAGAAATTCTCCATCTGGGAGAGGAATCCGAATAACCTTATCGTAACAGACGATCTCCGCGCGATACAAAGATAACCAATCCATTCCTACCACAACGTCAAAACTACCCAATGGTACCGGCATAAGGTCGATGGGGAATGATAAACCCGACAACTCTAACTGACACTCCCGAAGAACACTAGTAGCTTCAATCATTTTACCGTCAGCCAACTCAATAATATACTTGGTCTCTAATGGTACAGATACTACATCTAGCAGTCGACTAACACCCATGGATACAAAACTCTTGTCGGCACCAGAATCAAATAACACGCTAACAGAATGATTATTGAGAAGAAACGTACCGGTGACTGTATCAGGGTCCTGCCTAGCCTCAGCAGCTCCAATGACGAAGGCACGTGCATTTCTGCCGCCGCCCCCGTTGTTACCATTCCCGTTGTTTCCACCCTGTTTCAGTTTTGGGCAATCCTTCTTATAATGCCCAGTGTCACCACAGTTGTAGCATCCCTGTTTCCCTGTAGTCCCCTGAGTAGTCGGAGCTGAACTGTTGGTCGGAGCCTGAGTCGATGGAAGTGTAACCCGACAGTCTTTAGCATAATGGCCTGTTCGCTGGCAGCGGTGACAACGGTTACTGTCGCAGTTCCCTAGGTGATGGCGTCCACACTTGTTGCATTTGGGCAGTTTTCCTGCATAACCACCCTGCTTATTACCCGAAGACGATGAACCCCCATTATCAAACTTTTTACCCTGCTGCGTAGACCCAGATCCCTTCCCGTCGTTTTCCCACTTGCGCTTATTGTTCTCTGGAGCCTTAGCAGTCGAACCTTTCGCCGGCAAAATCCCCTCGTTCACCTTTAAATTAGTCATCCTATGTGCAGATCGAACTACCTCCGCATAAGTAGGATGATTCCCAGCAGCCACTAACCCAGCAATTTCCGGCACTAACCCGGAGACATAATGTTCAATCTTACGATACTCTGGCACGTGCAAATCGGGACATAGCACTGCCAACTCGTTTCTCCTCACAGTATACTTCTCAATTTCCGATCCAGTCATCTTGAGGTTCCACACCTCATGCTCCAGCTTCTGTACCTCTTCTCTCGGGCAATACTCCCGCTTCAGCAACTGCACAAAGTTCTCCCATGGCATAGCATATGCCTCCCCAATCCCCATGTTCTGGGTAATACCATTCCACCAAGTCAATGCCACGTCTTGAAATAACGCAGCCGAATACTTCACCCGATCTTCTGGGAGACAGTTACACATCAGGAATACCGACTCCACTTTCTCCAACCACCTAAGCAAACTGACCGCACCCTCGGTGCCAGAGAATTCCTGGGGCTTGCAGTCCCGGAACATCTTATAGGTGCACATGGGTGGGGGTGGGTCAACAGGACCACCTGAAACGAAACGTATGAGAAACCACGAATAACGTACACAAGACTCACCAATGAGGCAAAGAAAATGGATAAAACAACTTACCACCACCGTTGTGCCCTAACTGAAAGGCAGCCTGGAGCAAGTTATTCAGATCAGCCTGTGACAGGTTAATACCTCCACCACGACCACCAGCACCACCACGACCACCACCGCGTCCACCTCCTCGTCCTCCACGCACTCCAGACATGATTCTGGCAGAAAGAACGAGAAAATTTAGTTTCGCAGTTAAAGATAACCACAAATGTTCACAAGATTAAAGCCAGATCCAATCCAGGACTATCCCTTCAAACCCAAAGCTCACTAGGGCTTCCATGCATTTCGTTTTATGATTTTGTGTGCACCCAAAATGATAAAACGCTCTACATGGTCCTCCAAGTGTTCTCCTAGTTCAAAGTTCAAATCACCGAACATAGACTCTTAGCTACACACCGTAATACTACGGTAGTTCATGACAAGTGCTTCTATTGGAGTGCGAAAGGGAAGATGTCCGAGCCTTGGACAAATCTCAAGAGCACGCGAGTTACCCCAATAGACCACACTGCCTAGAAACAAGTAATCCAACTTAAGATAGAACGGATGATGTAACGTAGAAAGACCAACGATTTAGAGACACCCCGACAAGACCATACGTAAACCACTATAACGTTTAGTACCATGTGATCGTCTAGTGTGTGCGACTCGGCTATAGACTAGACTCTACATGCAGTCCTAGTTCACTATAACCATTGGCTCTGATACCAATCTGTCACACCCTCAAAATCCACATGCGGGGTTTTACCGCGAGGCGCATGACAAACCAGGATCCAAACCAACGATCACAATAAACAAGTCTAAATGTAACTAATGCAATACCAAAACATAGTTTTAAAATCCCGTTTACAGCGGAAGCTTATTCAAAATAAAGTTCAACATAAATAACCAAAGTTCAATGTTTATGAAATCATGCAACTCTATCTAGACGCCGTGCAGACGCGTGCGTCCTAGTCCCATTGTGCTACCTTAGCGACCTGAGAAAACATGTAAAAGTTTACGTCAGCACAAAAATGCTGGTGAGTTTACAGGTTTGCAGTTCAAGTACCAAGTCCACCTGTCCATACTATAACAAATAGAAAACCAGTATACGCTAGCTAGGCGTACGTTTTGTTACTACCACGATTGGAAAACCATTACTAACTCGAATACCAGTTTTGTGCCCGAATAGTTCCAAATGTTCCTGTTGTTCCTGTTTGAGACAATATGCACTCGCCCGGCCCTCCAAGCCGACGAGCGGGGTTGGTCACTCCCAATAGCGCTATTCACATTTCCCCGTTGTGCAAACCCGCACATTCATGGTTCCCCCCGGGACTTCCAAAGATCGTGTAGTACACAATAGAAACCCATAGTATGACAGTAGTTACCAAATAATCGTTTTAACACATGTTTTCTCCCCCGAAATATGAAACCAGTTTAAAAGAGGGGCCGTAAACTCACCTTAAGTTGCTTTACTCCTAATCCCGAGTAAACTCAGCTGCTATGTTAGTCCCGTACAATGGCGACCTAACATACGACAGTTACAAGTACTTAGACTAATAACCCGCAGGTTAATTAGTCCCTAGATGTCCAGACCATAACCAAGTTCGTTTAAAATACCGTGACTGTTTAACTGACCCAAAGTACAAGACTCGACATCCCATTGGTGACCCGAGACTCCCCGTGTTATGTTTACGCTCCAAAACATACAATAACGCAAGTATACTTAACATACGTTAACACACAACAAGTTATAGCACATAGTTCACGTATCATCGAAATACATCCAAATATATGTTACCAAGTTATTAGACATGTTACGGGGTTCCTAGCATGTTACTACATGTCAAATCAGGTCTCGGTATGCTAATATACACTTACAGCAGCAGTACACGCGATTAGGGAGGCTAATCGCATGAAATGTCACGTGATTAGGGCTAATCGCCCCACAAGTCAGGCGATTAGGGCTAATCGCCCTTGGGAACACGCGATTGGGCTACTCGCCCTTGCAGCCAGGCGAGTGGGCCTACTCGCCCATGATTACACGCGAGTGGGGGCTACTCGCCCCTACTACACGCGATTAGCAAGGCTAATCGCCTGTAACCTTGCTGTTCCGGTTTTTCGCGCGTTTAACGCTCCAAATCAGATCCAGAGCGTGTGTAACTACCCAATATCATCCCAAACACTATCCTAAACATGTTCAACCCAAAACCCTTCGTTCATCCTCGTAAAATCAGTCCTGCATGCAACCAAAGCAATCCAAACACATACACATAGCATGCAACATTCAAATAACGCATGTAATCATAACCCTATTATCCAATTACTGAGGTTCCTATCATTATAATAACAATATTACTTCTGACCTAGCATGATAACACATCAACACATCATCAAGATTCATAAAAATCCTATCTTTCTAATCATACATACCCATAACACATGTTTATTAATTATAATCCGATTAATAACTCTTATTGACGATTTTCAGAAATCTTTTTCGTTTATGAACAGGTCTGGACCATTAGGGATTGATTGAAAACGTTTACAAAGTATTTTGGATGAGAATTAAACCTTGGAATTGCAAAAGGATGATGATTAGACCTTGAAACCTTGTGTTTTTGATCAAAATCGCCTTCCAGAGGTTGTTTAAGTGTTTGGGGCGGTTATGGGACGACTAGGGTTAATATTAGTGAGTTTAGGAGGTTAAGTGTTGTATTTATAGGCGTTTCTAGTCGTCCAGCACGTTATAGGCGAGTATGCAGCAGCTACATGCGATTAGGGCTGCTAATCGCATGAGATTGGGCCTAATCGCCCCTTAGAACACACGAGTAGCCTCCTACTCGCGTCTACTGTGCCCTACTCGCCTCCCCTATGGGCGATTAGGCTTCCTAATCGCCTGTAGGGGTTCCCTTTGTGTGTTTTGCGCGTTAAACCCCGTTTTAACATATGTTAATGCATATTCATGTACCGACAAGTCACATAATGATTGTAAACACATAACACAAGTAAATACACATATTTACACTCGTTCACCAATTCCCGGGACTCGAGACTCGTATGTTCCGTATGCCCTGACGATCCCACCGATCGTCACCGTTTGTACACTTGGCTAAGGACCGACATCTAATGAACCTCTAGACCAACATCCAACGATCTTCTAGACTAACTAATAGTTCCCGAACCATAACCCGACTTATCTAACCCAGTTAAGTACAAAATACGCGTGACTCGCTAAGGTAGACTTTCATCTAGACAACGTTGTTAACCCGAATTTGCCAGGTGTCACATCATCCCCACGTTAAAAGAATTTTCGTCCCGAAAATTTGTACAAGTAACAAAAGAAACAACGAAGGGAATAAACAAACAGACAGAAATCAATAGAGAGTAGAAATCAAGAGAGAGATTTACCCGAGGTGTCACATCATCCCCACGTTAAAAGGAATCTCGACCCGAGATTCATTCAGCTGCCGAGGCGACATGTCTCGACTCGAACGCTTCCTTAGGAAAGAGATGAGGATACTTAGACTTCATCTGATCCTCCCGTTCCCACGTATATTCCGGTCCCCGGTTCGAGTTCCACCGAACCTTAACGATACGAATCTTGCTGTGACGTAGGCTACGAATCTTGTAATCAAGGATCTCCACAGGTTCTTCCACAATCCGAAGACGATCATCAACCTTGATCTCTTCTAGTGGAACGATGAGAGACTCGTCAGCCAGACACTTCTTCAAGTTTGACACGTGAAAGACGTTATGTACGTTACCGAGCTCCGTCGGTAGATCAAGTCGATATGCCACCGGCCCAATCCGTTCCAGGATCGTAAATGGGCCGACATATCGCGGATTGAGTTTGCCACGCTTTCCAAAGCGTATGACGCCCTTCCACGGTGAGACTTTCAGAAGTACCTTGTCATTGACTTGGAATTCCAGTGGTTTGCGACGCTGATCGGCATAACTCTTTTGCCGGTCCCGTGCCGCCGCCAACCGATTTCGAATCTGTACGATCTTTTCCGAAGTTTCATACACTAGTTCAGGCCCAGTGAGTTGACTCTCACCCACTTCAGCCCAACAAAGAGGAGAGCGGCATTTCCGTCCGTACAGTGCCTCGAACGGAGCAGCCTTGATGCTCGTGTGATAACTGTTGTTGTACGAGAATTCTACCAACGGCAGATGAGCTTCCCAACCCTTGCCAAAATCGATCACACATGCCCGCAGCATGTCTTCTAAAGTTTGAATCGTACGCTCACTCTGCCCGTCAGTCTGTGGATGGTAAGCCGTACTCATGTCTAGTTGGGTACCCAAAGCCTTGTGCAAAGACTTCCAGAAATGAGAAGTAAAATGGGAGTCACGATCCGAGATAATAGAAACAGGTACCCCGTGCTTAGAAACAACTTCTTTCAAGTAGAGACGAGCCAAACGATCCATAGTGTCGGTCTCCTTAATAGCAAGAAAATGGGCTGATTTCGTTAACCGATCGACAATCACCCATATCTTGTCGTTCCCGCTTGGTGACTTAGGAAGTTGTGTGACAAAATCCATAGTAATCCGTTCCCATTTCCATTCCGGAATTTCAGGTTGTTGCAGGAGACCCGACGGTTTCTGGTATTCCACCTTGACCTTAGCACAAGTCAAGCATTTACTCACGTATGAGGCTATGTCCGACCTCATGTTTGGCCACCAGTAAAGCACCTTCAGATCTTGGTACATCTTATCCGAACCAGGATGAATAGAGTACCGGGACTTATGAGCCTCATCAAGAACAAGCTCCCGTAGTCCCCCGAATAAAGGAACCCATATGCGTTCTGCGAAATAGTGCAGGCCATCAGGCCTTCGCTCTAGGTGCTTGTCGGCACCGTGCATGGTTTCAGCTTTAAGGTTTTCCTCCTTCAAAGCTTTCAATTGGGCAGAACGGAGTTGATCAGGTAACGACGAATGGATAGTGAGCTGCAACGCCCGAACGCGACGAGGTTTAGAAGATTCCTTCCTGCTCAAGGCGTCTGCTACAACATTCGCCTTGCCAGGATGGTACTTAATAGCACAATCATAATCGTTCAAAAGTTCAATCCAGCGACGCTGCCGTATGTTCAAGTGTTGTTGGTCGAAAATGTGTTGGAGGCTCTTGTGATCGGTGTAGATGGTGCATTTGGTACCGTACAAGTAATGTCTCCAAATTTTCAACGCGAATACCACAGCACCCAACTCCAAGTCATGAGTTGTGTAGTTCTTCTCGTGCACTTTGAGTTGACGAGAAGCATACGCAATCACCTTCTCGCGTTGCATCAACACGCAACCGAGTCCATGAATGGAAGCATCACAGTAAACGACAAAATCATCAGGACCCTCAGGTAAAGACAAAATAGGAGCGGAACACAGTTTAGACTTTAGTTCCTCAAACGCGGACTCTTGTGATTCACCCCAGTCGAACTTCTTATCCTTCTGAGTGAGAGTGGTGAGGGGTTGAGCAATCTTCGAGAACCCCTGAATGAAACGACGATAGTAGCCAGCAAGGCCTAGGAATTGCCGCACCTCAGTTGGCGTCTTTGGTGCTCCCCAGTCCTTGATAGCTTCGATCTTAGCGGGATCGACATGAATTCCCAGTTCATTAACCACATGTCCTAGGAATTGAACTTCGCGTAACCAAAAGTCACACTTTGAGAACTTGGCGTAAAGTTGCTCCCGTCGTAAAAGTTCCAAAACTAACCGCAGATGTTCCCCGTGTTCAGTCTCGTTCTTGGAGTAGATCAGAATGTCATCAATAAACACAATGACAAACTTGTCCAGATACGGTTTACAGACGCGGTTCATCAAGTCCATGAAAACCGCCGGTGCGTTCGTGAGACCGAAAGGCATGACCAAGAATTCGAAATGGCCATAACGTGTTCGAAAAGCAGTCTTTGCAACGTCAGCCTCCCTGACGCGCAGCTGGTGATAACCGGACCTCAAATCGATCTTGGAATAATAACTAGAACCCTGAAGCTGGTCGAACAGATCATCAATACGTGGAAGAGGATAACGGTTCTTGACGGTCAACTTGTTTAGTTCTCTGTAGTCTACACACAATCGGAAACTCCCATCCTTCTTCTTGACAAATAAAATCGGGGCTCCCCAAGGGGAAGAACTTGGCCGGATGAAACCCTTGTCCAAGAGTTCCTGTAACTGGCTAGACAATTCCTGCATCTCGGGAGGTGCAAGACGGTAGGGGGCCCGAGCAATAGGAGCAGCCCCTGGTACAAGATCAATGCCGAACTCGACTTGACGATGAGGAGGAAGACCAGATAAATCATCGGGAAAAATATCAGAAAACTCGCGTACCACCGGAATGTCGTCAATCTTCTTCTCATCATTAGTGGAAACAGATAAGAGCGCCAAAACGGCTGGATAACCCTTTCGAAGACACTTAAGGGCTTTCATGCTAGAGATGATGTTTAGCGAAACACCACCCTTGATACCGTATACAGAAAGAAATTCTCCATCTGGGAGAGGAATCCGAATAACCTTATCGTAACAGACGATCTCCGCGCGATACAAAGATAACCAATCCATTCCTACCACAACGTCAAAACTACCCAATGGTACCGGCATAAGGTCGATGGGGAATGATAAACCCGACAACTCTAACTGACACTCCCGAAGAACACTAGTAGCTTCAATCATTTTACCGTCAGCCAACTCAATAATATACTTGGTCTCTAATGGTACAGATACTACATCTAGCAGTCGACTAACACCCATGGATACAAAACTCTTGTCGGCACCAGAATCAAATAACACGCTAACAGAATGATTATTGAGAAGAAACGTACCGGTGACTGTATCAGGGTCCTGCCTAGCCTCAGCAGCTCCAATGACGAAGGCACGTGCATTTCTGCCGCCGCCCCCGTTGTTACCATTCCCGTTGTTTCCACCCTGTTTCAGTTTTGGGCAATCCTTCTTATAATGCCCAGTGTCACCACAGTTGTAGCATCCCTGTTTCCCTGTAGTCCCCTGAGTAGTCGGAGCTGAACTGTTGGTCGGAGCCTGAGTCGATGGAAGTGTAACCCGACAGTCTTTAGCATAATGGCCTGTTCGCTGGCAGCGGTGACAACGGTTACTGTCGCAGTTCCCTAGGTGATGGCGTCCACACTTGTTGCATTTGGGCAGTTTTCCTGCATAACCACCCTGCTTATTACCCGAAGACGATGAACCCCCATTATCAAACTTTTTACCCTGCTGCGTAGACCCAGATCCCTTCCCGTCGTTTTCCCACTTGCGCTTATTGTTCTCTGGAGCCTTAGCAGTCGAACCTTTCGCCGGCAAAATCCCCTCGTTCACCTTTAAATTAGTCATCCTATGTGCAGATCGAACTACCTCCGCATAAGTAGGATGATTCCCAGCAGCCACTAACCCAGCAATTTCCGGCACTAACCCGGAGACATAATGTTCAATCTTACGATACTCTGGCACGTGCAAATCGGGACATAGCACTGCCAACTCGTTTCTCCTCACAGTATACTTCTCAATTTCCGATCCAGTCATCTTGAGGTTCCACACCTCATGCTCCAGCTTCTGTACCTCTTCTCTCGGGCAATACTCCCGCTTCAGCAACTGCACAAAGTTCTCCCATGGCATAGCATATGCCTCCCCAATCCCCATGTTCTGGGTAATACCATTCCACCAAGTCAATGCCACGTCTTGAAATAACGCAGCCGAATACTTCACCCGATCTTCTGGGAGACAGTTACACATCAGGAATACCGACTCCACTTTCTCCAACCACCTAAGCAAACTGACCGCACCCTCGGTGCCAGAGAATTCCTGGGGCTTGCAGTCCCGGAACATCTTATAGGTGCACATGGGTGGGGGTGGGTCAACAGGACCACCTGAAACGAAACGTATGAGAAACCACGAATAACGTACACAAGACTCACCAATGAGGCAAAGAAAATGGATAAAACAACTTACCACCACCGTTGTGCCCTAACTGAAAGGCAGCCTGGAGCAAGTTATTCAGATCAGCCTGTGACAGGTTAATACCTCCACCACGACCACCAGCACCACCACGACCACCACCGCGTCCACCTCCTCGTCCTCCACGCACTCCAGACATGATTCTGGCAGAAAGAACGAGAAAATTTAGTTTCGCAGTTAAAGATAACCACAAATGTTCACAAGATTAAAGCCAGATCCAATCCAGGACTATCCCTTCAAACCCAAAGCTCACTAGGGCTTCCATGCATTTCGTTTTATGATTTTGTGTGCACCCAAAATGATAAAACGCTCTACATGGTCCTCCAAGTGTTCTCCTAGTTCAAAGTTCAAATCACCGAACATAGACTCTTAGCTACACACCATAATACTACGGTAGTTCATGACAAGTGCTTCTATTGGAGTGCGAAAGGGAAGATGTCCGAGCCTTGGACAAATCTCAAGAGCACGCGAGTTACCCCAATAGACCACACTGCCTAGAAACAAGTAATCCAACTTAAGATAGAACGGATGATGTAACGTAGAAAGACCAACGATTTAGAGACACCCCGACAAGACCATACGTAAACCACTATAACGTTTAGTACCATGTGATCGTCTAGTGTGTGCGACTCGGCTATAGACTAGACTCTACATGCAGTCCTAGTTCACTATAACCATTGGCTCTGATACCAATCTGTCACACCCTCAAAATCCACATGCGGGGTTTTACCGCGAGGCGCATGACAAACCAGGATCCAAACCAACGATCACAATAAACAAGTCTAAATGTAACTAATGCAATACCAAAACATAGTTTTAAAATCCCGTTTACAGCGGAAGCTTATTCAAAATAAAGTTCAACATAAATAACCAAAGTTCAATGTTTATGAAATCATGCAACTCTATCTAGACGCCGTGCAGACGCGTGCGTCCTAGTCCCATTGTGCTACCTTAGCGACCTGAGAAAACATGTAAAAGTTTACGTCAGCACAAAAATGCTGGTGAGTTTACAGGTTTGCAGTTCAAGTACCAAGTCCACCTGTCCATACTATAACAAATAGAAAACCAGTATACGCTAGCTAGGCGTACGTTTTGTTACTACCACGATTGGAAAACCATTACTAACTCGAATACCAGTTTTGTGCCCGAATAGTTCCAAATGTTCCTGTTGTTCCTGTTTGAGACAATATGCACTCGCCCGGCCCTCCAAGCCGACGAGCGGGGTTGGTCACTCCCAATAGCGCTATTCACATTTCCCCGTTGTGCAAACCCGCACATTCATGGTTCCCCCCGGGACTTCCAAAGATCGTGTAGTACACAATAGAAACCCATAGTATGACAGTAGTTACCAAATAATCGTTTTAACACATGTTTTCTCCCCCGAAATATGAAACCAGTTTAAAAGAGGGGCCGTAAACTCACCTTAAGTTGCTTTACTCCTAATCCCGAGTAAACTCAGCTGCTATGTTAGTCCCGTACAATGGCGACCTAACATACGACAGTTACAAGTACTTAGACTAATAACCCGCAGGTTAATTAGTCCCTAGATGTCCAGACCATAACCAAGTTCGTTTAAAATACCGTGACTGTTTAACTGACCCAAAGTACAAGACTCGACATCCCATTGGTGACCCGAGACTCCCCGTGTTATGTTTACGCTCCAAAACATACAATAACGCAAGTATACTTAACATACGTTAACACACAACAAGTTATAGCACATAGTTCACGTATCATCGAAATACATCCAAATATATGTTACCAAGTTATTAGACATGTTACGGGGTTCCTAGCATGTTACTACATGTCAAATCAGGTCTCGGTATGCTAATATACACTTACAGCAGCAGTACACGCGATTAGGGAGGCTAATCGCATGAAATGTCACGTGATTAGGGCTAATCGCCCCACAAGTCAGGCGATTAGGGCTAATCGCCCTTGGGAACACGCGATTGGGCTACTCGCCCTTGCAGCCAGGCGAGTGGGCCTACTCGCCCATGATTACACGCGAGTGGGGGCTACTCGCCCCTACTACACGCGATTAGCAAGGCTAATCGCCTGTAACCTTGCTGTTCCGGTTTTTCGCGCGTTTAACGCTCCAAATCAGATCCAGAGCGTGTGTAACTACCCAATATCATCCCAAACACTATCCTAAACATGTTCAACCCAAAACCCTTCGTTCATCCTCGTAAAATCAGTCCTGCATGCAACCAAAGCAATCCAAACACATACACATAGCATGCAACATTCAAATAACGCATGTAATCATAACCCTATTATCCAATTACTGAGGTTCCTATCATTATAATAACAATATTACTTCTGACCTAGCATGATAACACATCAACACATCATCAAGATTCATAAAAATCCTATCTTTCTAATCATACATACCCATAACACATGTTTATTAATTATAATCCGATTAATAACTCTTATTGACGATTTTCAGAAATCTTTTTCGTTTATGAACAGGTCTGGACCATTAGGGATTGATTGAAAACGTTTACAAAGTATTTTGGATGAGAATTAAACCTTGGAATTGCAAAAGGATGATGATTAGACCTTGAAACCTTGTGTTTTTGATCAAAATCGCCTTCCAGAGGTTGTTTAAGTGTTTGGGGCGGTTATGGGACGACTAGGGTTAATATTAGTGAGTTTAGGAGGTTAAGTGTTGTATTTATAGGCGTTTCTAGTCGTCCAGCACGTTATAGGCGAGTATGCAGCAGCTACATGCGATTAGGGCTGCTAATCGCATGAGATTGGGCCTAATCGCCCCTTAGAACACACGAGTAGCCTCCTACTCGCGTCTACTGTGCCCTACTCGCCTCCCCTATGGGCGATTAGGCTTCCTAATCGCCTGTAGGGGTTCCCTTTGTGTGTTTTGCGCGTTAAACCCCGTTTTAACATATGTTAATGCATATTCATGTACCGACAAGTCACATAATGATTGTAAACACATAACACAAGTAAATACACATATTTACACTCGTTCACCAATTCCCGGGACTCGAGACTCGTATGTTCCGTATGCCCTGACGATCCCACCGATCGTCACCGTTTGTACACTTGGCTAAGGACCGACATCTAATGAACCTCTAGACCAACATCCAACGATCTTCTAGACTAACTAATAGTTCCCGAACCATAACCCGACTTATCTAACCCAGTTAAGTACAAAATACGCGTGACTCGCTAAGGTAGACTTTCATCTAGACAACGTTGTTAACCCGAATTTGCCAGGTGTCACAAATAGCCCTTCAAATATTTTCATTATAGTCCTTATACGTTCCGTCGTTTGAAAATTTAATTTTTGAGCAAACTAAAAATTTATCATTTAAATTTATTATGGAACGGGTATAAGTTGTAATCAAATACGTATCTTGAAACGTCTACGCAATGGATTTCATAAAAAAAATTGCAAGTTTTAAAAAGTTAAAAAAAAAAAAAAAACTTTTAAGTTAAGTTAGTTAACCAAGTTAACTTCTTATAAAGAAAATACTAACCTAGTTTCATAATAAACTAACCTAGTTAAATGTGTAGGGACTAATGCTGCCAAGTATCAAAAGTTTTTAAAAAAAAACTCCCTCCCTGGTGCCTTGTTCGGTTTTCCGGCGGAGCAAATCCGGCCACCGGAATTTGCTCCGGCGAGGGTAAAATTGGGCCATTTTCGATGCTTTTACTCGTTTTTATTAATCAGGAGCGTTTCTCCATCATTATTAACGAGTTTTCGGCCATTAATGTGTCATTAAACGCGTTATTATCGTGCATTTAATCTGGATTTAAACTTGTAACCGGCGACTTGTTAAACAAGATCAAACCGTTCGTTTAACTGAATAATACTATAAATTGGTCTTCGCATATGGTTCCTCGACTATTACTCGTTCCAAAACCACAAGAAAAACGCATAAACGTGAACAGAAGATTGTTCATATATGGCTTCAAAGTCGCGGCCCTTTTATACTTGGTTTCATTCATATACACATTGTAAGTCCGTGCTTATAGTGCCGTTTCGTTTAGTCTTGTATTGTGAACGAAAGCCCCTTATTACAGATTGTTAATCATGTCTTAATTGGGTTATTGAAAAATCTAGGGTTAGGGTTCTTGCTTGTAGGATTGGGGAAGAAGAAGATGAACTTGAGTTATAGGTTATATATGTTTCAGTTTCATTTAAATCAACAGATTGTGTTGTAGTGTAGTGGTTTGTCTGATTCCTTGTTACAGAAGGGGCATGGGTTCGATACTGGTTGACAGCACTAACCCCTTATCATTTTTTTTCCAGTTTTTTCAGATTTGAATTTTTTTTATCTATATATTAATATATAAACACATTAAACTTATAATATTTATAGTAAATACATTTTTGCTCCAAAAATTATGAAAATTTAGGAATAGCTTCTTGACACCTCATAGAAAATTATCCCACTTTTAGTTTCTGAAAAATGTTTTATTTTTATATTTTTATTGAATTAAATTGTTTTAATCATATTTAATTGATTAAAAATTCATTTTTAATGATTTTAATCTCAAACTTTTTGAGTAATTATTTCTCATCATCATAAGCTGAAATAAAAATTTTTGATTCAGAAAACATTTATTTTTATTAATTTTCCTATTTTTTAATCATTTAAACATGATTTAATTTCATTAAATCGGTTTTAAATATAAATAAGTTTATAAAAGTTATGGGAAAATTATTTTCATTGATTTACATCAGAAAGCATTCATTTTCAAAAAATAGCATTTTTGGATCATTTTTGTATTATTAGCAATATTTATCAATTACGACATAATTAAACGTTTATTTATTTATACTATTACAACATCTATTTTATAAATACTTTTCTTATAAAATAGAAATATTTCTATGTTTAAAAATCTTAATTACAATTTGTTGAATTATTGTGTAACTCATAATCATTTAGTTATACATTTTAATTATTGTGTTTATTTACAATAATTAGTTATAGTAATTAACTACATCGTTTATTTTTAATTAGTCAAACATAATTTTTATCTAAATATTTAATTGGTAATAATTATATTACCTAAACTGTAGTTTTAAACTTTGGTATATTATTATACAACTTTTATATTAATCCAGTTTATCATAAAACTCTAATTCCCCAATTCGACTTAGCAAACCCTAATGCCTTAGACCCTAGTTACCTTAGACTTTTTAGACATTTCCTTATTAGTATGCTTACACATTATAGGTTGAATTCCTCGGAATTCCCATTACTTAGCTTACGACCGCTTAAGTTGGATTTTGCTTGCTTTCGCAAACTGTGAGTATATCTTTCCCCTTTTTTTTACTGTCTTACTATTTTGGGGTGACTCATGTACTTACTATCAAATTTCTATTTCCTTTACTAAATGCAATTCTCATGTGTGTTTGCTTATGTCATTTCGTGTATCTATGACCTGTCAAATCATTAACCGTTTCGGCCTGGCATTTCAATGAATAGTACTATGGTATATACCCTTGTGACTCTGTTGAGAGTCCTTGTCATTGCTATGTATTACATTACTACTAGCGCATACTATATATATCTGCTTTTCTTTACATAGGGTTGATTTTGACCCGGATATCACCTAATACATAATTGCAAATGGTACCGCACATGAATTGCTAAACACTTTTCTACTATATGTATTCAAACAGGGTATGCTCACCAATACATTTTGTATTGACATATACTATTTTCGTACATGTTTCAGGTTATTTATGAGATGACTTTTAAGCTTTTGGAATATTACTTAGATTTTGATTCATTGTATTTCAATTTAGTTGGCAGTTAGAATCGTTGTATTTCATTTCAATGTAATAAATTATTTAATCAATGTATTCAAATTTACACTTTAGTCCATGAGCTATTGAACAATCGTCACTACGTGACACCTCGATGTTTCCGCCATCGGTTGGGGTGTTACATCTTCCTTTTCTAAATTTTCTCCTAGCCCCTATTTTCCAATCCTGCTTCTCGATCCTCTTCTTATTTTCTGTCTTGCTGCCTTCTTCTTTCTTTGATATCGATTATGGCCTCGTCTTCCAATACTATCCTTCCTATGAACGGCTTAGACCCGATGATTGCTCTCAAATTAACCACCACCAACTTCATACATTGGCGTGCTCAAATGTGGCTTTTCCCCACCTATCAAAAATTCATACCCCATGTTGATGGAACCCAAACCGCTCTGCCATCCCCAATACTCAACAAAGACAAAGAAGTCGATAACCCAGCCTTTGACTTATGGGTTCAAGGCGAGCAACAAGCCATATCCAAATGTCATGTAAACACCAGAAATGCCCCTCGATTACACCCGAAACATAGATAAGAGAAGCTAAACCTATATCTAAGTTATGGACATGCCGAAGGGTGCACTAACAGAAATCCAACAAAAAGGAATTTTACAACATACCTTAGGTTTGTAGTGCTTAGATGGTGCTAAATACACCAAAATGCATGAATTTGGCCTTCAATTTGCTAGGGTTTTTAATATGATTGTACAATTGAGCTTGGGGAGGATTTTTGTACTACTTCTGATGTTGACACACACAAAGATGTGACCCGTAACCTCTTTTTTCCTTAACGAGTGACATATTCAACCCTCATAGCTTCATCTTGACATTTTTATCTCTAAACCTTATTATAACGAGGTTAGACTTTCGTTGAGTTACCCATAACATTACTAACATAGTTTAAGTTATTTTTCCTAGAAAATAACCTTCAATTAAACATTTAACTCTATTTATAAATCATATTTCACTCGTAATTGGATAATACGTATAAGATTAAATTTCAGGTGTTACATTATACAATCAAAACACAAAAATCAATTTGAAATCACAAATCACCATGTTTAAAGCTACAAATGGGTTAAAATGGGTTTAGAATCAAAACATGAACAATTTGCACAAAATTTTCAAATCCGGTGCAAACAAAACATCAACAACCCTCGCGTATGTCTGACTCGAAGGTGGAATTCAATGAATCGAATTGTTGTTAGTCGTGTAAAGGATTAGAAATGATAAACAAGTCAAAAAGCATAATCAAACGAAAATTAAGCAGCACTTTGATATGTATTCATTTAATTAGGTGCAAAGGTCTACAAATGAAATGGCTAAGGTTCTATTTATAGACTTCCTCCTTGCGCTTGGAAGTTACCAGGCGTAGGAGCCCTTACGCCTTGAGGGTCCAGGCATATGAGACCTCATACGCCTCATAACCCACAAATAACAAAATGTTCATAACAAATAACATACAATGTTACCGAAACCTATCATAAATGACCAAAACATGAACTAGACTAGAGACCTGGCTAGGGACACACCCAAAGGTGCATTTACAAATTTGCACCTGTAATATCTGCAAGTTTCCTAAACTTTATGGTATTTACATTTTTAGTCCTCGTACTTTGATCGTTTCAAATTTTAATAAAAAGCTTTGTTCTGATTGTGTTTCGTTATTAATCTTAAACGTGTATTGAATCATAACTTAAACATGTCCATTTTGGCGTTTAAGCGAATATCATTTTAGATTTTATTGTGAAATTTTTTTATATATATACATATATATTTTTTGTATATAAACTCAAATGAATAATAAACATGTCGAAAGATTTTGAGAAAACATTAAAGTTTTGATAGGGAAAGTGATATAACATAAAGTATATTATGTAAAGTTTATTAAAAGTTATAAAAAATGTTAGTTTTAAGTTTTAGAAACTTTTTAGTTAGTTAAGTCAACTTTAGTTATGTTTTATAAAAGAAAACTTAACAAATCTATATTAGAACACAACCAAACTAACTGCATGGACTATTATTTCCAAGAGTTGAAAATTCAAAATTTGATCTTCCCCCTCTCTCTATTAGTCGCGTTTTGGCCGGTCTTTTGCCGGAATCCGGCCAAATTCCGGTGAGTACAAAAAGAACGATTTTAATGCATTATACCACGAATTAATGATTGGGTTTACGTTTCGCCACTCGATTGTAACATTTCCCCATCATCATATCGAATTAAAACATATTATTAGTGTGATTTAATGAGCTTAAAGTCGGCTTATATACCGAAACCGCCGGAAATTTTTTTAATCGAATTCAAGTCGATTTAGCGTGTATTTATATAAACCCATCATACCAAGTGATTTCTGCACTATTACTTGACACAAAACCACTTTAAAAACATCCTAATCGCATACAAAGGCTCCTGAATTGGCTCCAAAAAGCTTCGGCTTTTCTTCTTTCTTTTCGATCGTATAAAAATCATTTAAGTCCATTATCTTGATGCGGTTTTGTTATGTTAATTATAATCTTTATAAGCCCTATGAAGTCGGGTTCTTTAGATTGAGAATTAGAGGTGTTAGATTCTAGGGTTAGGGTTTGTGTTTAGGGAAGAATATGAAGTGGGGTATTATTTTAAATATGTTTTGGTCTCAAGTTGTTCAACAAAATGCTTAGGTGTTGGAGTGGTTGTATGTATGGGTTGTTTAACAATGGACCCAACACAAACCATATTTTTTGTTGATTTTTTTTATATTCGTTTTATTTATAATAAAATACATATAATATGTATAAATCTTTAAAAATCCAAAATAAATTCATTTTTGCTCCAAAAATCATGAAAATTTAGGTGTAGTTTCTTGACATCTCATAGAAAATTATCATATTTTTAGTATTTAGAAAATACCTTATTTTCATCATTTTATTAATTTAAATTGTTTTAATCATATTTAATTGATTAAAAATTCATTTTTAATGATTTTAATCCACATTTTTTTGGGAAATTATTTCTAAGGAACTGGAAACAAAATTATTTACCCAGAAAACATTTATTTTTATTGAATTTCCTATTTTTAATCATTTAAATATGATTTAAATTCATTAAATCAATTTTAAATACAAATAATTGGGAAAAAATATGAAACATTTATTTTCATTATTTCCCATCAGAAAATATTCATTTTTGACAACAATATTATTTTTGGATAATATCTCGTATTTTTAGTCTTATTTATATTTAATTAGTCACAATAAATCATTTATAAATTATAAAATCTGTTTTATAAATATTATTTTATAAAACAAAAGTATTCTTAAGTGTAGAAAACATAAGTGTCGATGTTTTATTCATTTATATACATTTATGTAATTATATAAGTTAGTCATGTCGATAAGCTGAAATCTTTGAATCTACTTAGAATATTTTTATTTAAAATATTCAAATAGTAATAATTATTTTTATTGGTCATATATTTGATCTTAAATCATAATATACTTTTTGAATTTGAAATTTTTATTAGATTCGAGTTACTGTGAAACTTCATCTTCCCTACATAAGTATAGCAAACCCTAATGCCTTAAATTCAAGATGTCTTAGACTTTGAGTCATTTTCCCTCATTAGTATTCTTATACGTATAGGTTGAGTTATTCGGAATTCCCAATTTTATTTTTTGACGAGCTTTATTGGATTTATCGCTTACAAAAAACTGTGAGTATACTTATCCCGTTTTTGGTTTACTTACACTTTTGCGGTGAAACATGTACATGTATGAAACTTACACTTGCACAAAGTCATTAATGTTTTTACATACAATTCATATACGTGTTATACTTTGAATTTTTGTGCTTTATGCTTAGACATAGACGTAGTATACTTGTGATCATTACATATTTATAAACATATTCATAAAAGTAAACATATTCATATACCTTTGGAGCGTAGTGGAAAGTACCTAAGCATGTGGGAAGGAAAGTACCAATGCGAGAGGGAAGTTCTAGATCCCGCCTGGTGAAAAGTACCTATGCATGTGGGAAGGAAAGTACCAATGCGTGTGGGAAGTCCTAGGTTATTCTTAGTCTTTGTCATCATAGAGGTTAAACTTTAACCATTTGGTCTTATAATATTAATCATCCTAATTTGTGTCTATCATATTTGTGATTATCTAGTTTATCTGTTGCATAATTTTGTTTCTGTGTCAACAAAACTGGTATCAGAGCAAGGTTCATCGGTTGTATTAAACATTCAAAATCTGTTCTGTTCATCGTGTCTGTTCGTTTGTTTGTTTCTGTCTAAAAGTGTCTTCAATCGTTCACAATTTCTTAATTCAAAAATCCATTCATTAATCGTTCATAATCTGGTTCTTTTAATAAACTATTCTGTTTTTGTTTCGAAGTCTGCATATTCTGTTCAGTGTCCCTCTTTGTTTCTGTCAAAAAAATCAGTAACCACGAGTCAAGTATCCTATTTATTTGGTTGTCATATTGTAGTAATATTCTGGAAATTTGGCTTGTTCATTAAATATCGAGTCAATTAAAGTCCAATCATTAGTATTGTCGTTTATTTGTTTCTGTTTCTGTCAAGTATCACATCAGAAAGTTCTTTTCTTTTTCGGACATATTTCCTTAGTCACTAAACAATCCGAACATATTACAAACATGTCTGAGTCATCAGGGATTTCATACAAAGGATCAAGGCCACAATACATGGCAAGATTCATACAAAAGAAAGAAAGAAAGGCTGCACTAAGGCGAAGAGGAATTGAGACAAGAAAGTGTTACTATTATTGTAAACAACCGGGTCATCTTATTGGTGTTTGTGGCATTAAGGAAAGAGATGAGGGCGCACAATTAATTAGGGATGCCATAAACATAGGGATTTCATACTATCTTGAGAAGTTATTCGGAAATGGTGAAGATTATATTCTTCAAGGATCCGACAATGGTTTGTGGAAAGACATGTGGTACGTTAGTCCAAACATTCAAAATCATATTTCGGGTAACATAGACTACTTTCTTAAGTTAAAAAAATCATTTGGTGATGAAAGTAGAATCAAGAAAGAGTTTGTGTTTATTAGAGGGGTTGGTGTAGTAAGCATATCGGTTGAAGATCAAACATTGGTTATAACAAGTGTTTTTTACTCAACCGATTTGGAGGACAACATATTATGTCTTCCACAACTTAAACTACAACGCTTTGTAGTGAAAATTGTGGGAAACTTTTGTGTTGTTGAAAATATGTGTGAATCAAGGGAAACAATATCAAAAGTGTTAGAAGATGATAGTGATCACATAAGATCAAAAGAAAAGTATCTAAATGATTACTTTGAATCGCTTTCGGCCGATGCCGAAGCCAATATTAGTAATGTTGATGATATTGTAAACAACATAAACATAGATTCCCTTGATAAGTGTATTGAGTTCTTGGACATCATACATGATATGGATTACCCTTGAGCACATAGAAACATTCTTAAAGGACCATTCATCCAAATGGTGTCATGGTTCCTAAAAGAATTCCTTGGGATAACAAATAGACCGATTCCTCCAATGTTTGAGAATGGAAAGTATGTTGAATTGTACGATTTATATATCATGGTACAAAAAGAAGGTGGACATCGGAGAGTGTCTATGTATAATATTTGGGTTGTGATTGCAAAGGAGTTAGGATTTGACTATGAAGATAAGGACATGATGAGAATTTTATATGCACAATATCTAGATGTCCTAGATTGGCAATATTTAGTCCATAAAAATGCCCAGAAGACAGCCGAGAGAATTGAAAAAGAGAGGCAAGAAAGTAGTCAAATTCGAAGGGTGGATACAATGCCAAACATGTCAAAGAATGCATCAACATCAAGCAAAGAAGTAAAGCCTAACGAAGATGACTATGCATTGTATATGGGAGGTGATTGGAGGGCTGCAAAACGGTTCATGAAGCGAAGAAATTTTGACTTTATACAAGCCGAAATAGCCCTCAAGGAAGCAATTGAAATTCTACCAACAAGTCCCATGAGCCCTAGTTATATTTAGGGGAGAGTGTTGAATTGTAAATATAACTTATTTATGTTTGTATGTATTATGTTGTAATTATGAATACTTGTATGTAATGTATGTTTTAAGTAGAACAATTATATTAGGAACTTAAGATTAGTTAGTAATGTATTAGAAGAACAATGCAAATGGGTCAAAACAACTCGGCTACACTTCATGATCAAGGCTGCACGACAAGATCAAAGTGGCTGCACATCAAGTATTAAGGCTGGACATCAAGGCTGCATTAATCAGAAGACAAACAAGATCAAAAGACAAAGATTCAGCAAAGGTTTCGAAGGAAGGGTCTGCACAAAAAGACCATTATATCCCTACCGTTATTTTAGTTATTCTTGGCGCCAAAACTGAATACAAACCGGAGGGACATCAAGACACAACCGTTCAATAACAGTCACATCCTTTCGAAACATATTTATATGAGGGACATGACACAATATTTGAGTTATCAAGATTGTTTCATACACACAATCCTCTCAACGATAAAACTTCCAGAATTCGTTTGTTTCATTGTTCCTTTGTATCAAACTTTAACCATTTGGTCTTATAATATTAATCATCCTAATTTGTGTCTATCATATTTGTGATTATCTAGTTTATCCGCTGCATAATTTTGTTTCTGGGCCAACAGAAAAATGCTGATAAAAGTTGATCACATAATTGGAGTCTTTGTATGGCAAACGTTATGCGAAAACTAATGTGTATGGAAAACGTTAAGATAAAACTAATGTGTATTATCCAATTATATAACCTGAAACGATCATTTTATAGTTGGACGATGTTGTCTACTACAAATTGCGCCCCCCCCCCCCCCCCCGGCGCAATGCAGGGGGTTGAGTACAACCAATAATTAATAAAATGTTAAAATTATTTTTGAAATACGTCATGCTTTAAAGGCTTGTACCTTAAATGTAATGGCTTAAATACCCTTATATATAGTTAAAAGACGTTGGATAGTGTTAGACTTAATCAATTGAACTAAGATTGTTGCAATTGGAAAATCAAGTGCTCACTGGTTAAAAAATTTCAAAATTAGACTCAAGCTATTACAATGGGCAAAACAAAAAATTGTATCATTTATAATGAAGGTACAAGTACGTATACATTGATTTTATTGTACAAACATCTATCTAGTTTGAAAACATGAGACAGTTTTCAAGAAAATACCAACAATTACACAATTTTTTAATACACATTTGTTTTTTTAATAAGGCAGCTTAAAACCAACAACCCCTTGGTTGTTTAGGCACCCCATATTCCTAGATGAAAAGCATGTTTGTTTATGAAACCAAAGTTACATTCTTGATTGCCTATTTTCCTTATGTTGTTACCATTCAATTAACCATGCAAGCTTTTAATTCAAGAACATCTTAAAATTGTTGGAAATCAAACATGGTTAGGAGTGTTTCCCGGTGGTGTGGGAGCGGATGCCACCTTCCCTCCACGCTCAGAGCGGCTGTTCTCAGCGAACCTGAGACTTGCTTGGTGCATCCCTTTCTGCTTTTCCTCCTCGGTCCACTCAGCAACATAGTAATGCTCTTCACTACCTTTAACGACGTCTTGGCTAGGAGGAAAGAACATGCTCCCCCATTGCGGAAAATGAACAAAACTCACTGGAACTGTACATAATATGATCATGATACCCATGTACATTAACCCTTTTTCGGTAGAGAAAGATGCATTTGCAAAGAATATCAATTGGGTCAGCCCTGATCCAAAGTTCCCACCAGCGCCCGTCATTCCTGATATGATGCCAAGTGATCTCCGAGAAATGAATGGAATAACGCCGAATGTTGCTCCACACGCAGCCTGTGCTCCAATGGAGAAGAGCATCATGAAGGTGATGGCTAATGTCAACGAGTCGACTAAGCCAAGGCATAGACAGCAGACTCCACCCATGGTTTGAAGGAGCCATAGGTTCCAGAGTCGACCTCGCATTCCGAACCGTTTAGCCATGTAATCCGATGTGAAACCTCCGAAGGGACGAGCTAGAAGGTTTGCCATTCCAAAGCAAGCCGCAATGATTCCAGCAAGGTGAAGCTTTAGGTCAAATCTGTAACATTGAAAAACAAAAGTTAAGTATATAATTGACTTCTGGTTTATTGAATTTACAATTTTTTAATGGCCAACAAATCAATCCCGATCACTCAAGAAGTACCCACTGGACAAAAGAGTACTCCGAGAGTAACCCGGGTCCACCAATAATTTCACATCAGTTTCCGGGGAAAACCCGCCGCCCTAAGGCCCACTGCGGTAAAACCTGGCCTACCAGCAGCATTTTGTTGCCGGCAGGACTCGAACTCCCCACCTCTCATAGGGAAAGCAAAGAGGGTGTCACTCCACCCTAAGAGAATTGGCTGAATTTACAGTTTTTGAAAACTCAATGGTTATATAGTATATGATTTTTATATTAGCATACATTTCATCAGGCATTAAACTAATTATATTTGCTGTTCCAATCATAGTAAGTTAAAAAGTCGTAACAATATATATATATATATATATATATATATATATATATATATATAGGGGGTGGATATTTTGAAAACCCACTTGAGTTAAGAAAACTCCGAAAACCCGTCAAAAAACCATCTAAAATAGTTTTTTTTTTTTTTTTGAAAAAAATACACAAGGTAACATACATGTTTTTAAGCGTTTTGGGCCAAAAAAATAAAAAAAGCGCCGAACGAATATTTTTAAAAAAAAATAAACAACGCAAACTTTGTAACAGCGCTGTTAACATATGTTTTCTGCTTTTTAACATATGTTACAGCGCTGTTAACATATGTTTTCTGCCTTTTAACATATGTTAACATCGCTGTTACAAAGTTTGCGTTGTTTATTTTTTTTTAAATATTCGTTCGGCGCTTTTTTTATTTTTTTGGCCCAAAACGCTTAAAAACATGTATGTTACCTTGTGTATTTTTTAAAAAAAAAAAAAAAAACTTTTTTAGATGGTTTTTTGACGGGTTTTCAGAGTTTTCTTAACTCGAGTGGGTTTTCAATTTATACTTTCCCTATATATATATAAAAAAAGCTTATAGATTTCTATCCATATAAGCTATTATTAATTGTTTTGAAATTAAAGCATTAAATTATCCAAAGAACATATAAAATTATTTTATTATCACCTAACCATTCTGACCCGATTTTTGTTTATCATTTGTATAACTAAATTGAGTAAATTGTATCACATCTATAGTAACTATTTTTTTAATGTTAAGCAACACTTTTGTGGATTAAATAATAATTTAATAAGTTAAAATCAAATATACCTATCGTAGAAGTATTCAGCAATGACGTTATCAATTGTTAGCTCGACACCCATCGAGTAACCGTATAGAAGAACAAAGATCCATGTCCGATAGTTTGTCACAGCATACCATAAAACCTATAAAAAAACATAAAACACATGACATCGATACTTAAAATACTGTAATTGGACGGGTTTAAACGAGTATCAATAAAACTTAATATTTACCTTGCCGAATTTATCTTTAGCAACATCACCCTTCTTCTGTAGGGCACCAAGGTTACCATCAGGCAAATCTTGACCTAGAGTCAACACCAGTATCCCCATTATCACATTAAACCACCCGGGTACGAAGAACGCGATTCTCCAAGCCGTAAACGGAGTCGCACCGGCTTTCTTGATGATTTCGAACAACACGGGCATAAGGAGCTGTGTTGCACCACCCCCCATGTTCCCCCAACCCGCGGCCGTCCCGTTCACTAGCCCGATAATCTTGCTGTTAAACATGGTGCTCATCCAATATTGGCACGACACAAACGTAGCCAAGGAGAACCCGATCATGAACCGGACTGCTATGTAGCCGCTAGCGTCGCTAACGAACGACATGCAAAAGACTGTAGGTGCGGACAACATGATGAGGAAGGCGCACCCGTAACGAGGTCCCAACAAGTCACAGACCGCGCCCATGACCAGCCTAGAGAAAATGCTGCCCGAAACGGACGCGACACCCGCGTTCCCTATGTCGCTCTTTGTGAGGTCGAGGTTGTCGCGGATGATGGGGACAAGGGGGGCCGCGGCGAAGGTGGAGATGAAGGTGGTGAAGAAAGATATCCAAGAGAGGTGGAAGGTTCTCATGTGAGGGTTTGCGAATGAGAAGAGTTTGAACACTGTTGCTTTGTGTTCCGAATCGACGGGTAGGTCGAATTTCGCAGTGCGGTCGGTGTGGACCATTGGAGAGGCGACCGAGAAGGCTAATACCGGTTCGCGGCCAGTGACTCCATGCATGGAAGTTCCTGGAGAACCTTCAATCTCAGGCATTGTCACTCTCTCCTAATTGAAGTGTTATTGTTGTTTGGTGATATGTTTGTGTGATCACTAAGATATGATGAGTTTATATAGTCATTAAGTTTGGAGTTTAATATTGCAAGTAGAGGGGATGTTGAAATGGTTTTAGAAATATTGTAAATATTTTAACATAACAAGCGTTGACAAACGAAAGGGGTTAAAATTTGGTAGCTAGTGGACATTCCCAAAAGGTTGTAGATACTTTTTTAAGGAATCCAGTTTGCCGCATACGTGAAGAGGAATAGTGTTTGGGCTTATCACATCTTCCAAAAGATATTTACCACTAGTTAGATTACTCATGAGCCATGACTTTTAACTTTAAGTACGGCTATACGTGATTAAGCAACAAATTTTCGATCAACAATTACAAAAGACGCAAACCAACACTAGATAGTAAATTAATTAGTAATGACTAATTTCATGATGAGTACTGAGTAGTCATGCTTATCTTACACAAATGGCTTATAAGTGTTGGATAACCGGTAAATGTGTATTCGCTTAGAAATATGTCTCGTTGACCAGAATACTTTTTGCTTTTTTAACGGTTAATTACTTTTATCGTCACCCAAAATGTTATAAAGTGATCGCTAGCAGGATACTAGACCGAACTTTTTGTTAAATTTTGTTGGTAACTTTTAGTATCAGAACCTTTGCGTACTAATTAAATTCATTAGTCTAGAGTCATTAGCTGTCACAACCCGATCAGGAGGGGCTGGACGAAATAACATATTGTTACCAAACTTGCACAACGAAAGCAACGATGACTAGTATTTAATATTTATACAACCTTTGGTCGCAAAATAATACAAATATAATATAAAATATAACTAAAGTCTAATGCAGGGACGAATCACAGCGGTTGTCAAAGCAGCTGATGAGATGTGGTCCACTAGTCAATCCAATCTCTACCCGTACATAACTCTAGAGGCTCTAATCCGCAATGCTTATAGCTCGAATCTTCTAACATAGCAATCTCTAATCCACACAAGCAAGCATATACCTTGTCTTCATGATCATCCAAACGCAGTACCTGAACACATGCTTAAAAAGAGTTGGGTCAGCAATTACGCTGGTGAGTCCGTGTAAGTAGTTAAGGGGATCCAAAACAGTTTAACAGTTCAAAAGCAAGTTCATAAGTTCATACAGTTCAACACACATGATGTACAAGAGACACCTCAACCCTAACATGGATCTATCGACTGCCATTATAGATCCTAGCAAAATACATGTCACAACGGCCCCGTGGACCTCAGTGAAGGGTTTTTCGGGCTTCCGGATCCACTGTGTGTGGGGATTTCCCCAAGTAGTACTACCCACATATTGAGTGGCCCAATCCCCTGGGTTAATGAGTGTCAGTGGTTTCTGGCAACTAGTATCTTGTCACATCAAACAGTTCACACACACAAGCATATGTTCACCCCAAAACAGTAAAACATAAAAAGAAGAATGGTACACGGAACTCACCTTAGTAGCGTTCCACACGATCACATAGCATTCCAAGTCAAGATTCCATCTGTCATACACTGGCAAGGTTCTACTCAATATTTATAAACATTAGTGCGTGTAACCAATCTCGCGGTTACACGTGTGGGCGGCTAGGACCTTTCTAGTTTTCCAATATTGCTTTTAGTGTAATATCTAGTCATGTGGTTGTATAAATTCGGGTCCAAAATTCTACACATCAAACTTATCATCTTGGGTCCTAAATGTTTATGTAATCCGAGTTGTAATTAATAATCTAATGTCTAAGTTATGGCGCTTATTAAAACCTATACCTTTCAAGTGACGAGTTTATTCTCTTATGTTCAATAGTATGTCCCAAGGTGTCCATATCTCCATAACATGTCCAATTGTTTTATGTATCCATCTTATGATGCAATCGACATAACCAAACTATCAATATGCAATTTAGACATTTTATCATTTATTCGTATATCATACAAGCTTATTATATATATATGTGTGTGTGTGTGTGTGTGTGTATACATATATATATATATATATACATTCCTGATTGGTTTGATATTCATACATGATACATAACATTTCGACTAGACTAAAATAGCCTTGGAGATAAATTTCTTACCGGATTGATGATCAAGTATCTCACCATGCTATTGCTTACTAAGTTGAGGTATTTCTTCCTGGATTTCTTGACCAAGCTTCAAACCAAACAACAACCTTTGGCTCTGTGTGACACCCGGCAAACTCAGGTTAGTAACATTGACTAAACTAGTAAGTCTACCTTAGCGAGTCATGCATATTACGTACTTAACTGGGTCAGTCGAGTCGTTATGATGATTCGGGGGAATCATCAGGAGTCGTTACGATGATCCGCGGGATCATCGGGAGTCGGTCCATAACCATGTGTACAAGGATTGGTGATTCGTGGAATCACCGGGTTTCACGCACACACGCAAGTCTCGAGTCCCGGGAATTGGTGAATGGACGTAAACGTGTTAGTTATCATGCATTATATGTTTGTAATCATTATACGACTTATCGGTATGTGAATACGTGTTTATATATGTTAAAATAGTGTTCAACGCGCCAAACACCCAACCTAGTATGCTATAGGCGATTAGGCACCAATGGGTTGCCTAATCGCCAGTCTTATAGGCGATTGGAGAAGATTAGGGGCGATTGGAGTCCCTAATCGCCTATATATAGGCGATTAGGATTCCTAATCGCCTAATCAGCTCTCCTACTCGCCTGACCTGTTGGGAACGAGTCAAAACACCTATAAATACAACCCTTGACTCCCCAAACACCCTTAGTGCAACCCTAACAGATCCTAAGCCTCCCACACACCTCAAAACACTTCTGGAACTCGTTTTGCTTCAACACTCACCATTTCCAAGCTAACACACATTTCTTTGATAAAATCCAAGGTATGTTCTTCATCCCAAACCTTTGTAATGTTATTGTTTTGGTTCCCCAAAAGTCCAGACCTTGTTTTGCTAAGTATGTGTCTTTAAAAACCTTTGAAATGAGTTCTAAAACAAGTCTACACCATAATACTTGCTATATGTGAAGTATTTATGCATATAATGATTTTTGGTGGTTATAACATGAATGTTTTCATGAAATTGATGTACTTCTGATGTGTAGGAGTTATTAGGATGATTATCTAAGGAGTTGAGCTATTGTTATAGTGTTTTGATGAAAGTATGCATTTTGACCCATTTGGATGATTCTTGAAGAATTAGGATGTTATGATATGATTTAATGCTTGTTTGTTGTTAGGAATCACACTAGGATGATATTATAACAAAGAAATGATGATTTGCAAGTTGTAGGAGGTGCAATCTGGTTTTTTCCATTTAAGGAAAGATTTCATAGTTAATGAAACCTAGTACTTTACCGTTTTTGGAAATAATCGCACCGAGGCCGATAGAGCAGAGATAAATTGGGGGTTTTTTCTTGGAATGGGTTGGTTAATGGTTTAGGTTTGATGTTGGGTGTTTTTACATGTTTCGGATCTGATTTGGAGGGTTTAACGCGCAAAAATGCGGGACAGCACTGCAGGGGGCGATTAGAATTCTAATCGCCACCCCTGACAGGCGATTAGCATTCTATTCGCCTGTTGACTTTCCCTACTCACCAGTTGACTTTTCCTAATTGTATGTTAGTTTCCTAATCGCGTGTACTGCTGTTGTAAGCGTATTTTGACATCCCGGAACATGATTTGACACCTAGGAACATGATAGGAACCCCGGGATACGTCCAATGACTTAGTAACACGTGTTCGGACTTGTTTATGTGTTAATTGAGCGTTATGCTAGACTAGGTGAACTCTTGCGCGTATTAAGTGTTTAATTGCATAAGTTGCATGATGTCTTGTATTCGGATAACACGTGGGATGTCGGGTCACCAATGGGATGTCGAGTCTTGTCTGGTACGGTCGGTCTAACAGTCAAAGGTGTTTTCAAACGTTTATGGTTATGGTCTGGACATTCGGGGACTAGTTAACCTGCGGGTTATTAGTCCGGATACTTATATACATCTTATGATAGGTCGCCGCTATTTGAGGCTATCATAGCATACTTATTTAACTGTTTTCAAGTAAGGCAATCTAAGGTGAGTGTCACAGCCCCACTTTTACTGTTTTGCTTTTGGGGGAGAAACATGCTACATACTTACGCTTTAAAGATCATGTTATGCTATGGTTATGGATATGGATATTTACTATACGGGCATTTCATTAGGGAGTCCCAGGGGGAAACCATGAGTATGTGGGAACACATATCGGAGAAATATGGATAGATCTATTGGGACGGGCATGGATAGATCTATTGGGACGGGCAAACCCCACCCGACGGCTGGGAGCCGGGCGGGTGCATATTGTCTCTACTACTAGGGTCACCGTGATGACGGTGGCTCACGGCTAGGCAAAAACAGGAAAACGTGTCAGTAATGGTTTCCCACTCGTATTAGTAATCACACTTAACGTCTAGCTAACGTTCGTATAACATAGTAGTAACGGGAATGATCTTTTCAAACTTATGCAACACTTTTATAAAAGAAAACCTGTGAACTCACCAGCATTATATGTTGACATTTTTGGCATGTTTTCTCAGGTCGCTAAGGTAGCAGTTAACGGACTAGGCGCACGGAGTCTTGCACAGCATCTAGAGTTTTGATGCATATTAAACAATGTTTTGTAAACTATAATATGCCTTTTGGTTGTAAACAAGAAATGCTTCTGTTGCTGGTTTAGGCTCAAAGCATGATGTTTTGGTTTTAATATATATATGTATGCATGTTTGTTGTTTGTTTATTGTGATCGTTGACTGGGATCCTGGTGTGTCACGCGCCTCGCGGTAAAACCCTGCATGTGGAATTTGAGGGTGTGACAGATTGGTATCAGAACCAACGGTTATAGTAAACTAGGACTGCATGTAGAGTCTAGTCTATGGCCGAGTCGCACACACTAGACGGCCACAGATGGTCGAGTCTTAATATGTGGGTAACATTATAACTTGTCGGGGTGTCGATGTCATCATCTTCTACGCTACATCATCTGTTTACTCTTTACCATTCTACTCCTTATCTCATTCTTATTATGATTCGATGGCGAACAACATATTATTGAACCTTCTTGGCGGCGGTGTACATTAGGGTAGCTTCGGCATACTCTTGAGATCTGTCCAGGGATTCGGACATCTCCCTTCTATGCCCTAATAAACATGCTTGTCCTTATACCTACTACCTTATACTTATACTTATGATAATACCATGATTGGGTGCTAGTGTTCGGTGACTTGAACTTCAAGCTTAAGGTACACCTGGAGGATCATGTAGAACAGTTTATCATGTCGGGTGCACACGAGATCATAAATTGGAATGCATGGGAACCCTAGTGGACTTTGCGTTTGAACGGATGGACCCGAACTGGACCCGGTCTAGTTTCTTGAAATTCCTAATGGGTTATACCACGAGCAAGCCTAGGTCTTTTGTTTCATGTTGTGAAAGAAGATGTCAGGAGGTCGCAGGGGCGGCCGTGCTGGCGGTCGTGCTGGCGGTCGTGCTGGCGATCATGGTGGTGGCGGTGGTCGTGGAAACGTTAACATGACCAAAGCAGAGCTGGACAATCTGCTGCAGCAGCACGTGAACGTAGCCTTCGCTAATTCCAAGCTGCTCACAATGCTATGGGTGGTAAGTCGATTTCCACCTATTCTACCTTGTTCCAGGGTACTGTATCTCTTCTCGTTATTTACCTGTGTGTCTATACCAGGTGGTGCTGTCAATCCCCCTCCACCCCAGTGCTCCTACAAAAAGTTCATGGATTGCAAGCCCCACAACTACAGTGGGACTGCTCCGATGGTTGGAAAAGGTTGAATCAGTGTTCTCTATGTGCAGTTGCCCGGCGGGCGACCGCGTGAAGTATGCTTCTGCGACCCTTGAGGGTCAAGCCTTAACTTGGTGGAACTCCACCACCCAGACCATGGGTATTGGGGAAGCCCATGCTATGCCCTGGGCAGAATTCGTGCAACTTTTGAAAAGCGAGTACTGCCCGAGAGATGAGATCCCGAAGCTCGAGCATGAGGTCTGGAATCACAAGATGGTGGGGTCCGAGATTGAAGCGTACACAGCGAGACATAATGAGTTGGCGGTGTTGTGCCCGGATTTGCACACACCAGAATACAGGAGAATTGAGCACTATATTTCTGGTTTGGTGCCGGAGGTCGCGGGATTGGTAGCTGCAGGTAATCTTACTGTCTATTCTGAGGTGGTTCGGTCGGCTCACAGGCTGACCAATATGAAGGTAGCTGAAGGAGTCTTGCCTCCCCGAGGCGCTACTGTGAAGGCTCCCGAGAGCAACAAGCGAAAGTGGGAAGGCGTGGGTAAAGGCTCGAGTTCAGCTCAGCCTCAGCAGGTGAAGAAGTCCGATTTTGGGGGATCAGCGTCTGAGCAGAAGTCTGGGGGTTATTCCGGGAAATTGCTGAAGTGTGATCGGTGCGGATACCATCATACTGGCCTTTGTGATAAGAACCGCTGTCTTCGGTGCCATAAGTTGGGGCATCACAGCAAGGATTGTAGGGTTAATCTTCATGGTAATCAGAACCCACCTGCTACACCTACCCCGGCTCCTCAGGTTACTGCTCCCCAGGGAAACCAGGGAAAACAGGGGTGTTATAACTATGGTGAGCTTGGTCACTACAAGCGTGAATGCCCCAAGTTGAAGCAGGGCGAAGCTGGGAAGAATGGATCGAGTAATGGAAACAACGAGGGCGGAGGCAGAAATGCTCGTGCCTTTGTGATTGGTTCAAGCGGGGCTCGACAGGACCCTGACACTGTTACCGGTACGTTTCTTCTTGATAATCGCTATGCTTCAGTTTTATTCGATTCTGGTGCCGATAAGAGTTTTATATCTCTTGGATTTAGTCAATTGCTTGATAGGATACCTACACCTTTAGAGGCTAAGTACCTGATAGAGTTGGCTGATGGTAAGAAAGTCGAAGCGACGCACGTCCTTAGGGAGTGTCGCATTGAATTGTTGATAGGTTGGTAAAAACTCGGGAATTAACAAAGCTAAATTGATTGATTAATGCATAAATGATTATGGAATAGCACTACTTTGACATGTCTTATGATTTTTAGGTATTAACACAAAAAGGGTGCAAATCTGGAGTTTTTGGAACATCTCGGGAGCACAAGGAGTGATAAACCGAACAAGAAAAGCTGAAATGGGTGTCCGGGACAAGCTGGCGTCGCCTACAGCACTTTTGGCGTCGCCTACAGCACTCGCGTAGGAGAAGGGGGCCAAAATGCCGTAGGACAGAGCAAGATCCTGTAGCCAAAATAGACATGGCATCGCCTATGCCACTTTTGGCGTAGGCTACGGGACTCGCGTAGGCGATGCCAAAAGTGGCGTGGCCTACAGCACCTGCAGTCAAACTTGGGTTTAATGTTTTTAATGCGTATCAAAATGGAAGTTTTGATTTTTTTTGGCTTTTAAACACCTTGAAGGCTCATGATTTGGGATCTCTATCATAACCATTCCATCCTATCAAATCCTTATCATTCCATACCATTCAAGAACATCAAATCATCCTATCATTCAAGATTTCAAGATTCAAGACCAAATCATTGAAGACTCAAGCTCCATAGCCATGAGTGGCTAGTCTCTTTGTATCATGCCTAGGAAGTAAACAATTGAAGTTTTAGGGTTTAACATTTGGGTATTTCTTTAAACTTTTAATTGTGCGATTGTGTGTTTGAATTAATTGTATTAGATTGCGATTAATCTTATGTTGAATTCATTTTAGTTAATTGATCTTGTGCCAATTCTAGTGTCATGAACATGTTTTCTTGCTCTAATACAAACATAGGGTTGTATGTTCTAGGTAATGAAGTGTAGTTTAGTCCATCTTTGATGTTGATGAAACTTGACACCTAAGCCTATTGAACAATCACCCCGTTAACACCAATTGCACTACATTTGTTTGCCCCATTTGTGAAAACCTTAGACTTCAGTTGTTGAAACCTAGGTGTGATCCTCTTAATTAAAATTGTTTACAATCCACATTACTTTTCTTTTTTATAATTTCAATTCAAGTTTTTAATATAACAACAACACCTTCCAACCAAATTCTTAAATGAACCAATTGCAAACTTCATAAGCTCTCTAGCAATCTTCATAAGTAACACCGTTTAATCAACTAAACAATATACATTAACCACACGCTCCTTGGATTGATACCCTACTTATCCTATCTACCTAGGTTAATTAGGTTTTGTATGAACCGTGACGACCGGCTCATCAAATGGCGCCGTTGCCGGGGAGCTAGTGCGCTTAGTGTTTTGTGATTAGTTGATTTTGTGATAATCTGTTTAATTGTTTGTTTGGTTTATTCTCTATTTTTCCTTGTTACGCTGGGTGTGTTATTTGTGCAGTTTACAGGTAGTGCATACGTACAAGATATTCGGGGAGGACATCTCCTTTAGTGTTCGAACCGGAAATTGAAAAAGTAGCAAGAAGAAACCGACAACACCGGTTAGAGGAGCCGATTCCTTCTAACTTTCAATCACCACCTACCAATCAAAATTTGTCCTTTGGAACCGTTCAAATGGCAAATTCAAACCAAAATCGTCGTTCGGGTGAGAACCGAAGACCACCTACTCCACCTCATCTAAACCGAACCCAACACCCACAACAACATCCACCTCATCAACCAATTCACAACCGAAATCCCAATAACCGAAATGCAAACCAAGGCTCTTCCACATCTAACCGTGGCAATCCCACATTTGATCCGGTGAACCGATACAATGAAGCCGGATATGATGACCATATTAAGAATCTTGAAGAGTTAAGGGCAAACATCAATGATGATGACCCATTTAGTGTTCCGGGTTACCAATCATCGGATAGAGTTAGTGTTCATACCTACCATTCGGGGGAAGATGAATACTTAGAAAGGGATTACACTGAGGAAGACGAGGATTGGGGTTATGGAAATGGTAATGGTCGATTTCCACCTATTCTACCTTGTTCCAGGGTACTGTATCTCTTCTCGTTATTTACCTGTGTGTCTATCCCAGGTGGTGCTGTCAATCCCCCTCCACCCCAGTGCTCCTACAAAAAGTTCATGGATTGCTAGCCCCACAACTACAGTGGGACTGCTCCGATGGTTGGAAAAGGTTGAATCAGTGTTCTCTATGTGCAGTTGCCCGGCGGGCGACCGCGTGAAGTATGCTTCTGCGACCCTTGAGGGTCAAGCCTTAACTTGGTGGAACTCCACCACCCAGACCATGGGTATTGGGGAAGCCCATGCTATGCCCTAGGCAGAATTCGTGCAACTTTTGAAAAGCGAGTACTGCCCGAGAGATGAGATCCCGAAGCTCGAGCATGAGGTCTGGAATCACAAGATGGTGGGGTCCGAGATTGAAGCGTACACAGCGAGACATAATGAGTTGGCGGTGTTGTGCCCGGATTTGCACACACCAGAATACAGGAGAATTGAGCACTATATTTCTGGTTTGGTGCCGGAGGTCGCGGGATTGGTAGCTGCAGGTAATCTTACTGTCTATTCTGAGGTGGTTCGGTCGGCTCACAGGCTGACCAATATGAAGGTAGCTGAAGGAGTCTTGCCTCCCCGAGGCGCTACTGTGAAGGCTCCCGAGAGCAACAAGCGAAAGTGGGAAGGCGTGGGTAAAGGCTCGAGTTCAGCTCAGCCTCAGCAGGTGAAGAAGTCCGATTTTGGGGGATCAGCGTCTGAGCAGAAGTCTGGGGGTTATTCCGGGAAATTGCTGAAGTGTGATCGGTGCGGATACCATCATACTGGCCTTTGTGATAAGAACCGCTGTCTTCGGTGCCATAAGTTGGGGCATCACAGCAAGGATTGTAGGGTTAATCTTCATGGTAATCAGAACCCACCTGCTACACCTACCCCGGCTCCTCAGGTTACTGCTCCCCAGGGAAACCAGGGAAAACAGGGGTGTTATAACTATGGTGAGCTTGGTCACTACAAGCGTGAATGCCCCAAGTTGAAGCAGGGCGAAGCTGGGAAGAATGGATCGAGTAATGGAAACAACGAGGGCGGAGGCAGGAATGCTCGTGCCTTTGTGATTGGTTCAAGCGGGGCTCGACAGGACCCTGACACTGTTACCGGTACGTTTCTTCTTGATAATCGCTATGCTTCAGTTTTATTCGATTCTGGTGCCGATAAGAGTTTTATATCTCTTGGATTTAGTCAATTGCTTGATAGGATACCTACACCTTTAGAGGCTAAGTACCTGATAGAGTTGGCTGATGGTAAGAAAGTCGAAGCGACGCACGTCCTTAGGGAGTGTCGCATTGAATTGTTGATAGGTTGGTAAAAACTCGGGAATTAACAAAGCTAAATTGATTGATTAATGCATAAATGATTATGGAATAGCACTACTTTGACATGTCTTATGATTTTTAGGTATTAACACAAAAAGGATGCAAATCTGGAGTTTTTGGAACATCTCGGGAGCACAAGGAGTGATAAACCGAACAAGAAAAGCTGAAATGGGTGTCCGGGACAAGCTGGCGTCGCCTACAGCACTTTTGGCGTCGCCTACAGCACTCGCGTAGGAGAAGGGGGCCAAAATGCCGTAGGACAGAGCAAGATCCTGTAGCCAAAATAGACATGGCATCGCCTATGCCACTTTTGGCGTAGGCTACGGGACTCGCGTAGGCGATGCCAAAAGTGGCGTGGCCTACAGCACCTGCAGTCAAACTTGGGTTTAATGTTTTTAATGCGTATCAAAATGGAAGTTTTGATTTTTTTTGGCTTTTAAACACCTTGAAGGCTCATGATTTGGGATCTCTATCATAACCATTCCATCCTATCAAATCCTTATCATTCCATACCATTCAAGAACATCAAATCATCCTATCATTCAAGATTTCAAGATTCAAGACCAAATCATTGAAGACTCAAGCTCCATAGCCATGAGTGGCTAGTCTCTTTGTATCATGCCTAGGAAGTAAACAATTGAAGTTTTAGGGTTTAACATTTGGGTATTTCTTTAAACTTTTAATTGTGCGATTGTGTGTTTGAATTAATTGTATTAGATTGCGATTAATCTTATGTTGAATTCATTTTAGTTAATTGATCTTGTGCCAATTCTAGTGTCATGAACATGTTTTCTTGCTCTAATACAAACATAGGGTTGTATGTTCTAGGTAATGAAGTGTAGTTTAGTCCATCTTTGATGTTGATGAAACTTGACACCTAAGCCTATTGAACAATCACCCCGTTAACACCAATTGCACTACATTTGTTTGCCCCATTTGTGAAAACCTTAGACTTCAGTTGTTGAAACCTAGGTGTGATCCTCTTAATTAAAATTGTTTACAATCCACATTACTTTTCACTTTTATAATTTCAATTCAAGTTTTTAATATAACAACAACACCTTCCAACCAAATTCTTAAATGAACCAATTGCAAACTTCATAAGCTCTCTAGCAATCTTCATAAGTAACACCGTTTAATCAACTAAACAATATACATTAACCACACGCTCCTTGGATTGATACCCTACTTATCCTATCTACCTAGGTTAATTAGGTTTTGTATGAACCGTGACGACCGGCTCATCAAATGGCGCCGTTGCCGGGGAGCTAGTGCGCTTAGTGTTTTGTGATTAGTTGATTTTGTGATAATCTGTTTAATTGTTTGTTTGGTTTATTCTCTATTTTTCCTTGTTACGCTGGGTTATTTGTGCAGTTTACAGGTAGTGCATACGTACAAGATATTCGGGGAGGACATCTCCTTTAGTGTTCGAACCGGAAATTGAAAAAGTAGCAAGAAGAAACCGACAACACCGGTTAGAGGAGCCGATTCCTTCTAACTTTCAATCACCACCTACCAATCAAAATTTGTCCTTTGGAACCGTTCAAATGGCAAATTCAAACCAAAATCGTCGTTCGGGTGAGAACCGAAGACCACCTACTCCACCTCATCTAAACCGAACCCAACACCCACAACAACATCCACCTCATCAACCAATTCACAACCGAAATCCCAATAACCGAAATGCAAACCAAGGCTCTTCCACATCTAACCGTGGCAATCCCACATTTGATCCGGTGAACCGATACAATGAAGCCGGATATGATGACCATATTAAGAATCTTGAAGAGTTAAGGGCAAACATCAATGATGATGACCCATTTAGTGTTCCGGGTTACCAATCATCGGATAGAGTTAGTGTTCATACCTACCATTCGGGGGAAGATGAATACTTAGAAAGGGATTACACTGAGGAAGACGAGGATTGGGGTTATGGAAATGGTAATGGTCATCATGAAGATGAAGAAGACTACCAAAGTGATTATCATTCCAATGTGGGTGCACACCAAAATTTGGGCAATGAAGGGTATTATAATCGTGGCTTTGCTAATCATCAGCCAAGGCAAAACCCAAGGGGGCACCGAAATCATCATGTTAACCAAAATCGGGGTGAAAATTATGTGGGTCAGGCAGATAGAAGACCTCATGTGAGAAGACAACCAAGAGACGAAGAGGTTGATGCACCACAAAGAAGGCCTCCTGCCCCAATGCAAGGAGTTAATAGTCGGTTTAGACCACTCGCTTTCGAAAACGAGTCACCCATTGTCCCTCCACCTCGAGGAAGAAGATATTTTGACTGTAAACCGAATTACATCAACATTCTTCCTCACTTTCATGGGATGACTACTGAAGACCCATATGATCATCTTTCCGAGTTTAAAGCAATGTGTAGTACTATGGGAGGTCACAATTTCTCCCAAGATGAAGTTCGGTTAAGGTTGTTTCGTTTCTCTCTCAAGGATAAGGCAAAGAATTGGTTTCTCACTTTGCCTTCACACAGCATCTATACTTGGGGAGAAATGCAACAAGCATTTTTGGATGAATACTACCCTAGTTTCAAAACGGATGGGGCTCGATTAGAGATTCGTTCCTTTCAATAATTACAAGGGGAACCACTTCATGAAGCTTTCACCCGTTTCAAAGAATTGATTCGGAAATGCCCACATCACAATATCGAGCTATGGGAATTGGTCAACAGTTTTGTGAATGGGTTGAATAAAGAGGAAAGGAAGTATTTAAAGTCTACTAGCAATGGGACTTTATTATCCAACCCGGAACAAGAAGATTGGGATTTTTTGGAGTTGATGAGTAAAAATTCTAAAGCCGAAGAATCCGCGGATAGAAGAACCAAGCATCCCATTTCAAAATCCTCGTCTGATTTTGATTCAAATGCAAAAGATCGAATTGCAACTTTGGAACCAGAATTGGCTCGCATCAAGAAACGGGAAGTATCGGCGGTTCAATACCCGTTTTGTGAAGAATGTGGCGATTTGGGGCATAAGGTGGAGAATTGCCAAGTCAACATGGTTCATGGACAAGGAAATTATAACCAAGGTGGCTACCAAAGGAATTCTTGCAACCAAGGGGGTTACCAACGAAGTTACAACCAAGGTGGTGGGTACCAAAAAGGGAATAATCAAGGTGGGTCATCAAGCAACCAAAATGGGAGTAACGATTCGAAGTTGGAGGCCATCTTGAATTTGCTTAAGGAAAATGAGACGAAGAATGAGGTGAGAGACAAGTCTCACGAGGCCCTAACAAAACAAGTGGGTCAATTGGCGGAAGAAATGGCTCAATTGAGAGGAAGCGCTGGGAAGCTTCCAAGTGACACAACAATAAACCCACAACATCAAGCATCGAGTTCAAAGAACATTCAAAGCGTACACATAAACGCGGTAAGTTTTATTTTGAATGATAAGGTTGTGGGTAATGAAACAACTCCACCACAACAATTTGTTGATGGTGTGGTGGAGGAGGTTGATAGTGATGATGAGCATGAAAAGGAAAATATTTCGCAAAATAATTTTGAAGTTAAAAATTATAAAAAATCTTTTTGCGAAAAGTGCTTAAATGAGATGACTACTAAGACAAGTGTGGGGATGGAGACTAATACCATCCCATATCCTGCAGCTTTAGTAGACCCAAACAATGTGTCAAAGTGGAGCCCACCAAAGGACGAGAGGTGGGAAAATTTTAAACAAGTCAAAATAAATTTACCACTTATTGATGCAATTGAAAAAGTTCCTGCTCATGTTGAATGTGTGAAAGAGTTGAGCAACCAAAACAAGCACAACGAGTTGCCTAAACATTTAGGGGCACATGTTCGTGCTGTTTTGTCGGATGCTCTTCCCCCTAAACTTCAAGATCCAGGAGCCCCATTGATTCCAATTCAGGTTGGAGAGCTTAAAATAGAAAGGGCGCTCCTAGATCTTGGAGCATGTGTGAGTATATTGCCTGGGAGTCTGTTTGACCAATATGACTTTGGTCCAATACATGAAATTAACACCATGGTGGTGTTAGCTGATCAGACTCTCACGCATCCAAGGGGGATGGTGAATGATGTGTTGGTGAAAGTAGAGGATTTCTACTACCCGGTTGACTTTTTGGTGGTAGACTATGTAAATAGTGTGATAAACACACAACCCACCGTTATACTGGGTAGGCCGTTCTTAGCAACTGCACATGCTAATATAAATTGTGCTAATGGAGCGGTAAGCATGAAATTTGGTGACCGTGAGCTCTGTTTAAATGTATATCCAAATTTGTCTAACTCGGTTGTTGATAACAAATTTCCCAAAAATGACATTTTTGATAGTGGTGACCCTCTTGTAAAAGAGGATCACCCAAAAGAGGATTTTTGTGTGGTTGGCAGGTTTGGAGCAGTCAAGAATAGGACAATGAAAGGAAGGAAGACGAAATGGAGGAAACCGCCTGATTTGGACAATGAAACAAGAACAGAAAAGATGGTTGACCCGGTTAGGAACACCTTAAAGGACATACCGGAATGTAGGAGGGTTGCATCTTTAGAGGCGGAGGGAAGAAGACATCCCACTCGACCACCATGAGGGTTGTGTATTCGGTCTGGCTGAAGACCCTTAAACTTAGCGCTTCCGGGAGGCAACCCGTTGATCAGGTCCATCTATTCTTTCCCTTCTTATATTATTCATGTGAGCATGATCATTTTTTATTTATGTTGAGTGTTTTGTATGTGTGCGTGAGTTGTGTGTGTTTATTTTTAGTCTAGTATGTTTGTTTTGTTGAAGAAATACTTCAAATGCTTTCTGATTGATGTCAAAGAGAAGGGTAAGAATTGATGTAGGTGACAAGAAAGGAGGAGGAAAGGAGCTTTCAGCTTGGACAGGAAAATGTTGAAGAACGGGCATTATTGACTACTAATCAGGTGCACTCCGTTCCTTTGAATAATAGGAGTTGAGTTGTTTGGGATTGATTGTTCACGCCCTATAGATAGCTTTTTCAGAATAAATCTTTTAATAAGTATCAACCTCCAATTTTGAAACATTGAGGACAATGTTTATTTTTAAGTGTGGGGAGGGGGAGAAAAATATACAATTCTGAAAAAAAATGTTTGTCCTTAGGTGTTACTTGAGTTTGTGAAGCCAACAAAATTTTTATTTTAGCCCCAAATTTAGTTGTTGAATCATGAGTGACGGTCTTTAGTCATGGTCATAACTCTTTAAGTTCCTCGATGTGTTTTTCTAATGGTTATTAAAAAAAAGTATGAAATGCCGAGTCGGAAAAGACAGGTGAAGGGTATAACATTTTTGCATATCGGCAACCCATTCCCCTTTCATGTTCTTGTGAGATTTTTGAGCCACCACAACATGCTAACACCCTAAAAATTCCACATCTATTGGCATGTTGTGTTCTTTTGAATTGAGTGTGCCATTATAATTGTATGAAGTAGAACTTGCAACTTTCGATACGCTTGCCACCTTAGACCAATGGTGACACAAGAATGATTAAGGCATTAGGATTGGCCTTTTTATTTTTACACCAATATGATATCCTTGACCCAAAAAAACAATCTCCCCTAGTTAAACAACTTTGAGCCTTTAACCTTTCAATTGATCACCCATTTCAACCCTTTTGACCCATTTAACCTATTCAATTTTTAAACCCAGCATGATGAAAATTCGATTGTAGGATTTTGCTTTGTATTGTATATAATTTGCAATGTGAGTTCAAAAAAAAAAAAAAAAAAAAAAAAAAAAAAAAAAAAAAAAAAACTAAAAAGCATGAGAACAAATACGTTACAAACAAATGAAAGTTCTCATAGAAAAGCACAAAAATATGCTTGAGTTAGAGATTGAATAAAAAGGCGCAACATTGCCTTATAGTTGAGTAGTTATTTAGTCGATGTAATAAAAGTCGAATTTTCATCACCATAGTCACTTCAACTATCCCATTCCATACCCTTCGCCTAGCCCCATTACAACCCCTTAAAGACCTTTTGACTTGTGTTCACTATTGTGTAATTTGGTAAAAGGCGATTGAGTTGCAAGCCTATACTAATATGCATTATAATCGGTTTTGAGCGATTAATATAAAATACTAGTACATCATGACTAGTCTTGATTAAACCGAGCAGAGAGAACCATTGTGAGGGGTGCGCAAGAATGTGAACTTTGATCTGTCGGATTTGGTTTGGCATCTTTTTGTTTTACAAAATTGAGCAACATGGAAACCATTGGAATGTAAATCTACTGAGAGGCGTAAGTCTTGTGAGTTAGGGTATCCCTAGGGACCGCATTTGAGAATCGACAAGAAATGTGGGATCTTTTGATTCACTTAGTTGGTTTGCAATAAACAAATTTGCTTGAGGACAAGCAAAGCTCAAGTGTGGGGATGTGATAGGTTGGTAAAAACTCGAGAATTAACAAAGCTAAATTGATTGATTAATGCATAAATGATTATGGAATAGCACTACTTTGACATGTCTTATGATTTTTAGGTATTAACACAAAAAGGGTGCAAATCTAGAGTTTTTGGAACATCTCGGGAGCACAAGGAGTGATAAATCGAACAAGAAAAGCTGAAATGGGTGTCAGGGACAAGCTGGCGTCGCCTACAGCACTCGCGTAGGAGAAGGGGACCAAAATGCCGTAGGACAAAGCAAGATCTTGTAGCCAAAACAAACATGGCGTCGCCTATGCCACTTTTGGCGTAGGCTACGGGACTCACGATTTGGGATCTCTATCATAACCATTCCATCCTATCAAATCCTTATCATTCCATACCATTCAAGAACATCAAATCATCCTATCATTCAAGATTTCAAGATTCAAGACCAAATCATTGAAGACTCAAGCTCCATAGCCATGAGTGGCTAGTCTCTTTGTATCATGCCTAGGAAGTAAACAATTAAAGCTTTAGGGTTTAAACATTTGGGTATTACTTTAAACTTTTAATTGTGTGATTGTGTGCTTGAATTAATTGTATTAGATTGCGATTAATCTTATGTTGAATTCATTTTAGTTAATTGATCTTGTGCCAATTTCTAGTGTCATGAACATGTTTTCTTGCTCTAATACAAACATAGGGTTGTATGTTCTAGGTAATGAAGTGTAGTTTAGTCCATCTCTGATGTTGATGAAACTTGACACCTAAGCCTATTGAACAATCACCCCGTTAACACCAATTGCACTACATTTGTTTGACCCATTTGTGAAAACCTTATACTTCAGCTGTTGAAACCTAGGTGTGATCCTTTTATTTAGAATTGTTTACAATCCACATTATTCTTCACTCATATAATCTCAATTCAATTTTTTAATATAACAACAAAACCTTCCAACCAAATTCTTAAATGAACCAAGTACAAACTTTGTAAGTTTTCTAGCAATCTTCATAAGCAATACCGTTTAATCAACTAAATAATATACACTAACCACACGCTCCTTGGATTGATACCCTACTTATCCTATCTACCTAGGTTAATTAGGTTTTGTATGAACCGTGACGACCGGCTCATCAATTGTCGGGTTATTCTTTTCCTATTGACCTTATGTCGGTGTCCTTGGGTAGTTTCGATGTTATTGTGGGTATGGATTGGTTATCTTTGTATCATGCTGAGATCGTTTGTTTTGATAAAGTCATTCGACTTCCTCTCCCCGATGGAGAAATTCTGTTAGTGCATGGTGAGAAGAGTGTAACATCGCAAAATTTTCACGGATTTTTATACGAAAAAGCCCTTATTATCCTTAATTCTATACTAATGTGCCCAAGTCTATATTTACTTTTCTAACTCACAACATATATATATATATATACACACATATATAATGCATTTTTTTTATAATAATAATAATAATAATAATAATAATAATAATAGTAATAATAATAATAATAATAATACCCACATTTAAACTACACCTTTATAAACAAACCCAAACCAAACCCAAAGCCCAAAACCACCCTTTGTTAATCTGAAGCCCACCCAGCCCAGCAGCCTCCCTCGGCCCATCTCCCTCTCCGGCCCATCAGACTCACCCTTTCATTGTTTTTTAAAAAAAAAAAAAAAAGGAGGGGATGCTTCAGCTGAGGATCGAACCGGAGACCAACATCACGCAACACACACCACTAACCACCTGAGCCACATTGATTTCTTGATTAAATTCCAACCTGTAAACCATTTAACCCCTTTTTGTCTCTCCTTTCCTTCTTCCCTGATGGCACGCAGCAACAGATATGGCAAGAAATCTTCCTCCTTGACCAACTTAATTACATTAATACTCGCGATTTTGGAAGAAATTAATATGGGAATCAAGTCTTCGGCCCTTCTGACTAGGAAAACACGTTAATTATCCATTGATTGATAATCAATTAGTCACATTCGCGTATTGTATTCAATACGTGGTCAACCTTACCTAATGATCGTTCTAGACATCCATACTATAAATTGAACAGCTCCAAATCTTCACAACTCGCCACTCAATCTCTCTCAACTCTCAATTTCTTTTAACTAACCTCTGTTCTTGGAATTCAATTCGTTTCTTTGACCCGAGCCTTGAACGATCAATTCGAGTACACGACGTGTTTGTAAGTCTAAATTATTATATGGGTTTTAATGATCGGCCAACACTCAGTGTTTACCCCATGGTTAATTGGGTTAACATCGTGTGTATTGATCAATTGATAATATTAGGGCTCGAAATTGTATAAATTGGGGAAGAACTAATCTGTTTTGTTTGGTATTTATTTTAAATTAACAGCAACCAAACACAACCACTGGCTTGGACCAGGTGGTTGTGTCTGGTGCCCATGTATAGAGTCACGCGGGTTCGAACCCGGTCAGTGACAATTCTTTTCTTTTGATTTTTTTTTTTACAAAACAAACATATATATAATCATTAGTAATTTTAAAATTTGTTTTAAAATACTAAAAATCCTTTATTAATTCCACAAAAATTATTTCAGGTAAATATGATGAAAAAGTTTCACCTTTAATTTTTAGTTTTCAAAAATTTATTTATTTAATATATTTAATAAATAAATCAAGTTTATTCCATTATATTTATAAAAATCCATTAAAATATCAAAACGATCTTATAAATTTCCACAAAAATTATCCTAAGTTTTTATAACTTTAAACTTTTCAGAAATGATTTTTATTTCTGAAAAATCATTTATTTAGTATTTTTAATCAATTTTTGTTAGTTTTAAACATAATTAATTCATAATAAATCCAATTTTTAGTATTTTTGCACCAAAATTTTATACAAATTATTTCTGAATATTTAGAACAGAAATATGAATTTTAAACTAATAATTCTTTAACTTTTGTATTTTTAAATATTAAAGTTAAAGTTTGACAATTTGTAATAAATAGATTTTAAAAATCTATTTTAAGGAAAATAATTTTGTAAAAATTATTTTTATACTTTAAACATATTCTTGTGACCATCTTGGATTTTAAACTTATAAAAAGATTTTTGGTTATTTATTTACTAAATTTCTCTCAATTGTCGAATATTTTTAATAATAATCAAACAAGCATCTATCCCCAATTCGAAGCCCTAGAAACTTATACATTTGCAGATTTGATAGACTTAGACATATTTATGACTTTATTATAGGGTGATACTTGATATATTTGGGCAACACAATTATCTAAATTTCTCAACAGATATAACATTTTACCAAGGTGAGTTTTACATAGCCCCTTTTCTATTTATCACCATTTTTGGGGTGAAACATGTTACAACATCATTTTATGCAATTCAATCATCAATGTGTCTATGTGTTTTCTATGTTGCATTATGTCTTGAGCATGATTAGAGTAAGCACCATTCTAGCATAATCATTAACTCCGTACAAGCCGGCGGTATACATTGATAGATCTATTGGACTGACAATCCCACCCGGATACGTGCCTCCTACAAAGGTAGCGTGGGTGTTTGTTATCGTATAACATATTCAAGTGGACCATGAGCGTATGGTATGTATCATATTATAACAGTCATCAGGGTTGGTTATGCACTCGATTTATTTCTAGTATGTTCTCACATATGGACTAGATTGACATGACACATGAATTGCACAACATTTTTATTCAATTATCAAAAACCTATGTAATTCTCACCAACTTTTGTTGACCCAAAAACATTTTCAACTTAACATGTTTCAGGTTCTATTTGCTTGAAGATTTGAATTGATGCTTGAAGATATGTGTATAGTTTTATTCAATTTGATGTACAAATTCTAGAACAATTGTATGTAAATCATTTAAATTATTTAATGGAATTTATTATTCACCATGAGCTACTGAACAATCATCATTACGTGACATCCCGATGTTTCCGCCATCGGTTGGGGTGTTACAGATTGGTATCAGAGCCATGGTTATAGGGAATTAGGTTATTAGAAAAATAATCTAGTCTATAACCATAGGATTTAACCAGTACTTGCTTCTTTTGCTTGCTATTCTCTATCTCCTACTTCATATCCCTACTTTCATTCCTACAAGAAGGCTGCTCTCCAACAGTGGAACTACTCTTAGACTAATAAGACAAATTCCTCAGGTTTAACCTGAACCCCCTTGAGATCTCGTCGAAGTTCTAGATCTTAATAACGAACACGTGCAATCTGGAAGGGTGAACGCCTGTATTCTGAGTCTTCTGTCTAGGCTGGCATTGCGCATATATCCCAATCAGACGAGGGACCCGGATGCCTACCTGGGAATTCTCGGGATGAGTGTTCACTTATAGGCTAAAGCATGTCTTCATATGTTATTAGAATCTGGAATCTTTGATAAGTCAACGTTTTCGTTTATTCGTTTTAATTAATGAATAAATGATTACATTCCTTATATTACCTCATTCATTTCATGCCTCATTGAGACTTCATTGTGTCCCTTACAGATCATGTCTCCACGCCACAGCACTCGCATTAACAGTGGTGACAATCATGAAGAAGAGAGCAGCAACCACAACCACGACCACAACACTAACGACAACAATGGAGGAGACGCTCAACTGGCTACGATTATTTCTCAACAATTGGCACAACAAATCACAACTCTGGTTTCTAACTTGTTGGCTCAAGTCATCCCAATGAATGGGAACAGCAATGGAAATCACATGAAGAACGGAACCTTAGTTCGGAAAAGCGAGAAAACAAGTATTGTGGCCGCGGTAACTACCAAGAACCGGAAGCGTAAGACCAGGGATCCTGATGTAAACCTCACTACACCAGCTTCTAACAGGAAACAATACAAAGGGAAGCTACCAAAGTGTGACACCTGCCAGTATCACCATCCAACCCAAGTGCCATGCCGTCAGTGTACCAATTTTCAAAGGTATGGGCATTTTGCGGATGCTTGCCGAATTCCTGCTACAGACACCTTTGCTGCTCCAAATAACCCACTTGAGACCCTCCAGCTACTTAACAGCAAACTCCACCACTTGAATGATGTCTATCTTTAATTACATGTATTGACACTTTTTGGATTCAAGTAATAAATCCAAATATTATCATAACATCTGTGTGCATGCTTGTTTGAATGAGAACTGATTGCTATATCTATGATCATACTTGCTTACTTATACGACAGTTAGTTGACTACCAAACAACCTACTTAACGATTGGTAGAGGTCATCATGTCTTTTCAACAGTCGGGAGAGGCCCTACCACCTGCTCAACGACTGGTGGAGACTACCAGACCTGCTCAACAATCAATAGAGTCATAAAAGGACGCAAAACCCTAATGTAAGGTAAATTGGTAATTACGGTCCGGAACGTAATCATGAATTTACAGGTACGTTAAGGTAGTGTGAAATTTTATCAAGGTTTCCGGTGGTTGACCAATTGTAAACCTAGTGTTTCTCTTAACTTCGGGACGAAGTTCCTAAAAGTAGGGGAGACTGTAACATCGCAAAATTTTCACGGATTTTTATACGAAAAAACCCTTATTATCCTTAATTCTATACTAATGTGCCCAAGTCTATATTTACTTTTCCTAACTCACAACATATATATATATATATATACACACATATATAATGCATTTTTTTATAATAATAATAATAATAATAATAGTAATAATAATAATAATAATAATAATACCCACATTTAAACTACACCTTTATAAACAAACCCAAACCAAACCCAAAGCCCAAAACCACCCTTTGTTAATCTGAAGCCCACCCAGCCCAGCAGCCTCCCTCGGCCCATCTCCCTCTCCGGCCCATCAGACTCACCCTTTCATTGTTTTAAAAAAAAAAAAAAAAAGGAGGGGATGCTTCAGCTGAGGATCGAACCGGAGACCAACATCACGCAACACACACCACTAACCACCTGAGCCACATTGATTTCTTGATTAAATTCCAACCTGTAAACCATTTAACCCCTTTTTGTCTCTCCTTTCCTTCTTCCCTGATGGCACGCAGCAACAGATATGGCAAGAAATCTTCCTCCTTGACCAACTTAATTACATTAATACACGCGATTTTGGAAGAAATTAATATGGGAATCAAGTCTTCGGCCCTTCTGACTAGGAAAACACGTTAATTATCCATTGATTGATAATCAATTAGTCACATTCGCGTATTGTATTCAATACGTGGTCAACCTTACCTAATGATCGTTCTAGACATCCATACTATAAATTGAACAGCTCCAAATCTTCACAACTCGCCACTCAATCTCTCTCAACTCTCAATTTCTTTTAACTAACCTCTGTTCTTGGAATTCAATTCGTTTCTTTGACCCGAGCCTTGAACGATCAATTCGAGTACACGACGTGTTTGTAAGTCTAAATTATTATATGGGTTTTAATGATCGGCCAACACTCAGTGTTTACCCCATGGTTAATTGGGTTAACATCGTGTGTATTGATCAATTGATAATATTAGGGCTCGAAATTGTATAAATTGGGGAAGAACTAATCTGTTTTGTTTGGTATTTATTTTAAATTAACAGCAACCAAACACAACCACTGGCTTGGACCAGGTGGTTGTGTCTGGTGCCCATGTATAGAGTCACGCGGGTTCGAACCCGGTCAGTGACAATTCTTTTCTTTTGATTTTTTTTTTTTACAAAACAAACATATATATAATCATTAGTAATTTTAAAATTTGTTTTAAAATACTAAAAATCCTTTATTAATTCCACAAAAATTATTTCAGGTAAATATGATGAAAAAGTTTCACCTTTAATTTTTAGTTTTCAAAAATTTATTTATTTAATATATTTAATAAATAAATCAAGTTTATTCCATTTTATTTATAAAAATCCATTAAAATATCAAAACGATCTTATAAATTTCCACAAAAATTATCCTAAGTTTTTATAACTTTAAACTTTTCAGAAATGATTTTTATTTCTGAAAAATCATTTATTTAGTATTTTTAATCAATTTTTGTTAGTTTTAAACATAATTAATTCATAATAAATCCAATTTTTAGTATTTTTGCACCAAAATTTTATACAAATTATTTCTGAATATTTAGAACAGAAATATGAATTTTAAACTAATAATTCTTTAACTTTTGTATTTTTAAATATTAAAGTTAAAGTTTGACAATTTGTAATAAATAGATTTTAAAAATCTATTTTAAGGAAAATAATTTTGTAAAAATTATTTTTATACTTTAAACATATTCTTGTGACCATCTTGGATTTTAAACTTATAAAAAGATTTTTGGTTATTTATTTACTAAATTTCTCTCAATTGTCGAATATTTTTAATAATAATCAAACAAGCATCTATCCCCAATTCGAAGCCCTAGAAACTTATACATTTGCAGATTTGATAGACTTAGACATATTTATGACTTTATTATAGGGTGATACTTGATATATTTGGGCAACACAATTATCTAAATTTCTCAACAGATATAACATTTTACCAAGGTGAGTTTTACATAGCCCCTTTTCTATTTATCACCATTTTTGGGGTGAAACATGTTACAACATCATTTTATGCAATTCAATCATCAATGTGTCTATGTGTTTTCTATGTTGCATTATGTCTTGAGCATGATTAGAGTAAGCACCATTCTAGCATAATCATTAACTCCGTACAAGCCGGCGGTATACATTGATAGATCTTTTGGACTGACAATCCCACCCGGATACGTGCCTCCTACAAAGGTAGCGTGGGTGTTTGTTATCGTATAACATATTCAAGTGGACCATGAGCGTATGGTATGTATCATATTATAACAGTCATCAGGGTTGGTTATGCACTCGATTTATTTCTAGTATGTTCTCACATATGGACTAGATTGACATGACACATGAATTGCACAACATTTTTATTCAATTATCAAAAACCTATGTAATTCTCACCAACTTTTGTTGACCCAAAAACATTTTCAACTTAACATGTTTCAGGTTCTATTTGCTTGAAGATTTGAATTGATGCTTGAAGATATGTGTATAGTTTTATTCAATTTGATGTACAAATTCTAGAACAATTGTATGTAAATCATTTAAATTATTTAATGGAATTTATTATTCACCATGAGCTACTGAACAATCATCATTACGTGACATCCCGATGTTTCCGCCATCGGTTGGGGTGTTACAGATTGGTATCAGAGCCATGGTTATAGGGAATTAGGTTATTAGAAAAATAATCTAGTCTATAACCATAGGATTTAACCAGTACTTGCTTCTTTTGCTTGCTATTCTCTATCTCCTACTTCATATCCCTACTTTCATTCCTACAAGAAGGCTGCTCTCCAACAGTGGAACTACTCTTAGACTAATAAGACAAATTCCTCAGGTTTAACCTGAACCCCCTTGAGATCTCGTCGAAGTTCTAGATCTTAATAACGAACACGTGCAATCTGGAAGGGTGAACGCCTGTATTCTGAGTCTTCTGTCTAGGCTGGCATTGCGCATATATCCCAATCAGACGAGGGACCCGGATGCCTACCTGGGAATTCTCGGGATGAGTGTTCACTTATAGGCTAAAGCATGTCTTCATATGTTATTAGAATCTGGAATCTTTGATAAGTCAACGTTTTCGTTTATTCGTTTTAATTAATGAATAAATGATTACATTCCTTATATTACCTCATTCATTTCATGCCTCATTGAGACTTCATTGTGTCCCTTACAGATCATGTCTCCACGCCACAGCACTCGCATTAACAGTGGTGACAATCATGAAGAAGAGAGCAGCAACCACAACCACGACCACAACACTAACGACAACAATGGAGGAGACGCTCAACTGGCTACGATTATTTCTCAACAATTGGCACAACAAATCACAACTCTGGTTTCTAACTTGTTGGCTCAAGTCATCCCAATGAATGGGAACAGCAATGGAAATCACATGAAGAACGGAACCTTAGTTCGGAAAAGCGAGAAAACAAGTATTGTGGCCGCGGTAACTACCAAGAACCGGAAGCGTAAGACCAGGGATCCTGATGTAAACCTCACTACACCAGCTTCTAACAGGAAACAATACAAAGGGAAGCTACCAAAGTGTGACACCTGCCAGTATCACCATCCAACCCAAGTGCCATGCCGTCAGTGTACCAATTGTCAAAGGTATGGGCATTTTGCGGATGCTTGCCGAATTCCTGCTACAGACACCTTTGCTGCTCCAAATAACCCACTTGAGACCCTCCAGCTACTTAACAGCAAACTCCACCACTTGAATGATGTCTATCTTTAATTACATGTATTGACACTTTTTGGATTCAAGTAATAAATCCAAATATTATCATAACATCTGTGTGCATGCTTGTTTGAATGAGAACTGATTGCTATATCTATGATCATACTTGCTTACTTATACGACAGTTAGTTGACTACCAAACAACCTACTTAACGATTGGTAGAGGTCATCATGTCTTTTCAACAGTCGGGAGAGGCCCTACCACCTGCTCAACGACTGGTGGAGACTACCAGACCTGCTCAACAATCAATAGAGTCATAAAAGGACGCAAAACCCTAATGTAAGGTAAATTGGTAATTACGGTCCGGAACGTAATCATGAATTTACAGGTACGTTAAGGTAGTGTGAAATTTTATCAAGGTTTCCGGTGGTTGACCAATTGTAAACCTAGTGTTTCTCTTAACTTCGGGACGAAGTTCCTAAAAGTAGGGGAGACTGTAACATCGCAAAATTTTCACGGATTTTTATACGAAAAAGCCCTTATTATCCTTAATTCTATACTAATGTGCCCAAGTCTATATTTACTTTTCCTAACTCACAACATATATATATATATACACACATATATAATGCATTTTTTTTATAATAATAATAATAATAATAATAATAATAATAATAGTAATAATAATAATAATAATAATACCCACATTTAAACTACACCTTTATAAACAAACCCAAACCAAACCCAAAGCCCAAAACCACCCTTTGTTAATCTGAAGCCCACCCAGCCCAGCAGCCTCCCTCGGCCCATCTCCCTCTCCGGCCCATCAGACTCACCCTTTCATTGTTTTAAAAAAAAAAAAAAAAGAGGGGATGCTTCAGCTGAGGATCGAACCGGAGACCAACATCACGCAACACACACCACTAACCACCTGAGCCACATTGATTTCTTGATTAAATTCCAACCTGTAAACCATTTAACCCCTTTTTGTCTCTCCTTTCCTTCTTCCCTGATGGCACGCAGCAACAGATATGGCAAGAAATCTTCCTCCTTGACCAACTTAATTACATTAATACACGCGATTTTGGAAGAAATTAATATGGGAATCAAGTCTTCGGCCCTTCTGACTAGGAAAACACGTTAATTATCCATTGATTGATAATCAATTAGTCACATTCGCGTATTGTATTCAATACGTGGTCAACCTTACCTAATGATCGTTCTAGACATCCATACTATAAATTGAACAGCTCCAAATCTTCACAACTCGCCACTCAATCTCTCTCAACTCTCAATTTCTTTTAACTAACCTCTGTTCTTGGAATTCAATTCGTTTCTTTGACCCGAGCCTTGAACGATCAATTCGAGTACACGACGTGTTTGTAAGTCTAAATTATTATATGGGTTTTAATGATCGGCCAACACTCAGTGTTTACCCCATGGTTAATTGGGTTAACATCGTGTGTATTGATCAATTGATAATATTAGGGCTCGAAATTGTATAAATTGGGGAAGAACTAATCTGTTTTGTTTGGTATTTATTTTAAATTAACAGCAACCAAACACAACCACTGGCTTGGACCAGGTGGTTGTGTCTGGTGCCCATGTATAGAGTCACGCGGGTTCGAACCCGGTCAGTGACAATTCTTTTCTTTTGATTTTTTTTTTTTACAAAACAAACATATATATAATCATTAGTAATTTTAAAATTTGTTTTAAAATACTAAAAATCCTTTATTAATTCCACAAAAATTATTTCAGGTAAATATGATGAAAAAGTTTCACCTTTAATTTTTAGTTTTCAAAAATTTATTTATTTAATATATTTAATAAATAAATCAAGTTTATTCCATTTTATTTATAAAAATCCATTAAAATATCAAAACGATCTTATAAATTTCCACAAAAATTATCATAAGTTTTTATAACTTTAAACTTTTCAGAAATGATTTTTATTTCTGAAAAATCATTTATTTAGTATTTTTAATCAATTTTTGTTAGTTTTAAACATAATTAATTCATAATAAATCCAATTTTTAGTATTTTTGCACCAAAATTTTATACAAATTATTTCTGAATATTTAGAACAGAAATATGAATTTTAAACTAATAATTCTTTAACTTTTGTATTTTTAAATATTAAAGTTAAAGTTTGACAATTTGTAATAAATAGATTTTAAAAATCTATTTTAAGGAAAATAATTTTGTAAAAATTATTTTTATACTTTAAACATATTCTTGTGACCATCTTGGATTTTAAACTTATAAAAAGATTTTTGGTTATTTATTTACTAAATTTCTCTCAATTGTCGAATATTTTTAATAATAATCAAACAAGCATCTATCCCCAATTCGAAGCCCTAGAAACTTATACATTTGCAGATTTGATAGACTTAGACATATTTATGACTTTATTATAGGGTGATACTTGATATATTTGGGCAACACAATTATCTAAATTTCTCAACAGATATAACATTTTACCAAGGTGAGTTTTACATAGCCCCTTTTCTATTTATCACCATTTTTGGGGTGAAACATGTTACAACATCATTTTATGCAATTCAATCATCAATGTGTCTATGTGTTTTCTATGTTGCATTATGTCTTGAGCATGATTAGAGTAAGCACCATTCTAGCATAATCATTAACTCCGTACAAGCCGGCGGTATACATTGATAGATCTATTGGACTGACAATCCCACCCGGATACGTGCCTCCTACAAGGTAGCGTGGGTGTTTGTTATCGTATAACATATTCAAGTGGACCATGAGCGTATGGTATGTATCATATTATAACAGTCATCAGGGTTGGTTATGCACTCGATTTATTTCTAGTATGTTCTCACATATGGACTAGATTGACATGACACATGAATTGCACAACATTTTTATTCAATTATCAAAAACCTATGTAATTCTCACCAACTTTTGTTGACCCAAAAACATTTTCAACTTAACATGTTTCAGGTTCTATTTGCTTGAAGATTTGAATTGATGCTTGAAGATATGTGTATAGTTTTATTCAATTTGATGTACAAATTCTAGAACAATTGTATGTAAATCATTTAAATTATTTAATGGAATTTATTATTCACCATGAGCTACTGAACAATCATCATTACGTGACATCCCGATGTTTCCGCCATCGGTTGGGGTGTTACAAAGAGCGGGGTCCCTTTGAGCATCATTTTGTGTATGAAAGCCTATAAGTATCTTCGAAAGGGGTATTCTGCCATCCTGGCTCTTGTTTCGGTTTCATCAGAAGAAGAAGGGAAGATTGAAGATATTCCTGTCGTTTGCGATTTTCCCGACGTATTTCCTGAAGATCTACCTGGCCTTCCGCCTTATCGTCAAGTCGAATTCGGTGTCGAACTTACTCCAGGTGCAGCCCCTATTGCCCGAGCCCCATATCGTCTTGCACCTCCTGAGATGCAGGAGTTGTCTAACCAGTTGCAGAAGCTATTGGAGAAGGGTTTCATCTGACCTAGTTCATCCCCGTGGGAGCCCCTATTCTTTTTATCAAGAAGAAAGATGGAAGCCTGTGTATGTGTATCGACTACCGTGAACTGAACAAGGTTACCATCAAGAATCGTTATCCTCGTCCTCGTATCGATGATTTATTTGATCAACTTCAGGGTTCTAGTTTCTATTCGAAGATTGATTTGAGATCGGGGTACCATCAGTTGAGGATCCAAGAAGCTGATATTCTGAAGACCGCTTTTCGAACTCGTTATGGCCATTTTGAATTCTTGGTCATGCCTTTTGGTCTCACCAATGCGCCCGCCATATTCATGGATTTGATGAACCGTGTTTGTAAGCCCTATCTTGATAAATTCGTGATTGTATTCATTGATGATATTCTAGTCTATTCCAAGAACGAAGTGGACCACCGGGAACACTTGCGTCTTGTCTTGGAACTCTTGAGGTGGGAACAGCTGTACGCCAAGTTCTCTAAGTGTAGTTTCTGGTTGCGTGAAGTCCAATTCCTTGGTCATGTGGTTAATGAGAAAGGAATTCATGTTGATCCAGCTAAGATAGAAGCCATCAAAGACTGGGAAGCACCGAAGACGCCATCTAAGGTGCGGCAATTCCTGGGTCTTGCAGGTTATTATCATCGTTTCATCGAGGGATTTTCAAAGATCGCTCAACCCCTCACCTCGCTTACCCAGAAGGACAAGAAGTTCGACTGGGGTGATTCGCAAGAGTCAGCCTTTCAGATGCTAAAGGCCAAACTCTATTCTGCTCTTATCTTGTCCTTGCCTGAAGGCACGGACGATTTTGTGGTTTATTGTGATGCTTCTATCTGGGGTCTTGGTTGTGTGTTAATGCAGTGCGAGAAGGTCATTGCTTATGCTTCTCATCAGCTTAAGGTCCATGAGAAAAACTACCCCACCCATGATCTAGAATTGGGTGCAGTGGTCTTTGCTTTGAAGATCTGGAGGCATTACTTGTACGGTACCAAGTGCACCATTTATACCGATCACGAGAGCCTCCAACATATCTTTGATCAGAAGGTGTTGAACATACGACAGCGTCGCTGGGTCGAGCTTCCTAATGACTACGAGTGTGCTATAAAATACCATCCTAGCAAGGCGAATATTGTCGCGGATGCCTTGAGCAGGAAGGAATCCGCTAAGCCTCGTCGTGTTCGAGCTCTCCAGCTCACTATCCATTCTGGTTTACCTGACCAAATCCGTTCGGCCCAGCAAGAAGCTTTGAAGGAGGAAAACCTTAAAGCTGAAACCATGCATGGTGCTGATAGCCACCTTGAACTCAGGTCCGATGGCCTACATTATTTCGCTGAACGTATATGGGTCCCTTTATTTGGGGGCTTGCGAGAGCTCGTTCTTGATGAAGCTCACAAGTCCCGGTACTCTATTCACCCTGGCTCCGATAAGATGTATCAAGACTTAAAGATACTTTATTGGTGGCCGAATATGAAGGCGGATGTAGCTTTGTATGTAAGCAAATGCTTTACCTGTGCCAAGGTCAAGGTTGAATATCAAAAGCCATCCGGCCTTCTGCAACAGCCTGAAATTCCCGAGTGGAAGTGGGAGCGGATTACAATGGACTTTGTGAGCAAACTCCCGAGGTCGCCCAGTGGTTGTGACATGATCTGGGTGATCGTCGATAGGTTGACAAAGTCTGCACACTTCCTCGCTATCAAGGAAACTGATGGCCTTGAGCATTTGGCTCGTTTGTATCTTAAGGAAGTGGTTTCTTGACACGGGGTGCCTGTCTCTATTATTTCCGATCGTGATCCTCGGTTCGCCTCTAATTTCTGGAAATCCTTGCATAAGGCTTTGGGTACTCAGTTAGATATGAGCACAGCCTATCATCCGCAAACTGACGGTCAAAGTGAACGGACGATTCAAACATTAGAAGACATGCTTCGAGCATGTGTGATCGATTTTGGCAAAGGGTGGAAGAGTCATCTACCACTGGTGGAATTCTCCTACAACAATAGCTACCATTCTATTATCAAGGCGGCTCCGTTCGAGGCTCTTTACGGGCGGAAATGCCGGTCTCCTCTTTGTTGGGCTGAGGTGGGTGAGAGCGCTGAGGTGGGTGAGAGCCTGTTGGATCAGTTTGCTCTTTGTTTAAGTAAGAACTTGCTATCTTTGACACTTAAGTGTTTAGCAAGCTCTTGTATATCAGATTATAAGCACAGCGGAATGTAAAAGTTAAAGCAACACTTTTTATACTTAAGAGGAGTTATTACTCCCCCTTGATGATTGAAACTAATAATGACAAGTATTTACTATGAATCTAAGCAGTAAATGAGAACTAGATACTTAGACAGATTCACAATAAATACTGAAATGGAATAGAACAGTGAAAGTGTTTGAAGGATTTTTCTATTAAAAATCAATGTGTAAAATAGAAGGTTGAAGCCTCCTATTTATAGACGTTTACATACATGTATCTTGCCAATAAAGCAAGCACAGAAATATCAGAAACAAGTTGCACAAGTTGCAACATTGAAACTAACAATTACAGCTAAAAGTAATAATAAACAATAAACTACTGATACAAAAGGCGGTGGAAAATATCTGATGCTAAGTGCTGATGAATGACAAACTACTGATGAGTAGTTTGTCTTCAGTACTTCTGAAGTGAACTTGTCTGGTTTGGACTTCAGAACTTCTGATGAAGTTTCTTCTTCAGCACTTCTCATATCTTCTCTTCAGCAGTTTCTTGTCTTCTCTTCAGTACTTCTATACTTAGCCAAAATGACAGAAGTGAATTAGACTAAGGTTTCCAAAAGTGGTTTCACCAATCCTCTTTGTCCTAACAATCTCCCCCTGGATTGATGAAGCCAAAACCTTACTAATTCCTTATGATTTTCTTCTGTCTTGAACAATCTTCCATATTTCTTTGAACATGGTGTTCTTGAGCTGGTTTAACTGTCCATCAGATAGAGATCCTCTCTGTGGTTCCAGATGTTGAATTGTGAGCAGGTCTTGTGTTGACAGTTTCTTTAGATCACTGATCTTCTTGTAAGCCCTGCTTGAAAGGTCTCTTCTTGTCAATAATACTGAGTTGTTATCAGTAAGTGACCATCTGATGATAGGTACCTTTGACTTGTTAAAGTCAGAGGTATAGGGAACCAGACTTGTCCCTTGGGTTGATGATCCTGAGTGTTGGATGCTTTCTGTTTCAGTTAACCTCAGGTGGGAGTCTCTTCCTAGTTGTTGTTGTTGTATATCAGGCATCTGAATAGTTGGGAGATGGTGTTCAGTCACTACCTTGGTATGCATCTTTTCTTTGATAGTCTTTTGGATTTGGTAGGCAAAAGTGGAAGGATCCCTGAATTGTGTTAACAGAGGTTTCTCCTCAATGTCAAAATCTGAATGAACTACTGAACTTCCTTCAAGTAGTACCATTTTGAAATCAGTTTTGACATTTTCCTCTGCTTTCTTTCTTTGAGTAGCAGGCCTTTTTGTTGATATACCAGAAGTTCTAACTACTGATCTTGAAGGATCAGCAGTTTGAAACTTCTCTGGATTTGCAGCCTTGGCAGCCTTATATTTTCGATAAGTATCCACCAGTCTTTCTTCTTTCCATCTGGATACTGAGGCTTTTGAACCATAGCCATCTGCTACTAATTCATCTATCATCTGGGCTCTCTTGGCCTTTCCTTCTTTACTTGTGGCCAGTTTGTCTGCAAGCAGTTGTGCTCTTCTTGTTAGCTCTTGCATAGAGAGTCCCTTGAGTGTGTAGGCTTTAGTCTTGCTGTTCTTTGTGATGTAAGACATCAGTTGTTGTCTTTTGTCTTGTTCAGCAATCTCATCAAGGCTAGCCTGCCTTTGTAGTTCAGCTTCATAGGCCTGAAGTTTTTCTTCATGGCTTAAGTCTAAATCATCCCTTTCTTCCAGAGTTTTCCAAATCTGGTCTTCCTTGGCTTTTTGTTGAACTGCCTTTAACCTCTGCTCAAGAAGTTCAGTTGATTGAGAGATTGGAGCAGGGGTTAGGACAGTCATGGTAGTGGTTGTAGTAGGCCTTGGAGGAGCAGAAGTTGGTTTGATTTGTTCAGTGGATCTGGAAGGTTCAGTATGTTGAGGTTTGGAAGTGTTAACCTCTGCTGGGTTGACAACTGCTGATGGTTTGTCAACTACTGAAGGATTGTCTTCAGTATCTTCTGAGTCATCAGTACTTTGACCATCAGAGGTTTCTTTATTATGCCTTAGGGATTCTTCAGAGGTTTGGGTCTCATCTTCTTTTTCTGTGGCTTCAATTTCTTCTACTGAGACACCAAACTGTTTGGCCAGTTTTTCTTTTCTGGCTTGATCCTTCTGATCTCTTTCAAGGATGGCCACTCTTGCCCTTATCCTGGCTTCGAATGACTCCTTAGGTTCCCTGATTTTCTCCCCCTTTTTGGATTCATCAAGTTTAAGTTTAGAGGTTGAGGGTTGGGAGAATTGACCTTGAAGATGAGCAATCTGTTTGCTGTTGAATTCAATCTTGTTGGACAGATCATTCATCTTTGTCTTGATCACTCCAAATTGGTTTTTGATTGACAGCTCCAAGTTAGCTGTGTATGGTTGGAAGTGATTCTTGATGAGAGTGTTCATCATGTGGTACAGGGGACCCTCTGGGCTGCATAGTTGGTTCATGTCTATGCTTGTTTGCCCAGGGAATTGGGTAGGCATTTGTTGTGAAGGGTGTGTTTTTGGGAGATCCTCATGTTGTACAGAGGATGCCACTCTAGGGGTTTTAGGGATTGAGTGGACTTTAACCTGTGCAGGGGTGACTGGCTTCTTGAGCTTGGATACCCCTGAAACAGGACCTTCATAAAGTGCCGTCAATTCAGTAGTTTTGGTTTTTGAAACATCATCCAAGTTAATGGAATCATCTGAATCCCTGATGTTGTCCTCATTGAGGACTGACTCAGTTAAATCATGAGCTGAGCCCAACTCAGTTCTCTCATGAACCTCTTGTTCTTGGTTCTGAGGATTTCCTACTTCAGGCATTAAGCCTTCATCAGTAGTTGCCACATCTGAGGTCTTAGCTATATTACTTCTATCCTCAGATCCACCACTGGGTGGTAACTGAGTAGTAGCAGCCTCAGATGCCCCAAGAGTCTCTAAGATTGGGCTTAAAGACTTTGGTCCACCCTCATCTCTTGGGTTAGGGCTAGTGATGTCCACATCCATGTCTGATGCTGTGGTTATGTCCCCTGTTTGTTGTGGTTGTAGGGGACTGACATAATCAGATGGGACTTTCTCTTTTAGCCCAGAGAGAAGTTTTGCAATCTCTATTGCCTCTGGTTCAGAAATTTGAGGGGTTGGTTCAGTAGTTTGGGCAATAGGTGAAATAGGTTGGTCAGCAGTTTCAAAAGAAGTGTGAGTTGCAATAGTTTTTCTAAGTCTTTTTCTTTTGAATAAGATTGTTATGGGTGCTCTTGGTGGGGTTTGAGATGGATGAGACTGAGAGGGTGTTTCAGTCTCACCTATTTGAAGAGCAGACTGCTCATGAGCATGTTCAGGCATCTCAACCTCCTGAACAACTTTTCTTTTGGGTTGGTGGGTTTTTGTTTTTGTTGGCTTGGGCTTTTTGGCTTTTGGTGGTGTGAGTTTGGAAGATGTGGGCTTCAGGGGGACTTGTTGTTGTTCTCCCTGATCATCTTCTGGCCAGGTAGCCGGTTTGTTATGCCTAGAGTATGCTTGTGAGGTTAATGGATTTAAAGTTAAAACTTTTCCCACAAGCACCTCATTACCCAGTTCCCCTATTATGCATTGCATAATGAACCTTGGGTATAACAAAAACTTTTTCTTGGTATTATTATGATGTAACACCAACTCATTGAAAAATAATTTTGATGCCCTGAATTTGGTTTCATTCACTATGGAATGAAATATTGGTTGAAAAGTGGAGGGCATCTGGTCATAAGACCCTGTTTTTGGACTCAAACACATAATAATATAATGAAACAAAAGCTTGTATTTTGGTTCAAAATATTTTTTGAAGATAGTAGCATGGGAGAGAGTACCTTGATAACCACACTCTGTCATGGTTAAGTGAATATCAGAATTAGCAACTTGATCAGGGGCAGCTACATCATCCAGGCCCAGTCTTGTTGCTAGTGTGGCCGGTGTGATGGTCAGTGGTTTCCCTTTGATTCTTGAATTGAGGGAAATAACTTCATCATCAGCCGTCACCGTCTCAGCATTTGCCCAGAACTCATTTAGAGTTTCAGTATGAATTGGTGGGTTTATTGTGAGAGCAGTAAAATATTGGGATTTTACGACAAGATCAATGATCTCATCGTATTGGGACCAGCCTTCTTGTTTTTCAAGAAAGGCTCTTTGATTGTGTCCCGGTTTTAGAACGAGAGCCATGTGGTTGTGTTTTGATCGAACAGTTGATTTGCAGGTTTAGGTTATTTGAGAGAGTTTTTGAGAGATAAAGAGGGATATTTTTGAGTTTGAAAGGATAAGTGTTGAAAAAAGATATTTATCAGAAGTTTTTAACCGCTTGAATCTTCTTTATTAGAAGTTTTTAAACCGCCTTGGTTAAAAATCTCTTTATCAGAAGTTTTTAACCGACTAGGTCAAAACCTCTGATGATGGGAAAAGTCAGATTTGCCCTTTTTGACTAAACTGCTGATGAAGGATTATCTTCATCAGTAGTTCCCATTTTCTCTTCAGTAGTTTTAACAGCTGATGAGAAATGTTTTATAAATACTTTTATTCATAACTTCTGAAGGTTATTTTATCAGAAGTTACACACTTTTCAGAAATTATCCCCATACTGATGTTTTGTTCATCAGTAGTTTCTCTCTTTTCAGAAGTTTTGTTTCAGACTTTTTGTCTTTTTGTAAGTGAAAAATGAAAAATTACAGAATAATAAAATAAACACTTACAAATTTAGCATCCCAAGCATGGATACTAACTTCTGAAATGTTGATGTGTCAAGGGGTTTTGTGAAGATGTCAGCTATTTGATTAGCTGTTGCTACATGCTTTACCTCAATCTTGCCTTTTTCATAGCAATCTCTTATGAAATGGTACCTGATCTCAATATGTTTGGTTTTTGAGAACTGTACCGGATTTTGAATGATGCTAATGGCAGATTTGCTGTCTACTAACAAAGGTGTCTTGGTTTCTTTGATTCCATAATCAAGAAGTTGATATTGGAGCCATTGTATCTGTGATGTACAACTTGCAGCTGCAATGTATTCAGCTTCAACAGTTGAAGTTGCAACAGATATTTGCTTCTTTGATTGCCATGACACTAGACAGTTACCCAAGAATTGACAACCACCAGATGTTGACTTTCTTGTCATCTTACACCCTGCATAGTCACTATCTGAAAATGCTGATAACTTGGTATTGCTTGAAGCAGGATACCAAATTCCAAGTGTTGGAGTTCCTTTCAGATATCTGAAAATTCTTTTGACTGCTATAAGGTGTGATTCCCTTGGTGCTGATTGATATCTAGCACAGACACATGTTGAAAACATAATATCTGGTCTAGAAGCAGTTAGATATAAAAGGGAACCTATCATGCATCTGTACATGGTTTGATCAACCTGTTTTCCTTGATCATCAGGTTCAACTTGTGTGATTGGTGTCATGGGAGTGGAACATGATTTACAGTCTTTTAAAGAAAATTTGTTTAATAATTCTTTAACATATTTTGATTGATGTATAAAAGTTCCATTTGTTTGTTGCTTGATCTGCAGTCCCAAAAAGTATTGCAGTTCTCCCATGGTACTCATCTCAAATTTTGATTGCATGAGTTTCTTAAAATCATCACACAGTTTTGTGTTTGTTGAACCAAAAATGATATCATCAACATAAATTTGAACAAGTAGGACATGATTTCCAACATGTTTAATGAAAAGAGTTTTATCAATGGCACCTCTTGTAAAGTTATTTTTGAGTAAAAAGGTGGAGAGTGTATCATACCAGGCCCTTGGAGCCTGTTTGAGCCCATAAAGAGCTTTGTCCAGTCTGTACACCCACTCAGGATGAGAAGGATCCTCAAACCCAGGTGGCTGACAGACATACACCTCCTCTTTTATCTTTCCATACAAAAATGCACTTTTCACATCCATTTGATAAACTTTAATTTTGTTGGAAATGGCATAGGCCAGAAATAACCTGATGGCCTCAAGCCTTGCAACTGGAGCAAAGGTTTCATCATAGTCAATTCCCTCTTCTTGAGAGTACCCTTGAACTACCAGTCTTGCCTTGTTCTTGATTATCATACCAGCTTCATCTTGCTTGTTCCTAAAAACCCATCTTGTGCCAATTGGTTGCTTGTTTGGAGGTAAGGGACAGATTTCCCAGACCTGTTGCTTGTTGAACTGAAGCAGTTCATCTTGCATAGCTTGCACCCAATTATTGTCTTTGAGGGCTTCCTGGTACTTCTTTGGTTCCAACTGTGAGATAAAGGCTGAAAATAGGCAAAAGTTGGAGAGCTGGTTTCTGGTAAGAACACCTGAAGCTATATCACCCATGATTTGATCAAGTGGATGATCTCTGTGTTCAATCAGTTGTTGTAAACCACTGACAGGTGTAGGTGGCTCATGTTCTTCAAACAAACTACTGAGGTCTATAATATCTGGTTCAGCAGTTTTAGTGTCTTCAGTAGTTGCAGGTGCTGAAGCAGATGTTTGAGTTTGGCCTTCAGTATTTGTTGAATCAGAAGTTTGTGAAACTTCTGATGGTCTTGAAGTTGACTTAATGACTGTTTGAGGAGTCCATGGTGTAGGATCCTCATCATCAAACCTTTGATCACCATAATAAGTAGGTTTGGATGAAGTGACAATCTTTTCAGGTCCAAAGTGGAAGTTGTCAAGGTCAAAAAGTTCAGCAGGATGTGCTGGAATAAGAGTGTGTTTTGACTCATTGAACTTGACATTCAATGTTTCTTCTACTATCTTGGTGTGAGAATTAAAAACCTTGTAGGCTTTTCTAGTTGAAGAATAACCAAGAAAGTAACCTGAGTCAACTTTGGCAGCAAATTTTGAAATAGATTCCTTGATGTTCAAGATGAAACATTGACACCCAAAAGCCCTGAAAAAGGAGATAAGGGGCTTCATGCCATGAAGAACTTCATAGGCAGTCTTGGAATGTCTCTTGACCACAAGAACTCTATTCTGAACATAACATGATGTGTTAACTGCTTCTGCCCAAAAGTACAAGGGTAGTCCAGAATCAGCTAACATTGTTCTTGCTCCCTCTATTAAGGTTCTGTTCTTCCTTTCTACTACACCATTTTGTTCAGGAGTTCTGGGAACACTGTATTGTCTAATAATCCCTTTAGACAAACAGAATTCATCCAGAGTTTTGTTCCTGAACTCTGTCCCATTATCACTTCTAATGGTTTTGACAGGTAGAGAATATTGTTTCTCTACTTGTAGAATGAAAAACTTGATGATTTCAGCAGCCTCATCCTTGGAGAATAAGAAGAATACCCATGTGAATCTTGAGTAGTCATCAATGATGACTAAGCAGTACTTCTTCTTACCAAGGCTCATAATCTTGACAGGTCCAAATAAGTCCATATGGAGTAGTTGAAGACATGCAGTTGTTTTTGATTCTTCAATAGACTTATAGGAGGACTTATGCTGTTTTCCCTTTAAACAGGATACACAGTGTTTTTGACACTGGTATACTTTCAAAGGTAGACCTCTGACCAAGCCCATTTTTGTGACTTTATTTATGGTTTTAAAGTTCACATGGCCAAGTCTCCTGTGCCAGAGATCAGTTTCTGAAGTTGATGCCCTTGAGAAGAAACAGGCAGTGTTGTTCAATACTTTGTCTTTCTCAATGTCCACTGCATAGACATTGACACATCTTTTGGCAATCAGCAAAGTATGATCTTCAATGATCTTCTCTATCAACTTCTGGCCTTCTGGTGAGATGATCTTGCATGCTGTCTTTGTGAAAAAGGAAGAATATCCTTTATCACACATTTGTGACACACTCAGCAAGTTGTATTCAAGGTTTTCCACCAGATTGACCTTATCAAACTGTATTTTGCCAGAGGAGACATTGCCATGTCCTAGCACATATCCCTTAGCATTGTTCCCAAAGGATACAGATCCTTCTCTTTGGCTGATAAAATTGTTTATCAGGTATCTGCATCCAGTCATGTGCATAGAGCCTCCACTATCAACATACCATATGCTGTTTAAGCCCCTGGAAACTCTCTGCACATAATAGCAAATTAGTTAGATTTAGGAACCCAAGCCTGTTTGGCTTTGGGTTTGCTCTTGAGAACAGTTACAGTTTGTTCTTGACCAGGTTGAGAAATCCATGTCTTTTTGGCAATGGATTTTTCATTAAGAACCATGGTGGTATCCTTTTCAGGACCACCATCAACCTTGGTCATCAGTAGTTGTACCAAGTTCATTAGTTTTTGAATCTCAGCAGTTTGTGAAACTGCTGATGATTCAGGTCTAACTACTGACAAAGAATTTTGAGAAAAAGATTTTAGTTGAGATTTTATCTTTTTCTGAGAAAAGGTGTTTTCAGGTTGTTGTTTCTTGGGTTTAAAGGTCTTTTCATAATCATTTCTGATTTGATTTCCCACAACCTGTTGTTTAATTTTATGATTGAACTGAATTCCTTTTCTGTATCTACAAAACTCTGTTTTGTGGTTGAACAGTCCACAAATTTCACACTCTTTTGCCTTTTGTTTTTGATCTAAAGGCAAATTTCTGACATTAGTGTAAAGATTTTGCTCATCAGTAGTTTTTAGGGTCTCAACTCCTGATGTAGATGAAACTACTGATGGCTCGTTGTCAGATTTTGTTAATACTTCTGAAGTACTTTCTTTGAAAATACCAGGATTTCTGTTTAGAAAGTTTTCATGGAAAGATGTGCAGTCTTTCCCTTCAGAAGTTTCATTTGAAACAATTTTTCTCCCATCTTCAGTAGTTTTGGGAGAGAAATCTGTTGGTGTTTCAACATGATGGTACCCTATGCCAAACTTAACATTTGAAGCACTTTGTTTGTTTAGCAATAATTGGTACCCCTTACAAGATTCCACCCATTTTTCACATGTGATCCTGGTGTCAGCAAGCTCTTGTCTGACATCTCCCAGGTCATTTAGCATGATTTTAATTTGTGCTTGGGTTTCAATAGCCGAGTCAGTTAATTTAGAAACTTCTTTTGTTTTAGCACACAGTTTTCTTTCTAAATCACATTTCATCTGTGTGTATTTTCTTTCTAAATCATTGGCTTTTCCTTGTAAGTGCACATTTGTCTCTCTTATGAGAGCAAAAGTTTCTTTGCAAGAATTTGAGCAAAGTTTTGTCAAAGATTCTTTTGATACCTGTGACAATGCAGATTTTGAAGTACAGCCTTCAAATGCCATTAAGGCAAAGTTCTTTCTGCCATTGTCTAGTTCTCCCCAGTTGATGTCAAACACCTTGTTGTCTGCATCAGGATTGCACTCTGTGGTGTCAAAAGGGAGACTGCTCCAGTCAACATACCCTGAGGTGAAAAGACTTTGTTGAGAGGGTTGCTGAGGCTGTGGAGGATGTTGAGCAGCTGGAAAGGGAGGGATTGATTGTTGGCTCTGCATCTGTTGAGCAGGCATTTGAACATATTGTACTTGTGGCATGTATTGCTGTTGAGGAGCTTGTGCCTGTACAAAATGAGCACTCCCTTGAGTTCCATTATTCCTATTATAATTGGGGTTATAGTTATTTCCAGATTGTGATTGGTTAAAGCTAGAGTTTCTACACTCTCTAGCAAAGTGTCCCAACTTCTGACACTTGTGACATCTCAGTTTAGATTTGTCAAAACCAATTTTTGTATTACTGGTCAATCCTGGAAATTTCCTTCCTGACCTTTTATAAAACTTGTTAGTTTTAATGCTTAGCATGGCCAGTTGGTGTAAAATGTCCATTTCTTCTAAGTCATCACTGCTAAAGTTTTTCAAATCATCCATGATAAAACATAGATTATCAGCAGTTTGACTTTGGTCATCATTGTCATAACCTGGGAAAGATCTTTCTGATGAGATCCCAGTTGTTATGTCAATGTTGTCATAAGATCCATAGGAACAAGTTGGTGAGTCTTGTCCCAAAAGTGTTGTACTACCTGGTAGGTAGTCATCAGCAGTTTTACCAGATGATTGCAATTTCTTCTTTTGATCAACTTCTCTCTCAAAAGTAAGTAATCTCCCATGGAGTTTTGTAAGAGTGAGGGAGCTGAAATCTGGTGAGGATCTTAAGACAATGGAGTATGTTTCCCATTTGTCTGGTAAAGACCTTAAAAATCTATGTAGCATAGATACTGTTGTATAGGTCTGACCATTTAACTTTAGCTCAGATATTAATGAGGAGAATCTTTCAAATTGTTGAGTTAAAGTTTCCCCATTAATATGAGCAAATGTCTCATATTGTTGAGCTAAAATCTCTCTGGTGTTGGCAATCACCTCTTCAGTTCCTCCAAACTGTTCTTTAAGACAATCCCAGAGTTCTTTGGCACTTTCACAATGTAAAAGGCCAGAGTATATCTCATTTGGGAGAGCCATTGCCAACATAGAGAATGCTTTTGCATCTAGCTCAAGTTTTAGGAAATCATCATCTGTATATTCTTTTGGGTCCTTAGGGACCTCAACATTAGTTTCAAGATTGACATTTACTGGTTTGTGAGGACCATATATCACAGATCTCCAACAACCTGTGTTGGTCTGTGACAAGGTATGTGCCATTCTCTTTTGCCATATGTTGTATTCATTTCTTACAAGCATGGCAGGTTTAGTAGCAGAACCAGTATTATGTGGATCCATTTTAAAGAGTATTGATTTGTCAGATGACTTTTTTAAGTGATGGATGTTGATAAAAAGTGAACTTTTGATCTTTTTATTGAGTATCAATAAGAGCTTTGTGTCTGATTCTCAATTTGTTAGATTGATATGTGATCAGATAAACCAATGCTCTGATACCAATTGTTGGATCAGTTTGCTCTTTGTTTAAGTAAGAACTTGCTATCTTTGACACTTAAGTGTTTAGCAAGCTCTTGTATATCAGATTATAAGCACAGCGGAATGTAAAAGTTAAAGCAACACTTTTTATACTTAAGAGGAGTTATTACTCCCCCTTGATGATTGAAACTAATAATGACAAGTATTTACTATGAATCTAAGCAGTAAATGAGAATTAGATACTTAGACAGATTCACAATAAATACTGAAATGGAATAGAACAGTGAAAGTGTTTGAAGGATTTTTCTATTAAAAATCAATGTGTAAAATAGAAGGTTGAAGCCTCCTATTTATAGACGTTTACATACATGTATCTTGCCAATAAAGCAAGCACAGAAATATCAGAAACACGTTGCACAAGTTGCAACATTGAAACTAACAATTACAGCTAAAAGTAATAATAAACAATAAACTACTGATACAAAAGGCGGTGGAAAATATCTGATGCTAAGTGCTGATGAATGACAAACTACTGATGAGTAGTTTGTCTTCAGTACTTCTGAAGTGAACTTGTCTGGTTTGGACTTCAGAACTTCTGATGAAGTTTCTTCTTCAGCACTTCTCATATCTTCTCTTCAGCAGTTTCTTGTCTTCTCTTCAGTACTTCTATACTTAGCCAAAATGACAGAAGTGAATTAGACTAAGGTTTCCAAAAGTGGTTTCACCAATCCTCTTTGTCCTAACAGAGCCAACTCACCAGCCCGGAACTTGTGTATGAGACTTCCGAGAAGATCGTACAAATTCGTAACCGCAAGGCAGCAGCTCGGGATCGTCAAAAGAGCTATGCCGGTCGTCGTCGCAAGCCTTTAGAGTTTGAGGTTGGCGATAGGGTTTTATTGAAGGTATCTCCGTGGAAGGGCGTTATACGTTTTGGGAAGCGTGGCAAATTGAATCCTCGGTATATGGGACCGTTCGCAATTCTGGAACGGATTGGACCGGTAGCATACAGGCTTGATCTGCCAGCTGAACTCAGTAATGTCCATAATGTCTTCCATGTCTCTAACCTCAAGAAGTGTCTGGCGGATGAATCTTTAGTTGTTTCTCTCGAAGAGATCAATGCGTATTGTGGAAGAACCAGTTGAGATTCTCGATTATAAGATACGTAGCCTTCGCCGGAGTAAAATCCGCATTGTGAAAGTTCGTTGGAACTCAAACTGTGTACCGGAGTTCACGTGGGAACGGGAGGATCAGATGAAAGCTAAGTATCCTCATTTATTTCCTAAGCGCGCGTTCGAATCAAGACATGTCTCTGTTGAAGCTGAATGAATCTCGGGTCGAGATTCCCTTCAACACGGGGATGATGTGGCAACCGGAAAATTTTTCTTCTCTTTCGTCTCTTCCTTTTTGGCCTTGGGCAATTTTCGGGACGAAAATTCTTTCAACAAGGGGTTGATGTGACACCCGGCAAACTCAGGTTAGTAACATTGACTAAACTAGTAAGTCTACCTTAGCGAGTCATGCATATTACGTACTTAACTGGGTCAGTCGAGTCGTTATGATGATTCGGGGGAATCATCGGGAGTCGTTACGTTGATCCGCGGGATCATCGGGAGTCGGTCCATAACCATGTGTACAAGGATTGATGATTCTTGGAATCATCGGGTTTAACGCACACACGCAGGTCTCGAGTCCCGGGAATTGGTGAACGGACGTAAACGTGTTAGCTATCATGCATTATATGTTTGTAATCATTATACGACTTATCGGTATGTGAATACGTGTTTATATATGTTAAAATAGTGTTCAACGCGCCAAAAACCCAACCTAGTATGCTATGGGCGATTGGGCACCAGTGGGTTGCCTAATCGCCAGTCTTATAGGCGATTGGAGAAGATTAGGGGCGATTGGAGTCCCTAATCGCCTATATATAGGCGATTAGGATTCCTAATCGCCTAATCTGCTCTCCTACTCGCCTGACCTGTTGGGCACGAGTCAAAAACCTATAAATACAACCCTTGACTCCCCAAACACCCATAGTGCAACCCTAACAGATCCTAAGCCTCCCACACACCTCAAAACACTTCTGGAACTCGTTTTGCTTCCAAACTCACCATTTCCAAGCTAACACACCTTTCTTTGATAAAATCCAAGGTGTGTTCTTCATCCCAAACCTTTGTAATGTTATTGTTTTGGTTCCCCAAAAGTCCAGACCTTGTTTTGCTAAGTATGTGTCTTTAAAAACCTTTGAAATGAGTTCTAAAACAAGTCTACACCATAATACTTGCTATATGTGAAGTATTTATGCATATAATGATTTTTGGTGGTTATAACATGAATGTTTCCATGAAATTGATGTACTTCTGATGTGTAGGAGTTATTAGGATGATTATCTAAGGATTTGAGCTATTGTTATAGTGTTTTGATGAAAGTATGCATTTTGACCCATTTGGATGATTCTTGAAGAATTAGGATGTTATGATATGATTCAATGCTTGTTTGTTGTTAGGAATCACACTAGGGTGATATTATAACAAAGAAATGATGATTTGCAAGTTGTAGGAGGTGCAATCTGGCTTTTGTCATTTAAGGAAAGATTTCATAGTTAATGAAACCTAGTACTTTACCATTTTTGGAAATAATCGCACTGAGGCCGATAGAGCAGAGATAAATTGGGGGTTTTTGCTTGGAATGGGTTGGTTAATGGTTTAGGTTTGATGTTGGGTGTTTTCACATGTTTCGGATCTGATTTGGAGGGTTTAACGTGTAACACCCCAACCGATGGCGGAAACATCGAGGTGCCACGTATGAATGATTGTTCAGTAGCTGATGGTAGTACACAAGTTTAAATAATCCTTTATTTCATTACAATATTGAATTACATTAAAGTCTACATCAAATAATCAAACAAAGCTTCAAATATCTCCTCATGCTAGCTCTAGACTTCAAGCATCAGTATTTCCTGTTGAGTTTGGAAAAATGGGGGGGTTAACTAGAAGTTGGTGAGAATACATAAGCCATGTCAAGCAAATAGTTTAAGTATAAAAGTTAGCAATTCATATGTCTATCGTAAGTTTAAGTCTACATGAATAAACATAATATGTTGAATCGACATAATCAAACCTCCGACTAGTTTAGGTCCATCCCGTCATCCACGGTTCACCTTAATAATATGTTGGAACGATAACAATCACCCACGCTACCTATGTAGGAGGTACACGTATCCGGGTGGGATTGTCAATCCAATAGATCTATTATTGAGTATCGCCGGCTTGGCCATAGCTAATGATTATGTAATGTTGAAACTCGTTGAAACTCGTTGAAACTGTTGTTGTTGTCTAATTCATGAGGCATTAAAGTTTACAACTAGACATGTATGTAGAATTGCTTAAGTATAATGTTGCAAGTATAAAGAATTGCATAAACATGGTTACATAAACTCACCTTAGCAAAGTATTAAGTCTCGAGAAATAGAATATGTGTAGCCCCAAAGTTGCCAATTACAAGAGCTTATAATCAAAGCTTCAATTGTAGAAGTAATAGACTATAGAAGAAAGGTATGAGGGAAAGTTTAATCGGATTGAAACAATCGATTTAGAGGTGCAAAGTATAATGGGTCATAGGTGGGTTTTTATACTAGTTTTGGATTCAATTAGCCATTAAAATTGGTCAACACCATAAAGTAAGGTTTTATGATGAATTGACTATTTGACTAAGACTTTGACTGTTTGACTAAGACTTTGACTAGGACTTTGACCAGGACTTTGACTGTTTGACTAAGACTTTGACTAGGACTTTGACCAGGACTTTGACTATTTGACTCAAGGCTTTATTTAAGAAAAAAATATTGCCTTATTTGAACATTTGAAACTAGAATTCATGGAATATAAACTATTTACTATAGACACACCTAGAGTCATTAACCTTATCTAGGGCAACTCTATTACAACTCGTATGCTATACTTGATACTTGATTGCTTACATGTACATATTATCAATTTGCAATTCATGTGTGTAATAATTGGTACACTTAATCAAACAACTGATAGAGGATGAAGTACTTGCTCAACAGTTAGTAGAGTACCAAATAACCTACTCAACGATTGGTAGAGGTCATCATGCCTGCTCAACAGTCGGTAGAGGCCCTACAACCTGCTCAACGACTGGTAGAGGCTATCGTACCTGCTCAACAATCGGTAGAGGTTCTTACTCACTGACTGGTAGAAGTCTTTTTCCTGCTCAACAGTTGGACTTATTTTTTGATACATTGTATACAATTTAATCACAAGGTTATTTTGCATTACTTACATGTGTGTTTAGAGTCATAGAAGGACACAAAACCCTAATGTAAGGTAAATTGGTGATTGCGGTCCGGAACGTAATCATGAATTTACAAGTACGTTAAGGTGGTGTGAAATTCTATCAAGGTTTTCGGTAGAGAAACTAATTATAAACTCTAGTTACCTGGTAGTTCATTTAGCCTTTCTATAGTCCATCAACTCATTCCTTTTAGGACTCCTAAAACTTAAGATTCTTATTCTCCTTGCTATTTCAGATGAACCTAATCCAACCCTTAAAACTCACACATATCAAAACTCTTACCCAAATTATTCGAAACAGTTTATTCTGTTACCTATAAATTTATGTCATGCCTTAACTCGAAACTTCCCAAACCACCCTTGTCCTAATTTCTACCCAACCATCCTCAGACCTGTGTTTTTAAATAACTTCGGGACGAAGTTTCCAAAAGTAGGGGAGACTGTAACCTCACGAATTTTCCCATTTATTTTGCATTAAAGTATTTCCCGATCCATGATATAAAGTCTAATTTATTTCTAAGTATTCTTATCTTTATCCGTGCACTCTATTTTTCTATGTTCCTTTTATCATTGTACTTGAAAAAAAAAATCTTCAATCATGACATATGTCCTATCCTAATTCTATTTATAAAATCGTCATTTTATAAGACGGTGTTTTTTTTGTATTTTCTAATTCAAAATAATGATTTTTTTTTCAAGTACAATGATAAAAGGAACATAGAAAAATAGAGTGCACGGATAAAGATAAGAATACTTAGAAATAAATTAGACTTTATATCATGGATCGGGAAATACTTTAATGCAAAATAAATGGGAAAATTCGTGAGGTTACATAACGCGCAAAAATGCGGGACAACACTACAGGGGGCGATTAGAATTCCAATCGCCACTCCTGGCAGGCGATTACAGCCTAATCGCCTGATGTATCAGGCGATTAGCATTCTATTCGCCTGTTGACTTTCCCTACTCACCAGTTGACTTTTCCTAATTGTATGTTAGTTTCCTAATCGCGTGTACTGCTGTTGTAAGCGTATTTTGACATCCCGGAACATGATTTGACACTTAGGAACATGATAGGAACCCCGGGATACGTCCAATGACTTAGTAACACGTGTTCGGACTTGTTTATGTGTTAATTGAGTGTTATGCTAGACTAAGTGAACTCTTGCGCGTATTAAGTGTTTAATTGCATAAGTTGCATGATGTCTTGTATTCGGCTAACACGGGGATGTCGGGTCACCAATGGGATGTCGAGTCTTGTCTGGTACGGTCGGTCTAACAGTCAAAGGTGTTTTCAAACGTTTATGGTTATGGTCTGGACATTCGGGGACTAGTTAACCTGCGGGTTATTAGTCCGGATACTTATATACATCTTATGATAGGTCGCCGCTATTTGAGGCTGTCATAGCATACTTATTTAATTGTTTTCAAGTAACGCAATCTAAGGTGAGTGTCACAGCCCCACTTTTACTGTTTTGCTTTCGGGGGAGAAACATGCTACATATTTACGCTTTAAAGATCATGTTATGTTATCGTTATGGATATTTACTATACGGGCATTTCATCAGGGAGTCCCAGGGGGAAACCATGAGTATGTGGGAACACATATCGGGGAAATATGGATAGATCTATTGGGACGGGCAAACCCCACCCGACGGCTGGGAGCCGGGCGGGTGCATATTGTCTCTACTACTAGGGTCACCGTGATGACGGAGGCTCGCGGCTGGGCAAAAACAGGAAAACGTGTCAGTAATGGTTTCCCACTCGTAGTAGTAATCACACTTAACGTCTAGCTAACGTTCGTATAACATAGTAGTAACGGGAATGATCTTTTCAAACTTATGCAACACTTTTATAAAAGAAAACCTGTGAACTCACCAGCATTATATGTTGACATTTTTGGCATGTCTTCTCAGGTCGCTAAGGTAGCAGTTAACGGACTAGGCGCACGGAGTCTTGCACAGCGTCTAGAGTTTTGATGCATATTAAACAATGTTTTGTAAACTATAATATGCCTTTTGGTTGTAAACAAGAAATGTTTCCGCTGCTGGTTTACGGCTCAAAGCATGATGTTTTGATTTTAATATATATATATATATATATATATATATATATATATATATATATATGTGTGTGTGTGTGTGTGTGTGTGTGTGTGTGTTTGTTTATTGTGATCGTTGACTGGGATCCTGGTGTGTCACGCGCCTTGCGGTAAAACCCTGCATGTGGAATTTAAGGGTGTGACACTCTGAATACCAAATGTAAGGCCCTTGCCCTCTAAGCTTGTGAATATAATAGAATTAGAGGGTAAAAGACGGATGTTCTTGATTAAACACTTAATTAAATTTTAAGCTTTCAACTCCTTTCTAAAACATGTCAAACACGGGTGGAAAGTATTTACATTAAGCAACATTTCTAGATTTTTCTTAACGTGCAAACACAGCGGAAGACCTCAACCTATTGTACGCCAATATGATTTCGCTAATGTGCTTGACAAAGGCCTAAACCAAACTTCCTCCATATCGGTTCGGTTCGAATGCTTGATCCTCCATCCGGGTGCCCCACATACCTTCAACCTATCATACAAACAACATACAAGGTTAGTTTGAATGAAAGAGCGTTAGAATCGAGAAACAAACAAATTTCAAGCCATTCACAAGTGAACGGTTGTAACACCCCAACCGATGGCGGAAACATCGGGATGTCACGTATTGATGATTGTTCAGTAGCTCATGGTAAATAATAAATTCCATTAGATGATTTAATTGAATTACATACAATTGTTCTAGAATTTGTACATCAAATACACATATCTTCAAGCATCAATTCAAATCTTCAAGCAAATAGAACCTGAAACATGTTAAGTTGAAAATGTTTTGGGTCAACAAAAGTTGGTGAGAATTACATAGGTTTTTTGATAATAGAATAAAAATGTTGTGCAATTCATGTGTCATGTCAATCTAGTCCATATGTGAGAACATACTAGAAATAAATCGAGTGCATAATCAACCCTGATGACTGTTATAAAATGATACATACCATACGCTCATGGTCCAATTGAATATGTTATACGATAACAAACACCCACGCTACCTTTGTAAGAGGCACGTATCCGGGTGGGATTGTCAGTCCAATAGATCTATCAATGTTTACCGCCGGCTTGTACGGAGTTAATGATTATGCTAGAATGGTGCTTACTCTAATCATGCTCAAGACATAATGCAACATAGAAAACACATAGACACATTGATGATTGAATTGCAATGATGATGTTGTAACATGTTTCACCCCAAAAACGGTGATAAATAGAAAAGGGGCTATGTAAAACTCACCTTGGTAAAATGTTATATCTGTTGAGAAATGTGTTGACCAAATGTATCAAGTATCACCCTAAAATGAGGTAATAAATATGTCTAAGTCTATCAAGTCTACAAATGTATAAGTTTCTAGGGCGTCGAAATTGGGGATAATTGCTCGTTTGATTAATATTAAAAATATTCGTCAATTGAGAGAAATTTAGTAAATAAATAACTAAAAATCTTTTTATAAATGTTAAATCTAGGATGGTCACAAGGATGTGTTTAAAGTATAAAAATAATTTTTGCAAAATTATTTCCTTTAAAATAGATTTTTAAATCTATTTATTACAAATTGCCAAAACTTAACTTTAATATTCAAAAATACTAAAATTAAAGAATTATTAGTTTAAAAATTATATTTCTGTTCTAAATGATCAGAAATAATTTGTGTAAAATTTTGGTGCAAAAATATTAAAAATTGGATTTATTATGATTTAATTATGATTAAAACTAACAAAAATTGATTAAAAATACTAAATAAATGATTTTTCAGAAATAAAAATCATTTCTGAAAAGCTTAATGTTATAAAAACTTAAAATAATTTTTGTGGAAATTTATAAGATCGTTTTGATATTTTAATGGATTTTTATAAATAAAATAGAATAAACTTGATTTAATTATTATGAATATTAAATAAATGAATTTCAGAAAAATAAAAATTGTAAATAAAGCTTTGACATCAGATTTGTTAAAAATAATTTTTTTAGAATTTATAAAAAAAGTTTTTATAATTAAAAACGAATTTAATACATTATATGCATTATATATCATTGTTCTTTGTTTAAAACTGAAAAATAAAAGAATCACGCCACTGCCGGGACTCGAACCCGGGTGGCTTAGGTACACAGCAATAGACACAACCACTTGGTCTAGACCAGTGGTTGTGTTTATTCTCGTTTGTTTTAAAATAAATACAGTATGTTAAATCGTGATTATCCCCAAAATTCAAACCACGAGCCCTAGCTTATCAATCAAACAAATCAGACAATTTGAACCCGATTAATGTTGGGGCTTTTGTTGTTTGATTGCCGACTAACAAAACCCAAAAACGAAAAAGAACTCACAGTGATGAATCGTGTTCGATTGTCCGGTCAAAGCCAAAAGTCAAACAACTATTAGAATGATAATTTTAGTGTGATTGGAGAAGAATTGAAGATTAAGAAGAGAGTATGAGCGAGTTGCAATGCTTCGTAGATGTCCAATTTATAGGGAATGGGTCTGAATCGTTAATTTGGAAATGGTTGACCACGCTTAAAGGTTTGACGCGTTTATGGTTAATTGGGTATAAATTGATTGATGTTAATCGTGCATCAAGGTCAATCAAGGCCGGTAATCACGTTTCTTAGTCCATCCTTTGATTATTACGCGTTTAATCGTTCCAATTAATTGGTCAAAGGAGAAGGAAAAGAAATAAATAAAAAAAAAAGAAACCATATCTGCTGCTGCTGAAACGCGAAGGAGGGAAAGGAAACAAGGAGGGTTGAAAGTGGGGTTAAATACAAGTAAAGCTGGGTTAAAAGCAACTTGAAGGGTGTGGCCCAGGTGGTTAGTACGTGTGTGTGGTGTGTGAAGGGTCCCCGGTTCGAATCCCAGCCGAGGCACCCTTTTTTGTTTCTTTTTAAAACAGAGAAGGGAGGGGGTGAGGGGCTTTGGGCCGAGTTCTGGTGGGCCGGGATTAGCGGGCCGGTCGTCTGGGCTACAAGCAACATATGAAAATGGGGACTACTTTGCTGGGCTGGAATTGGGTTGGGTAACAATTCAGTAAATCAGTTATTATTATTGTTACTATTATTATTATTATTATTATTATTATTATTATTATTAAAAAAATGCATCACATATATATATATAAATAATTATCATAGTATTAGGTTTCAAAATGCCACGAAATAATTAAATGTGAATAGTAATAAAACTTGTCGTTTTTATCGTATCGTACAGTTATTTAAGGCGAAATGTTACAGTCTCCCCTACTTTTAGGAACTTCGTCCCGAAGTTATGAGAAACACTAGGTTTAAAATTGGTCGACCACCGAAATCCTTGATAAAATTTCACACTACCTTAACGTACCTGTAAATTCGTGATTACGTTCCGGACCGTAATTACCAATTTACCTTACATTAGGGTTTTGCGTCCTTTTATGACTCTATTGATTGTTGAGCAGGTCTGATAGTCTCCACCAGTCGTTGAGCAGGTGGTAGGGCCTCTCCCGACTGTTGAAAAGACATGATGACCTCTACCAATCGTTGAGTAGATTGTTTGGTAGTCCACTAATTGTTGTACAAGTAAGCAAGTATGATTATATTTATAGCAATCAATTCATATTCAGACAAGCATGCACACAGATGTTATGATATTACTTGAATTTATTACTTGAATCAAAAGCGTCTTTACATAGAATTAAAAGCAAACACATTTAAATGGTGGGGCTTGCTGTTAAGTAGCTGGAGGGTCTTGATCTCGGTTTAGTTTAGGGCATCAGTTATGGTAGTGATTTGGGTTTCCACATTCATAGCATTGACCATAGTTGAAATTACCAGGACGATTAGGATTAGTAACCTGAGCAGGGTTGTAGATAATCGCAGCCAGTCGGGCATCAACACCTTTGTTGTTTTTGTTGTTGTTGTGGTTGGTGTTGTGGTTGTTGTTACTTTCCTCTTGGTTTTCACCACTGTTATTGCGAGTGCTACGACGTGGAGACATGATCCGTAAGGGACACAATGAAGGTTCAATGTGGCATGAAATGAATGAGGTGATATAAGGAATGTAATCATTTATTCATTAATTAAAACGAATAAACGAAAACGTTGACTTATCAAAGACTCCAGATTCTAATAACATATGAAGACATGCTTTAGCCTATAAGTGAACACTCATCCCGAGAATTCCCAGGTAGGCATCCGGGTCCCTCGTCTGATTGGGATATATGCGCAATGCCAGCCTAGACAGAAGACTCAGAATACAGGCGTTCACCCTTCCAGATTGCACGTGTTCGTTATTAAGATCTAGAACTTCGACGAGATCTCAAGGGGGTTCAGGTTAAACCTGAGGATTTTGCCTTATAAGTCTAAGAGTGAATCCGGTGATGGAGAGCAACCTTATTGTAGGGATGATAGTAGAGATAAGAAGTTGGAGGGAGAAAGAGTGTAGCAAGTAAAAGGAGCAAGTACTGATTAAATCCTATGGTTATAGACTAGATTATTTTTCTAATAACCTAATTCCCTATAACCATGGCTCTGATACCAATCTGTAACACCCCAACCGATGGCGGAAACATCGGGATGTCACGTATTGATGATTGTTCAGTAGCTCATGGTAAATAATAAATTCCATTAGATGATTTAATTGAATTACATACAATTGTTCTAGAATTTGTACATCAAATACACATATCTTCAAGCATCAATTCAAATCTTCAAGCAAATAGAACCTGAAACATGTTAAGTTGAAAATGTTTTGGGTCAACAAAAGTTGGTGAGAATTACATAGGTTTTTTGATAATAGAATAAAAATGTTGTGCAATTCATGTGTCATGTCAATCTAGTCCATATGTGAGAACATACTAGAAATAAATCGAGTGCATAATCAACCCTGATGACTGTTATAAAATGATACATACCATACGCTCATGGTCCAATTGAATATGTTATACGATAACAAACACCCACGCTACCTTTGTAAGAGGCACGTATCCGGGTGGGATTGTCAGTCCAATAGATCTATCAATGTTTACCGCCGGCTTGTACGGAGTTAATGATTATGCTAGAATGGTGCTTACTCTAATCATGCTCAAGACATAATGCAACATAGAAAACACATAGACACATTGATGATTGAATTGCAATGATGATGTTGTAACATGTTTCACCCCAAAAACGGTGATAAATAGAAAAGGGGCTATGTAAAACTCACCTTGGTAAAATGTTATATCTGTTGAGAAATGTGTTGACCAAATGTATCAAGTATCACCCTAAAATGAGGTAATAAATATGTCTAAGTCTATCAAGTCTACAAATGTATAAGTTTCTAGGGCGTCGAAATTGGGGATAATTGCTCGTTTGATTAATATTAAAAATATTCGTCAATTGAGAGAAATTTAGTAAATAAATAACTAAAAATCTTTTTATAAATGTTAAATCTAGGATGGTCACAAGGATGTGTTTAAAGTATAAAAATAATTTTTGCAAAATTATTTCCTTTAAAATAGATTTTTAAATCTATTTATTACAAATTGCCAAAACTTAACTTTAATATTCAAAAATACTAAAATTAAAGAATTATTAGTTTAAAAATTATATTTCTGTTCTAAATGATCAGAAATAATTTGTGTAAAATTTTGGTGCAAAAATATTAAAAATTGGATTTATTATGATTTAATTATGATTAAAACTAACAAAAATTGATTAAAAATACTAAATAAATGATTTTTCAGAAATAAAAATCATTTCTGAAAAGCTTAATGTTATAAAAACTTAAAATAATTTTTGTGGAAATTTATAAGATCGTTTTGATATTTTAATGGATTTTTATAAATAAAATAGAATAAACTTGATTTAATTATTATGAATATTAAATAAATGAATTTCAGAAAAATAAAAATTGTAAATAAAGCTTTGACATCAGATTTGTTAAAAATAATTTTTTTAGAATTTATAAAAAAAGTTTTTATAATTAAAAACGAATTTAATACATTATATGCATTATATATCATTGTTCTTTGTTTAAAACTGAAAAATAAAAGAATCACGCCACTGCCGGGACTCGAACCCGGGTGGCTTAGGTACACAGCAATAGACACAACCACTTGGTCTAGACCAGTGGTTGTGTTTATTCTCGTTTGTTTTAAAATAAATACAGTATGTTAAATCGTGATTATCCCCAAAATTCAAACCACGAGCCCTAGCTTATCAATCAAACAAATCAGACAATTTGAACCCGATTAATGTTGGGGCTTTTGTTGTTTGATTGCCGACTAACAAAACCCAAAAACGAAAAAGAACTCACAGTGATGAATCGTGTTCGATTGTCCGGTCAAAGCCAAAAGTCAAACAACTATTAGAATGATAATTTTAGTGTGATTGGAGAAGAATTGAAGATTAAGAAGAGAGTATGAGCGAGTTGCAATGCTTCGTAGATGTCCAATTTATAGGGAATGGGTCTGAATCGTTAATTTGGAAATGGTTGACCACGCTTAAAGGTTTGACGCGTTTATGGTTAATTGGGTATAAATTGATTGATGTTAATCGTGCATCAAGGTCAATCAAGGCCGGTAATCACGTTTCTTAGTCCATCCTTTGATTATTACGCGTTTAATCGTTCCAATTAATTGGTCAAAGGAGAAGGAAAAGAAATAAATAAAAAAAAAAAAGAAACCATATCTGCTGCTGCTGAAACGCGAAGGAGGGAAAGGAAACAAGGAGGGTTGAAAGTGGGGTTAAATACAAGTAAAGTTGGGTTAAAAGCAACTTGAAGGGTGTGGCCCAGGTGGTTAGTACGTGTGTGTGGTGTGTGAAGGGTCCCCGGTTCGAATCCCAGCCGAGGCACCCTTTTTTGTTTCTTTTTAAAACAGAGAAGGGAGGGGGTGAGGGGCTTTGGGCCGAGTTCTGGTGGGCCGGGATTAGCGGGCCGGTCGTCTGGGCTACAAGCAACATATGAAAATGGGGACTACTTTGCTGGGCTGGAATTGGGTTGGGTAACAATTCAGTAAATCAGTTATTATTATTGTTACTATTATTATTATTATTATTATTATTATTATTATTATTATTATTAAAAAAAATGCATCACATATATATATATATATAAATAATTATCATAGTATTAGGTTTCAAAATGCCACGAAATAATTAAATGTGAATAGTAATAAAACTTGTCGTTTTTATCGTAACGTACAGTTATTTAAGGCGAAATGTTACAACGGTCGTTCGCCCAAAGCGAACGGGCGTTCGGTCATCACAGAAGCCTCCGAGCTGTTCCTTTCACTTGTGAACGGTCGTTCACCGTGATGAACGGCCGTTCGGATTACCTGAGCATGTTTTTATGTATTTTAAATCACGACAAGTGTATCGTACTCACCAGGCCCGACTATGAGACATATTTTAATGGATTTTCAAGCCAACTATAACACTTACAAACCCATTATAGCCTTTGATTTGGATTGGGGATCTACCAACCCGATTCGACCCGTTAACTCATTCCAAGCTAAAACATGATCATAACACTACCTACTAAATTCAATGAGGTGTCGACCTAAGATGTGGGACTTGGTTAGTAGGGCTGTACACGAGCCGAGCCGAGCCAGGCTGAGCTCGAAATTAAACGAGCCAGCTCGGCTCGTTTTTCTGGTCGAGCTGAAAAGTCGAGCTCGAGCTCGGCTCGTAAATGTTCGAGCCAAGCTCGAGCTGGCTCGAGCCAAGCTCGAGCGGGCTCGAGCCAAGCTCGAGCTGGCTCGTTATTTTTTTTATTATTTTTTTACAAAGATATATAAAATAAAAAACAAAAAAAAAATTACACATATACATGTATATTTTTTTTATTTTTCTAAGTTAAGGTTTATTGAATTATGAAAGGGTGAGGTAGATAGGTGGTATGAGCGGAACTTTCAATATTTGAATTTTAGAATTGGATTTGGAGCCAAAATATATTAATTTCATCTATATATTAATTACACATACACAAGCCTGAGTCGAGCCATATGTCAAGCTATCGACTCGAGCCACGAGTCGAGTCATCGAGCCGAACCATGAGCTGAGCCACGAGCTGAACACCCCTGGCTCGAAAACAAAACGAGCCTTTTCGAGCGAGCTTTTTTCGAGCGAGTTTTGAGCGAGCCGCGAGCTTTTTGTACACCCCTGTTGGTTAGCATGCAGCAAGACATTCTAAAGGCGGGATTCAATAGAACTCCCATCAATCGCACGTATGATAAATCCAACTCTTAAACAACCCGGTTTCACGACTACTTGGGATTCCCAACATCTGAGTTATTACTACAACCCTCGCAAGGGTACGGATTAACATCAAGCTATGATGATTGAGTCATAGATAGACTTACCTGGCCTATTCTTAACCTTCAACTAAAGTTGTTTCCCATTGTGTCACATTCCAAATTGAGCTTCTTATTAAAAGCTCTCGCAATATTGTTCCAACACGGATAACTACATCTAACAACATATAACTTGGATTTATAAACGAGTTTAAAGTCATCGAGTGACTTACCTTGAGTGTGCTCCCATTAACCTCAAAACCATGGCTCCAAGTCCTCTCGAAGCCTCGTTTATTTACACCTATTGGTGAATAACACTTAAGTCATTAGGAACCTTTTCTTAACATGATCACACAATCCTTGGTCATGTTTCTTTCTTTAATCAAGTTTCTAGCCCCGGTTATTTACGAGATTAACCATTAACTATATGATGAGATGTCTAGAATCTCACTTAGACATTTCATCGAACACATAGTAGGCGTTATTTAACAAGCTATTTTCTAAACTCTATAGGCTCTATGAAGTTTACCATTTTCAATCATATTTATGAATTTTAGGCACTTTCATTACCCAAACCCTAATCATTCCATCTCATAGATTATAACAAACACTGATTTGTATCATTCTATAGGTTTCATGACTAAGAGCCAAAACCCCATTTTCTCCATTTCACCTCATCAACATAATTATAGTTGAAATTTATCATCTATATAATATTTTTAGGCATAAATTAAGGTTCCCATCACTAAGGTACCCTTCCAACACGAAAATTAGACAATCAAACATTTGACCTAGAATTCACTTCAAGCTAGAACTAGGTGTGTTCATCAATTTTCACAAAATTGAAAAGTACCCTGAGGTTAGTATGATCTTGGATGATGATTATCTTCCAATGCATGTGATTAATATCTTGGTTTTGGCCTGATTCAATCTAGCGTGTGAGGATGAAGATTTTGAGTGTATGTGTTTTTGGGGTGGAAATCGATCTCCAGGAGGTGGAGATGATTTCTTATTGTTATTATTTATTATTCATAATAATAACTTTGGCTCTTGAATATTTATGGTCCCTCAAGTTTCACACAAGTTGATTTGGTTAAACCCACTAATCAAACTAATTCTTAGATGGGTTCTAGCCTTGTTAAGCTAAAAAGGTTTATAAATAAGGTGCTTGGTTAATAAACCAACTATTGTTCAATTAACAAGGACATAAAAAATTTGAAATTTGGGGTGTTACACTAATGGCGCAGAGGCGGTGCTTCACAGCGCGAACAGGTTCCTTAACTCCTTTCACGTTGACGGATATCTAGCTTTGCTTACGGTGGACTTTTCCAACACCTTTAACATGATTGACTGCACCGCCCTTCTCCAAGAAGTTCATCAACGTTGCCCATCTATCTATTTGTGGCTCCAGTTTCTTTACGCTGACGGATCCAGCTAGGTTGTACGTTGGTAATGACTGTATAGTGGCAACTACCGGATTCCAACATGGTGACCCCTCGGGCCCCTTCTTTTCACCCTTGCCTTACACCTCCTTATCCTCGGGGTACAAGACAATAACCTCCCTTTTCATGCTTGGTACATGGATGATGGAACGGTTATTAGTGATGCCACCGAAGTTATCAAAGCCCTTGACATTATTAGCTCAAAGGGGCCATCCTTAGGGATCCAACTAAATATTAAGAAAACCGAAATTTTTTGGCCGACCTTCCAGGGGGTAAAGGTCAAGGATGGGTTGTTCTCCAGCAGGATTGGTAGACCGGAGAGAGGCATGAAGCTCCTAGGAAGGGTTGTTAGCCGTGATGTCGGCTTTATAAAAGAGTTGGCGGGTGGAGGATCTCGTGCAGGGTAGACCTTATGTAACTCTTTTCTTGCCTTCGGGGTCCCTATTGCATGGGGGTTGCTAAGTTGCTTTTTGGGTTACGAACTTGCCAACCCCCTATGATAGAGGATGCAGTCTCATGTTACGATAATGGTCTTAGTGAAGCCATTGAAGACATAGTTGTATCGGGGGGGGTCGTTCTTTGGTGACCTCCAATGGCAATGGGCATCCTTGTCGATGCGCTTGGGAGGGTTAGGCCTTCGTTCAGCTCTGGACGTTGCGGTTTATGCTTTTGTAGCTCCGAGAGATTAGTCTTGGAAGCTGCAGGATCGTATTTTATAGAATAACATGGTTATTAGCCTGGACTCGGACTACGTGCAAGCCCTCGAACATCCAAATGACTCTCTCCCACACTTTGATATTAGCGGTTTCTCTAATAAGGACCCCCCCCCCCCCCCTAGAAAACCTTGGTGAATGCCCTTTTTAGTCGAATTGCTTGAAGCCCGGATATTTTTGTAATTTATTTAAATTAGAATTATCTATTAATATTATTTAATTTTAAAATTATAAAAATATATTAATTAAATAATCATACTCTACACGGTTTAATATTTTTTTTATAAAACAACACTTCTATCATGTAAACCACTGCCGATAAGTCTAATTCGTATTTTCCATTAAGCACCACGTATACTTTCCTCTCCACCACCATTGTTGCCATGCGTTATCTATATTTGACAAGGTCGTGTATATTTTTAATACATAAATTATCGATTAATATTATTTAAAAACTATAAATTATATAAACATATTAAAATAAGTAATTATACTCTATGCGCTTTAATGATATTAATAGCTAATTCTACATTAAACAACACATCAACTCCATGCGTTTTGAATATAGATAACGCATGACAGCAATGGTGGTGGAGATGAGAGTTGACATGGTGCTTGATAGCATATACAAATTACACTTATATGCAGTGGTTTATATGAATAAAAGTATTGTTTTATAAAAGATACATACTAAAACGCAAAAAGTAAAATTATTTAATTAAATGTATTTTTATAAAACAAAATTTTTATGTTTTAATAATATTAATAGATAATTCTAATTTCAATAAATTGCAAAAATTATCCTTGTAATCAAATAGAGTTAATTACAAGAATATCTAGTTACAATAGGGTATTTTAGTCATTTTATCAAAATTTAACTAAAAAATTAACGAAATTGATCTTAATACCCCAACATGTTACAAAATTGAAACCATAAACCCTTAACATGTTAAAAAATAAAGTTAGTACTATAAGATGTTACTTTTTATAAACCATATGGACTATCTGTCTGGTTATCCCAAACCATTAAAACATGGTTTTCATGGATCATACATGATGAAATTCCCATGTGAAACGTTATGTAAAGCATCAACTGAACTTCGATATGATATGATATGGGATATGCTTGAAAGTAGGGTTGTAAACAAACCAAATGTTTAGTGAACAGTCTGTGAATTGTTTGGTGGGAAGTTTGTTTGTGTTCGTTCGTTTAATTAATGAACGAATACAAACAAAAAATTCCGTTCGTTTAGCTAAACAAACAAACATGAACAGAGGCCGTGTTCGTTCGTTTATGTTCGTGAACGTTCGGTAATGTGTTCGTGTATGTTTGTTTTTGTTCGATAGTTCATTAGAGTTTTTAATTTTTTATATTTAATTTAAGTATTTCAAATTTCTCAGTAGTAGATTATTTAACAAGTGTATCACATGTTAATATTACTTTAACTATTTTGATTAACTATTATTTTTTGTTGATTAAACGAGGATTTCAAGTTTAATATGATACCTCTGTGTTTTTATAAGATATTATGTGATCAAGATTATGTCACGTATATTTGGGTAATTGGATTAGTATATTCTGGGCGGACAATGTTAGCGATGAAAAATGCGAATTTTCAGAATTTAATGTGTTAGTCTGTGCTCGATTTTGTTCAGTATTGCCTATTTGTGCTCGTTTACATTCATTTGTGTATGTTTGTGTTCGTTTTTGTCCGACACCTAAATTTAGCAAATAAATACAAGCGAACACGAACAAAAATCTCGTTCGGTAAGTGTTCATGAACAGTTTGTGAACACGTTATTTTCTTAACAAACGAACACGAACAAAACATCTCGTTCGGTAAGTGTTCGTGAACAGTTCGCGAACACGTTAATTTCTTAACAAACGAACACGAACAAGGCCTTATTCGTATTTGTTTGGTTCGTTTACAGCCCTACTTGAAAGCATTAAAACGTGGTTTTCATGGATCATACATATAATATACAAATATGATGAAATTCACATGTGATACGTTATGTAAAGCATCAAGTGAACTTCAATATGATATGGGGTGTTCGACATGAGTTTATGTTAGACCGAGAGTATTCACATCAGGTTCTGCACATATTTGTGGTAGTGTTCCTCACATTTTGATAAGTGGTCGTGAATGAAAGTAAGAGAAAAGGTTACTCTTCATTTTCATATTTGGTATAACACTGTTCACTCTATGTATTTTTTTAATACTTTTTGAAAATACTTGTGAATTAAGGATAAAGAAAAGGTAATAATAAAAGTATAAAAAATATATTATTTAATTGAAAATGATATAAAAATATAAAAATTTTTAGTGTAATTATAGATATTGAGACGGAGATGCTAGTGTGAATACTCTGACTTTGGCAATAGCATCAACAAAAGTTGAAGTTAGCTTGAATTCAAATATTTTTAAACGAACTAGAATGTCTTGAGCATACTCGTCATCACCCGTGTGTTCTCTCATCTGACAGCTTCACCATTAGAGCTTCTGACCTTAATTCTCACGTCATCGTCACCACCCATTATTCATTGTTTATTATGTTTACTTGTAAATCTATGACTTCAAGATTTGTTAATTGCTCTAGGATTATGAGTGTGTTTATAGGGATATTGTTAGAAAATTTGTTTTTTATTTCAGAACTTTAGGGTTTTAAATAAATTTGCACCTTTATTTTTATCGACGGTGTTACTAATTGAGCCGTTATGTTTTAAATAAAAATAAATAAATCTGTTTCCTTGAACCTGTTTGCATGTGTTCAGATTTGTGATTCGGGATATACGTTTTAAATGTCAAATTTCATGTAGAACGTCATATTAAAACATCTAACAAACTTTTTTAAACGGAAAAACAATTCGGTATAAATTTAAAAATGAAATGATTGAATTAATCTAAATTTTAAATTACGAAAAAAGATAACGTCATTCAAAAGTCTAGATCAATTTTAAGTCACATGACACGTAATCAAACATGCAATATTAAAAGTTTAGTCAAATACTAATTTACATACCCACGTCATTAAAATCGAATTGTCGTCGCCATTTGAAGGTCCCAAGGACACATGGTTTGTACTAACGTACTTTATTAAAATGATTTCATTACACTAAATTACTTCAAATATAATAAATACAATAGAATTATATATACTCTGATTAAGTATCACTAACCTTTTGAAAGGCTGTCCGTTGTGAGCCGCGAACGACTACCGGTGTGAATAAGATTTCAGTCCGGTGCTCACCTTCGGTTATAACAGCCTTGGTGCGAGCACACGTGAAGATCACCGGCACGAGCACACGCGATGGTGCTCGTATGTGTTAACGGGACAAATTGAGCATAGGTCGTGCCGGTGCTCACTCCTAGCTACAACGGGATCAAGTGAACACATGCGATGAGGTTGCTTGAAAGTGAAATCGGTGGCTCACGTCTGGTAGCTCGCGTCCCATCCAACAAATAGGATAGGATGCATAAATGATATTATTGATATTATGATATAACTAGTTTGCAAGATATAAATTAATTACTATATATTAATTTGTAAACTATTTGAATAGTAGTTTGCAAATGAATAGTAATAATATTATTATTTTATTTATATTATTATTTTATTTCAAAACTTTATTATATTATGTACTATTAATATATTATACCAATCCTAACAATACTGATACCGAACGGTTCGGTATCGGTACGGTACCGGTATAGTAAAATACCGATACCATACCGGTACCGTACCAATACCGAACCGTGGTTTCGGTATTATCAGTATCGGTACGAGATCAGTATGGTATCGGTATTTTACCTTAAAATACCGATATCATACCGATCCCGTACCGATACCGATAATACCAAAACCGAAAATCCATAAATATGGGTACCGATACCGATCCCGAAACCACTCGAATCGGTATCGATTCGGCACGGTATCAGGATCGGGACGGGACGGGATCGGTATTCGGCCTTGTATGCTCATCCCTAATTAATATATTATATACTATTATTTTATTCATATTATTTTATTAAAAAAATATATTATATTATATACTATTATTATAAATAACATAATCTTATGTAATTTCGTTACAAATTTCATGTGTTACCTTATGTGTAGATTTCTTTATTTTTTTTAACGTTTACAACCAAAATGGAATCTCGATTGTATAATTCATTGATTAATTAACATCTCATCTAAATCTCGATTGTAAAACGCGCAACGCGCGTGATTTTATACGACTAGTTTACAGTCAAATGAGAAATATTGTTACCTAATATGATTAAATAAATACTAATCACAACTTGCATCAATACGTGTATCATGTATGTAATAAAACATTAAAACGTATTTGTGGCCCACATATGCAACTCCTACAAAAAGTCTTCGGGCTTATCACGTATCTCAAGGGTTTAATTTTCACTTGACAGATACAAATAGTTTATTGACCTAAACTTCTAACAATTCTAATGATTTGAAGCATAAAATATAACTATACAAGATTGTTCCTATGCCAAACCAAGGAAACAAAAATAAACAAACAATCTTACCCAGTAAATCTCACAATTAGCATAGCTAAGACTAGGGTCTAGGAAGGCTGAGATGTAGGCAAACCTTATCCTTATCCTTGAGGACAGAGAGCCTGCTTCCAGAGAGACCCCCGGCTCCACAATACACAAGCGACAAACAAACAACGCTAGAAAAAGTACTACAGAGCTACTGAATTTTGAGAAACAATGAAAATGTCATGTAGTAAAACAAATGTATATATGCCATAAAAAACACCAAAACCCATAAACACCCCTACACAAGTCACCCTAGAGCTCATACCAGTATAAGAAAGAGTCTAAGCTTTTAGAACCACGCTACGATACAACCAAACCCTCCCTAATAATCATTAACCTTAATCATGTGCCTCCACGAACCCCTATCCTTGACCATGTCCTCAGAGAGGTGCATCTCTAATAAATCATGCCTAATCCACTTATCCCAAGTTAATTTGGGTCTTCCTCTGCACCTATTTACCTCTACAATGAGGGTTTCCACTACTCTAACTAGGGCCATCATTTGTCTCATCTTCACATGGCCATACCATCTTAATCTTCCTTCCTTTATCTTGTCTGATATATTAGCTACCCCTAATATTTCCCCAATAACCTCATTTCTTATTCGGTCTACCCTAGTGTGTCCACACATCCACCTTAGCATCCTCATTTCTGCTACCTCCATCTTGCGAGCTTGTGTCTTTTTATGGCCCAACAATCTAACCCATATAACATAGCATGTCTCACTGCCACCCTATAGAATTTTCCCTTTAACTTAGTTGGGAACCTTTTGTCACATAAAACTCCACTGGCGCCCCTCCACCTACACCAACAAGCTTGTATGCAATGAGTGACATCACTATCTAGCTCTCCATCACCCTGAACAAATAATCCTAAGTACTTGAACTTAGTTGTTTGCGGGACAACTTGTACTATGCCAAACCAAGAGAAAAGGATTAATGTGTTACTAAATATTCGATATTGTTAGTTGAAATCAAAACTCGATGATCGATTCACCATACAGAAAGGGGTGGCTGTGCAACTTGCTGCCCGTCTGTCTGCTATTTTGATGTAATTTTCATTTTTATAGAATGATATAAGATTAACAGCTTTGAGCTAAAAAAATATATATTATACATGCATTTAGATACATTATTATTGTTTGATTTTTTATTTTGTAGGTGATGGAAAAAACCTAAGCTTAAAATTAGGTGTGTGCATGGTACGCTTGGTTTGGTTTTTAACACTAACCATCATAACCGCTAGTTTCGGTTATGGGAGTTTCTTAACGATAACCAAACTTCGGTTACGGTTTATCGGTTATGGTTAAGTTATGGTTATTTCACTTATTAACCAAATTGGTTTCCGTTTCGGTTATCGGTTAACCAAAACTTAATAATCATAACCATCACCGTTCGGCCGTTTAAAGAAATTACATAACAATAACCATTCATTATATTGGTTATCGGTTAAAATGGTTCAGTTACATCAGTTAGGATTCGATTGTCGGTTATCAAACTGTCGGTTATCAAACTGTTAATTTGCTCACCCTACTTAAAAGATAAGGGAGAGGCTAACGTAAAAAGTGAGTTATTATACAAAGTGTAAGAAACAATATGGAGCGTATGATTAAATTTGATAATCAGGGGCACGATGGTAATTTATTAGCACGATGGTAATTTATTAGCGTCATTAAAGTTCCACCCCCATTTTTAAAACGACCATAACTTTTTCATACGACATTAATTTTTAAAAAAAAAATACACCATAAAAACAAGTTTTTCATCCTCTTTTATTTCCATACCATATTGCTATACTTTAAAAAAAAAAAATTGTTGGGTTGATAGTACTTGCGTCTAAATGTAAACATTTGATATTATTATTTGCGTTTAAACATGTCTGAACCAGAACAAGTCTAGTAGTAATTTGTTTTTCAAAAGTACAGATATTACTACTAGACTTGTTCTGGTTCAGACATGTTTAAATGCAAGCAATAATATCAAGTGTTTACAATTAGACGCAAATACTATCAACCCAGCAAAAAAAAAAAATTTTTTTAAAGTATAGCAATATGGTATAGAAATGAAAGAGGATGAAAAACTTGTTTTTATGGTGTAATTTTTTTTTTAAATAATGTCGTATGAAAAAGTTGTGATCGTTTTAAAAATGGAGGTGGAACTCAACCATTGTGGGCTATACCTATTTTGCCTTTCTCATTCTCTTTTAGAAACTCAGCGTATATTTTTTCTATTTTAATCTCATCCATTAATTTATTTTGATCAAAGGCCCAAAATAATTCTTACACTTTGTACGATATACAACTTTGTACCGTAGACTTTCTAAAGAATAAAGTTAAGTTGAAAAAAAAACAGAAATCAATAAACTAGGCAACCCCACAATCCTTATATAATTTTTAGTTTTACGAAGGCTCGGTCTATTCCCACCCCCCTCCTTCTATTTTCACCCCCCCCCCCCTAAGCGTCTCGTTTAGGCCTAAGCAAGGCGCTTGGAAGCTGAATTCGAGAAGGTCAGTACGAGGGGCAGAAAAAGCTGATTTTTAGGCCTAAGCGTCTCGCTTAGGCCTGGATCAATTTTTTTTTTTTTTTTTGGTCTTTTTAGTTAGTTTTTTGTTTTTTTTTTAATATAATTATTATAAAAAATGTTTTTATAATAATGACTTGCATGAAAAGTAAGTGTGAAGATCAAGATCAAGAAGAACAGTACGGTCAAACTCCGGGGGTTGTGTTGTATGTATAAAATAGTGAATAATTGTAGTGTGTTCGGTGAATTTTGACTTGCTTGCATAGGAATCTTGACTGCTACAACATAACTTGCACCGGCTTGAGATATGAGTTTAATTAGCTTAAATCTCTCTGATCCATGATATGAGAGCAATATAAAAAAATGTTTTTTTGACTTGACTTGCTTGCATGAAAAGGCAACATGGAATGAGATGATCTCGATTTTCGTACAAAGTAAAAGTCAGTTGTTATCGGAGAGATAGCTGTCAACGATCAAGGCAACATACTTGAAATCAATGGGAAGGTTAACAATTCCTGCTCATCTTGATGATATCTTCATCAATCTCCTTGATCTACGCATAAGTGTTAAAAGTATCAAGACTATGAAATTAGTAAAACAACTTTTCAGTTGTTATCAGACGAGGACTTGCCTGTGTTGCCGCATTTAATGAAATTTAACGCGCATACCGCATTCATTGTTATAGAGAGAGATGATATGAGAGCAATATAAAAAAATGTTTTTTTGACTTGACTTGCTTGCATGAAAAGTAATGATCAGGAACATTCCAAATAACCGTCCAATTTCAGCTAAGGAGGTATATGTACAATGATGTGGTTTCTTTTAGATAAGGAGGTATATGTACAACGATGAAGACAACCTGAAAGTGGATACCATGGATCAGAGAGATTCAAGCTAATTAAACTCATATCTCAAGCTAATTAAACGAAGCGAAACGGGGAGATATAATTTTCTTGGCTTGGAAACAACTTAAAAGAACCAAAAATGAATTAAAATTATTTTTTGGTGATTAACACTCCAAATACCTGTAGCATCCTTGATCATCTTCTTGTAATTACTTTCTATTGTTTCGGGTTCCCTTCCATCGATGACAATTATCTCTCTGAGATGATAGCTTCTCTTCAGATTCTGATTGCACCGGTAGAATTGGAATTGGAATTGGAATTAATGAGACAACTTTTCAGTTGTTATCCGAGAGATAGCGGTCAACGATGAAGACAATCTGAAAGTGGATACCATGGATCAGAGAGATTCAAGCTAATTAAACTCATATCTCAAGCCGGTGCAAGAGGGTCACTATTCGTATATAAAGAACATTAATTTATTCTGTTTCATCTTTGTTATTTTGATAATTATCGTATTTGCAACTTAGTTCCTTTGATTCATCATTGTTGTACAAAGCTGGATGTTCGTACGGGAAAACCAAAACGAGCAATAAACGAAGCGAAACGGGGAGATATAATTTTCTTGGCTTGGAAACAACTTAAAAGAACCAAAAATGAATTAAAATTATTTTTTGGTGATTAACAGATAATTTTAGAGAAGTAAAAGAAATTCAATTTTTTTATAAAAAATGTCCACACGCCTCGCTTTGGTCAAAGCGAGGCGTTTGCCTGCCTCGCTTAGGCCTAAGCTAGGCACAAACAGCCTAGCTTTGGCCAAAGCGAGGCAAGCAAACGCCTCGCTTTGACCAAAGCGAGGCGTTTGGACTTTTTTTTAAAAAAAAAATTGAATTTCTTTTAATTCTTTAAAATTATCTATTAATCACCAAAAAATAATTTTTATTCATTTTTGGTTCTTTTAAGTTGTTTCCAAGCCAAGAAAATTATATCTCCCCGTTTCGCTTCGTTTATTGCTCGTTTGGTTTTCCCGTACGAACATCCAGCTTTGTACAACTTTGATGAATCATTGTACGTGGTCTTCCGAGTAAACCTAACTCGCAACAATTGTTTTTAATTCATTTTTAAGTGTTTTTAATTACTTTTCGAGAAATGATAATTTTCAGATATTACAGATCAAGGTGTTACCAAGCATGTCAAGAAATGATAATTTTCAAATATTGTAGATCAAGGTGTTACCAAGCATGTCAAGAAATGATAATTTTCAAATATTGCAGATCAAGGAAAGAATGAAAATACGTGATGCACATACCGTGAGTGTAGTCCATTGATGTATTAATATATTATTAATCGCAAGTTTCAATACTAGATAATGCACGTAACTCCCTAGGAGTCTTGAAGACGAAATGAATTTTACAAGATACTTGAAACAAGGTATGGATACCATGGATCAGAGAGATTCAAGCTAATTAAACTCATATCTCAAGCCGGTTGATATAGAGTATATCAGAGAAAGATTTAGTTGAAAGTGGATATAACTGGACAGTGAGATTGATAACTTCTCTATGGAAGTTGCTACAATAGTTAAACAAAAGCTGAAATTGAACAGTTATTTGGAATGTTTCTGATCATTACAGTTATGCCTTTTTTGGTGAAATGAACTTGAAGAAATGATTTGGTGGATATATCATGAGTTAAACAAAAGCTGAAATTGAACAGTTATTTGGAATGTTCCTGATCATTACTTTTCATGCAAGCAAGTAAAATTCAGATCATTACTTTTCATGCAAGCAAGTAAAATTCAGTTGTTGGACAGTGAGATTGATAACTGGACAGGTTAGCCAGACGTTTGTCAAAAGAACATTTTTTATAATAATTATATTAAAATTTCAAAATTTCAACTTCCCGTTCAGGTGCTTAAGTCCACCTTGAAGACTGAATGTGACTACCCCATGTTTCACGTCATGCTTTCATCCTTCATTCCCGTTCAGGTGCTTAAGTCCACCTTGCTTGCATGAAAAGTAATGATCAGGTTGCCTTCATCGTTGACCGATATCTCTCCGATAACAGTCAATCTCACTGTAATGATCAAGAATATTCCAAATAACTGTATAATTTCAGCTTTTGTTTAACTATTTTAGCAACAGTCCAAATAACTCGTGTACAGCCTTTATCAGGTTCTTTTGGCCACAGGTACAGAAAGGTTATAAATGTTCATGTCGTTTCAGGTTGCCTTCATCGTTGACCGATATCTCTCCGATAACAACCCTTGTTTGATTATACTCTTTATGTATAAATAGTGACCCTCTGGCAAACCTACCTCTGTTTTGAATTTGTTGCTTCCATAGAGAAGTTATCAATCTCACTGTAATGATCAGGAACATTCCAAATAACTGTATAATTTCGTTCAAGATTCCTATGAGTTTGATTAGCTTGAATATCTTTGATCCATGGTATCCAGTCTTCAAGGTGGACTTAAGCACCTGAACGGGAAGTTGAAATTTTGAATGATGTTCGTCGACTGCACCGAACACACTACAATTATTCACAATTTTATACATACAACACACCTTCATCGTTGACCGTACTGTTCTTCTTGATCTTGATCTTCACACTTGCTTTTGACAAAGGTCTGGCTGACCTGAAGTTCCTTTGCAACCAGGTAAAAAGGAACTAAGTTGCAGATATAAAAATCCATCACATCACGATTATACTCTTTATGTATGAATAGTGACCCTCTAAGTGTGGTATGCTCAAAGATTTAAGTTAAAAATATTTTGTAAGGATTTATTTATAGATTAATGAAACAACTTTTCAGTTGTTATCCGAGAGATAGCGGTCAACGATGAAGACAGCCTGAAAGTGGATACCATGGATCAGACAGATTCAAGCTAATTAAACGCATATCTCAAGCCGGTGCAAGTTATGTTGAAGCATCTTTGATCATCTTCTTGTAATTACTTGACAGATATCTCTCTGAGATGATAGCTTCTCTTCAGATTCTGAAAGTGGATACCATGGATCAGAGAGATTCAAGCTAATTAAACTCATATCTCAAGCCGGTGCAAGTTATGTTGAAGCATCTTTGATCATCTTCTTGTAATTACTTGACAGATATCTCTCTGAGATGATAGCTTCTCTTCAGATTCTGAAAGTGGATACCATGGATCAGAGAGATTCAAGCTAATTAAACTCATAGGTAAGAACATTGTGGATGAGTAACCTAGTAACCTCTACAATGATGTGATTTGTTTTTAAATAAGGAGGTATATGTACAATGAACTTTTTACGCTAAATAATGGCAGGTTTGCCAGAGGGTCACTATTCATACACACAACTTTTTGCTCTAGTGGTGTGCTCTACCTTTTTGACAAACACCTGGCTAACCTGTCCAGTTATCAATCTCATTGGCAATCATCCGGTGCAAGTTATGTTGAAGCTCATATGTTATTATCTCTTCTCTTATGCTCTCATATCATGGATCAGAGAGATTTAAGCTAATTAAACTCATATCTATGGGAAGGTAAACATATATAACATTCTCTTCTTCTTCCCTTACAAATCACTTTGCCATTAATACAAAATCACATTTGTGCATGACATTACATTCTGCATGTGTCATTTCATAACTTGCACCGGCTTGAGATATAGAGAGCAAACCGACGATCATTCAAAATTTAAAGTTACCGCTAACCTCTGTTGCGCCATCATCGTTGACAGATATCTCTCTGAGATGATAGCTTCTCTTCAGATTCTGATTGCACCGGTGGAATTGGAATTGGAATTGGAATTGGAATTAATGAGACAACTTTTCAGTTGTTATCCGAGAGATAGCGGTCAACGATGAAGACAACCTGAAAACAACCGGATACCATGGATCAGAGAGATTCAAGCTAACTAAACTCATATCTCAAGCCGGTGCAAGTTATGTTGTAGCATCTTTGATCATCTTCTTTGTAATTACTTTTTATTGTTTCGGGTTCCCTTCCATCGTTTGACAGATATCTCTCTGAGATGATAAAGGTAGATCATGGAAAGTTGAACTCAATAAAACAAAGATGAAACCGATTAATGTTCTTTATATATGAATAGTGACCCTCTTGCAATATTTGTAATTACTTTCTATTGTTTAGCGCCGATCCGATTGTTTAAAAGTATCAAGACTATGAAATTAGTAAAACAACTGAATTTTACTTGCTTGCATGAAAAGTTCAATTTCAGTTCAAACTTTTCAAACACCTGCAACATCTCAAGAGTCGAGGTCCTCTGAAAAAGACATCGTACAATGAACTTTTCATGCAAGCAAGTAAAATTCAGTTGGTATTAATGGCAAGATATGTGGCTTTAGTCCTTTACGCAGGATATTCATGTGAGAATGATTTCGTTACAACATAACTTGCACCGGCTTGAGATATGAGTTTAATTAGCTTGAATCTCTCTGATCCATGGTATCCACTTTCAGATTGTCTTCATCGTTGACCGCTATCTCTCGGATAACAACTGAAAAGTAATTACAAGAAGATGATGTCAAGTTTAAGTCATTGACATTTAATTTTTTTTTAACTTTTTATAATTATTAAATTAAAAAAAAACAACTTAAAACACCAAAAAACTACCAAAATAAAACACCCCCCAGAAGCGCCTCGCTTAGGCCTAAGCGAGGCGCTTCTGGGGGTGAAAATAGAAGCTGGGGGGTTTAAATATCACCACCCTTTACGAATAATAAATTAAGGAAACCAAAACAAAAATGGGATAATAGTTATTTTCATTTCTGCATGTTCACGTCATCACGATGATGAATGTCAATTATTAGTGGGCTTCGATTATATTTATGAACATGGACTAATACTATGCAATATATTGTGGGCTAATTATTCAGTGGGCTCAGGTTGGGCTGCTGTCGTCGATCAAGAAGACAGAGCTGAGCCTGACTCATGAAAGTGCACACCTTGATGATATTTAATTATTAGTTATTGTAGTTTAGTAGTTTGTTTCCATCATTACAACCGGGACTATTTCTTTTCTTTTTTGGACGGCCATCAAAACTTTTATTCCGAAATACTAGCGAGACGTGCCCGATTACAATGTCGCAGCACTATCCGTAAACAAAACAAACATAATCAGAAAATACTATTATAAAACAACCGGGACTAGTTAAGATTCAAACTTTGATAATCAATATTTATACTTGACTCTAGAATGTTTATTGATTTGTGGCAATTGATTTTATATGTGTTTTGAGGATTATTGTTTGGTTGTGTTAATTGAGTACGTGTCAATGTGTCATAATATCTTATGCAATTGTGAATTCCACATAAATAGGTTAAGCCAAAACAGGTTCCTTTTAGCCACTCAACATATGAACTCCTATCTTAATTTCACATTTGAAGCCAACCAAGCCATCAATATGGCATCCCCCAATGCCACAAAAATTATACCTCATAAATGTACCAACCTTATAAGACCATTGTTGCTTTGTCTCTTGTACCCATTTTGGCTATGAAGCCTTTCTATATCCATCTCAATAACTTCAAAATGTGATGTCATCTCAGAGCCACGTAGATACATGGCCATAACTAATCCGTCTATTAACTATGTGTTGTGAAATAACTATACTGCAATCATTTAACAATCATTATTTAATTAATTATTATTTAAATATTTAATAAAAGATTAATAATAAAATACATTTACAAAAAACACAAAAACTACAATATTACAAACAAAACAAATTACTCATCCTCCTTGTCATCATCATCATCTGGGCGATTAACCTATAAATGGTTTGTCAAAACGACATGTAGAGCATTATATGTATCGCTACGACGTAATTTCATATGGATAGCTAGTCTTTATCGCTTGTTTAATGTTGAAGTCGGTAATTCCATTTCGTCTGGATCATAATCTTGACAAATTGCCATATTCGAATCCTCTGAAATCATGTTATGTAAAATAATACAAGTGTACATAGCATTCTGTAACTTTTCTTATCCTAAATTCTAGCAGGCTGGGCAATTATACCCCATCTTTTATACAAAACCCCGAAATTACATTCAATATCTTTTCGTGCAAATTCTTGTTTATTCGTGAAATATACTTGTTTCTCGTCAAGTTGACTTAAGTAGGCTTTCACAAACACGGACCACTCCGGATAAGTATCATCGGTAAGATTATACCCATACTCATACTCCACATCATGAGCATAAAATGAAGTTCTAGGTGCAACGCCGTTTATAGCATCGTTAAATAAAGGTGATTGTTTAATAAAATTGATATCATTTTATGTCTTGGCCATACCAAAATATACATGTCAAACCCAGAGATCCTCGCTATAGCATCAAAGTTAGGCCATCATGATCACCACAATGGTGCGATCCTCGCTAACCGGTTGGACATGCCACCCAACCCCAACATGTATTTCTTCATGGACTTGGAATATCTTGTGAATATCACTAAAATTCAGTCGTCTCAAATAACGCTTGGCATATAGCACTATAACACCTGCAATTATAATAATAAACCTAAATAAACATTAAATAACATAACAATTAAATATTTAAGTAAATAGATAGAAATAATAAAAAAATGTATTTAAAGAATTAGATATTGAACATTTAAATATACCTTAAAAAATTGAAGACTATCATAGCATACTTTATCCAACATTTTCAAATACTAGTCTCATGAGTCATTTGCACTATCGTACGTCATTTGTCGAATCGCCGTCGTGCACTTCTATAATGGAGAAAAACCCAGTTTACGTTGTGCATCTTTCCTATGTTAAAAAAAATATATAAGTGTGTTCTAAATCATCTACAATTCGTCAGAGTAGTCAGTGACTCATGTGAAAACGACGCCGGAAAGTTTTATCATCGTATAGTGGATTCTTAGACAAATAATTGCTTACAAGTTGGTTATGAGCGGCTTCACGATCTCTTTGCAACAGAGCACACCTTGTTAATGGTTCGGACGTTTCATTCATCATCAATTAAAAGTTGCATGCCCGCTCAAACAACAACAATAATTAAATCTTCTTCGTATTTTTATTAGGTGAAGAGTCGGGTAAGAGATTCATGATGAGAATATGGTTGAGAGTGAATTGTGGATGAAATTAGTAGTGGTTGTGTGAAAATTGAATGTGAAATGTGGTATATATAGAAATGGTTTGAGGTATAATATACTATAAATTAATTAATTTTTTTATTTAATAACCCAACCCCAACGTCCACCCAAGCCCCCAATGGTCAAATTTTACCATTGAATTCATCACCCAACGGCTAAAACCTTCAATAACGAGTGTCAGCACATTAACGGCTTCCTAAAAGACAAAACCAAATAACGAGCTCGCGTGGTGTTTGCCATTATTGACGGGGTGATATGGCACCCCGTTATTCCACAAAGAAGGTTCTAATGCAATCCAAAAACAAAGTAAAGATTATCACCTATTATGCTATTAAGAACAATGATGGTTCTATTGCTATCAATTGACCTAAATGCTATTTCCATGCTTGAGTGTGTCTTTTGCTGTAAAACCTTCATTTACATTCATAAGTTCATGACCCAAAGAAATTCTGTCAATATCATAAAAACTACAGCATGTAGTAGGTGATACATAAATCACTACAAGAAAAATGAGCAATAGAGGCGACTTATGTCGTCTCTATTGCTCAATATTGTCGACACTAAAGGTAATAGTGACGACATGTCGTCGCTATTGGTTCACCGCTAAAGGTTGGTCGCTATTGCCCATGTTTTTGTTGCTATTGAAAGTCGCCTCTAATAGTGTTTGTCGCCAATACTTATAGAGTAACAGAGGCGACTTTTTGTCACCTCTATTGGTCTTCTCGCTAATACCTTTAGACCATTAGAGACGACATATGTCGCCCTATTGGTCTTTTTTCCCAGCTTTTTTCCAAGTTTTTTTCCAGCTTTTTTCCTGTTTTTTCCTATTACAAAATGCTATTTTCCAATTAACGACACACCAAAACAACATATATCACATAATATTTTGCATAAAATATACATAATGTCACAAACATAACGTTACAATCATCCTCCTTTTAAGTCACAAAACATTTTACATAATAAACTATGTCATATAAATATCATCATCGCTTCCATCATCGTCGTTTTCATCATCGCCGTTGTCAACATCGGTTTTCTTGGGCTAAAAAGCCTTTGAGTTCGGCGTAAAATTCCGGGTTCTTGAACATATTTTTAAAGTAGCTCTACAAAAATTAAATCACGGAAAAATAACTACACTACTTTAAAAACCTAAGCATCTACACAAACATGATTCAATTACAAAAATCACTCCACAAATCTCTGACTCAATATAAACACTTACAGATTTATTATTGAACACAGATTCAATCATATAAATAACAATAACAACAACAACAATAACAATAACAATAATAATAATAATAATAATAATATAGATGCAGAAATTGGAACTAACCTTGTGAAAAACAGTAATGGAGAATAGAATTTAAACAAAATATATAAAACTTACAAACGGATCGATGACGGAGGGAGACCGGTAACGGAGGAGATACAGTGGAGACCGGTGAGAAGGGTAGCTGGGAGAGAGAGAGAGAGAGAGAGAGAGAGAGAGAGAGAGAGAGAGAGAGAGAGGAGAGCTGTGTGATGTTTTGGAGGGAATGAAAACAAGGATGCGCAAAAAGGGTTTTATTTGCACTAGTGGCGACCTAGGAGTCACCTCTATTGATCTTTATGTATTATTAAACCCCAACCGACATATGAGCATGCCCATCAATGGTGTATAAGCCATTACGATTTCCGTCTCGGATCAAACGTATTAGTTGTGATATTATAGCTTTAAGTCGCCTCTATTGCTTAACTCATTAAATCTATAACAGCCGTTAGATCATCAACATGATCCGATGGTCCATAACCAAACTTGATGCTTGCCTTCGGAAAATGAGAAATAGAGACGAATTTTTACAAGTCGCCTCTATTGCTCACATTTCTTGTAGTGAATGCCTTTCCCTCCGTTATTAGCCTTAGTATCTATATCTATATCTATCTATCTATCTATCTTCTATATTATAAAGCATTCTCAAATGACTTTTTAAAATTTAAGAGTTACAAATTTGATTTCTTGTGGTAGAACACACAATGCATATAATAACTACCTTTTGAAGGTAAAATCGTCTTTTAAATACCATATTTAATCAAAAGGTAATCAAAAGTCATGAGATGTTTATGAGACCTCATGACATTCAATTCTATAATTATTTTAAACACATAAAATATAACACATATAAAAAATAATTCATAATACTAGATGTTATGTTATAATCTTTTATATACAATTAGGTACTTTATAAAAGTTAAAGTTTTTATAAACCTGATAATACTAAATAGAAATCGAGAAATCAATAATGAAAGTCGTGTTTTTAACCATGAGGTAACAATTTGAATTCTAAAATTACTACGTATGGCTAATCTGATATAAGCTATACGGTCATCGGATTCTATGATCGGAGAAGAAAGATTACTGAAGAAACAAATAGTCTCACCACCGGTTAAGGATGATAAGATTATAAGTATCCACAGGGTTGATCCTTCACTAACAGCTATGGATTGGAGGAACCTGCAAACAAGAGTGAAAGTGTGGGTGTGGAGACGACTACACAAGGTAGTTGTTTATAACAAAAACGGAGTGAATGGGGATACTATCAAGTATGATAGCTCTCCAGGTCAGTAAAAAGTGTCCTCTCCTATTGGGGGTGTGACCCCTTTTATAGGAGAGTCCGTATGCCACCATTACCCAAGTCCTAACCGTGGTTAGGTTGTCTCCATCACCCTTAGTTGTGTTAGTGTGATGAAGTAAGGAAAGCTAAATTAATGGGAATGATGGAACATTGTACCGCCTTTAATGCTGGGGTTACGTGATTTATGCATGGCTGTTGACCATGCATGATACTCGCCTTGATCGGGTCTTGACCGAGCCTTGACTATTGACCGATCATTAATGAGCCTTGACCATTTCTTGCGTGTAGCTTTTGTCCGCGCGGTGACGTTGTGCCGGGTTTGGGTATTCGGAGTGGTGTATTCAGTACCCAATCCCATCAATTACATTTATAATGAATTTCAAACAATGATATTAAGAAATATTCATATAAAGGAGTGGACAATGACAAAAAATTAATAATTAATTAATAACTAGTGGCAATGCCCGCGCGTTGCCGCGGGTACTTATGAATTTTTTGCGCACGTTGCGTGGCAAGTCTGACGTAATTTTTGTTTTAATGCCAATTGGCTAAGACAACTATATCAATTCACAAAGAGCAAATGAGTATAAACCAAATAATAATGACATAAAAACGACAATATAAGAGATGGCAAGCATTATGGATAAGTTGACCCGTACATAACAATATGGAACTGCATTGCAGATTGCCAGCTTTATTAGAACCAATATCTCATGTACAAAAAATGTTTAGAACCGTATTTGAAGAGGATTACCTAAGTGATATATTCTAACTCGCAATAAAAAAATCCCTTTTACACTACTTTTTGTGCAGTCCGTTATATGAAAACATAATTCGATCAGTCTACTCAATATTCTGATTTGGAGAGCTGCGTTGGGTCGATTACCTACAAGAACAGCGCTGCAGCGACGCAATGTAAGTATTGGTTCTGTTGTATGCCCGTTTCGTGGAGAGTTACCAGAAACAGTCGAACATATATTCGTCTCTTGTGGGCTTGCGCAAACGGTCTGGCAGCAGGTGTCAATTTGGTGTAGAATCAGCAGCATCTTTGCTTTTGAATTTCGTGATCTTCTCTCGCTACATAAATACATGGTTGGATCAAGAGGTGCAAGGAAGGCGTTTCAGGCAATTTGTTTCACAGCTATTTGGGTACTATGGAAGTATCGCAACGATGTGGTCTTTAACCAAAAGCTATGTTCGGTCCAAATGGTGATAGGTGATATTAAGACACTTAGTTATCTGTGGGTGAAAGCTAGGGGTAAACATCAGTCGATTGATTGGGAAAAATGGCGTGGGTTCCATGTTCACAATGTCGGATGGTAGTTAGTTTCAGGTTTTTTGCTCTGCAGACCTGTACGGGTCAGGTTATTTAGCTGGGTGGGGTCTGTCAGCGGTTGTTCTGTGTTGGAACGGGTCGTTGCTGCAGTGGGCTATAAATGGGTCTGGGTCTGGGTTGGGGCTGCTGTTTTTTGTTTGTCGGGGCTGGTTAAAGTCAGCTGCAGTTTTGTGGATTTAAGTGGAGGTTCATGTTGTGCATTAAATCTGCGGATCAAAGGAAAGTTTGGTTCGGCAAGACACGCGACACTTGGTGGCAATTCTGCTAACAAGCAGAATATGGTGGTGCTCCTTCAAAAGGAAGTTTTCTCCTCATGAACTATCAACGTTATATTGGCGTGAACATTATTATGGGCTAAACAAAGGTGATACAAGGAGGCTTAAACGGAAATAGGTGAAGTAGTTTTGTTTTGTGGAATCTTTGTGTGATTTTCTAATTCTATTTCTAGGTGGTGTTTGTGGTTAATACATTGTACATGGGCGTTTTGCTAGTTCCCCGCTAGCCTTGGCGATTAATAAAAAATTTTGTTGGCCGTTCAAAAAAAAAAGTTGATGTTGCCAACACCTTATTTAATAACTCACAATAACGTTGAAATAATTTACGCCCCTCTTTAAGGGACTTGTGCATTGATAAGAAACTAAAGACAAGAATAGTTATAGAAAAATGGGAAGATTGGATAACCGGGAATGGGTCAATAAGGTAACTTTTGGTAATTTCCTGAACAATGAATACAATGTAGAAACAAGTTACCATCTTTAATTTGTTGCAAAATCATGTAAAAAAAGATTAAAACTACAAAATTTTCAAGTAAACAAGGCGTACCGATTACCCGATTACCACCATTGATGAACAAGAACTCCGCGTTGTCGCAAAGACTTGAACAAATTACATAGCCGCTTTTGCAGGCTGTATCCGCCCCATCCCCCGCCCCGGCTCCACATTCTCATCACCGGGCGTCTGATTAGTTTCAAACACCAAACTCCCATTCCTTACCCATGCCGCATAAGGCAACAACTCACCCCCTTTTTCGCCTTATACTGCTCGTGAAAATTCTTATCCGCCTCTATCGCGTATATATCAAACATCTTGTTCTGTTTCGGATACTGCTTCTTAAACCAATTCACAATGCTGGACCCGTAGCTGTGCGCCCCAACATCAATATACACATATCGACTCTTAAACGTGATACCATTGATAACTGAAAAATCATAAATAAATATATAAAGAATACACCAATCAATTTGGACACTGAAATAGATGTAAAGATTGTTTGTTACCTGATATTATATATGAAACATAAGCATTTTGCTTTATGGCCTCGTTAACAACTCTTTTTGGCTTAACATCATCCAAATGTATCTAACATGTTTTGAATCTACTAACGTGACCACACCATCCAGCTTAACACGATTAAAAATCCGATCCTCATCATAAGACGTCTGTATATTTGGTGTTGGGTTCGCTAGCCTTGAAAAAAAAGGGCAAGCCCACATATGGTCAAACTTTCCTTTCTTTCTACTCGCCGACTCGCATATAGTTCTAACAAGATCACACCTGACTTTACAACAGAGAACCATTGTTAAGCATGAGAATGTTCTCCACTTCAGCCTCTTTTGCAGCAACTAATGACCCATAAATGTCCACTTCACCATACTGCAAAACAAATATAAACCATGTAAATGTAAATAGCTAACTGAATTATGCATAACTAAAATCACCATAATTTGTAGAAAATATTGTATGAATTACAAAACCAAAGAACATAATATTACCTCATTCACCTCATCCGTTTGTCACGATCAATTGTAAGCATATGGTTCAATAATGTTGCTTGTTCAATAATGGATGTAAATGATGGGTTAGAGGAAGATGAAGCGCCCTATCTTTAAACCTTGAATTTATTCTGAATTGATGATGATGATGATAACAAAACACCCAATTCAAGGTGTGTTTCGTAACTGATGGGAGCATCAAACTCTGTAGGAACGAAAGGATGAAAGGGTTGTACTACTTGTATCAGTGACTTATACAGGTGCCATCAAATGTTGTACGTAAGGGCATAGAGGGAAGAAAATGGTAAAAGTTAGAGATTTATGCATGAGACCTTTTGTATGTCATCTTAAAATGATGGTTAAATTACCTTCTTACCCATCTCTCCTCCTTAATAAGATAACATAGATAGTGGGTTCTTCTTCTTGAGTACTTCAACTCAAGTCTACATTTCCAACTCAAGTAAAATTTTCGGTTATTTATTGAAAACCAATTGGACCGAGTTCATAACCGATTAACCAAAAGGGATTAAATGAATAATTGAAACCAATCGGTTTTTGAAATATCTTAATCGAAAGTTTTGGTTTTCGCTATGGCTCAAAAGTCAAAACCAAGTGAACCGAACAACAGCTTGTACACACCCTTAAAATCACCAATTGGAGCATTGTGATCTCCGCCACAATGCGTGGATACCCCTCTAGTAACATCATAGTAAAAATCCCAAATTCACCCCATAACATCAAGCAGACGTACTATTAGATTAAAACGACAGAATTTCAAGCATTATATTTGTTTACCATAGTGAACAAAGCAACAATTGTTACTTGGGATGAAAAGACCAGAGGATTACACGTCAAAGTTCTCAGAAAAATACCAGAGGCCTACATGTCAAAGTGGAGGGCGATCTAATGTTTTAAGAACAGATTCAAACCGGCTGGTATTATCTATTGAACCAGGTACCAGAGACATAACTGATACATTAGTGCCCACTGGCACGGCCCGTTGAATCTAAAATGTTTTTTTTTTTCATATTTTACATATTTACATAGCATTAATGTAAACTTTTTTTTTTCTTAGCATAGAGGAGTTCAACCTGATGCTTAGGGTGCTTTAAAAAAAATAATAAAGTTTTTAGTTTTAACCCAAAGTAATTCATCTTTTGAAATTTAACCTCACAGTTTTTTACTTTAAACACTAATTCCCTAAAGTTTTCATCTTTCGTGAATTTTTCGTTTTACATGTCATTCTAATTTTTGCGAGTTAACACAACCTAACTTGCGTGTGTGTTTCAACGTTTTTTTTGTTTCGTTTTGCGTTTTGTCCTAAATTTTGCGAATTAACACAATGACATGTGTGTGTGGTTCAACACTTTTACGACTATTTTTCTCGTTTGACAGGTTCGTCGAAACGTATGAGCCCTAAATCGATTTACTCCCCCCGTCCCAATTTAAATGTCATGGGTCAAAAAACACACATTTTAAAAAAATCTTTTGTTTGTATGTGGTAAAATGACAATAATATCTTCAAAAGTGGTGATTGTGTTTTGTCTTTTATGGGCAAAACTGAAAATTACATTTCTATTTTTAGAAATGGACATTTAATTTGAGACAACCAAAAAAGTAAAGAAGGGCATTTAAATTGGGACGGGGGAGTATTTATTCTTTTCTGTGTTTTACGTTTTGTCTAATTTCTTCGCATTAACACGTCGCAAGTTCAGTATTGGTGGTTGACGGTGGTGTGGCATTTGTGCTCTATGGCATAGTTTTACGCTCCAAACACCTCATTTTAACAGAAAGAAGAAATGCACTATTACGTTAATATTGACATTCATAATCTATGAAAAGCAATATGAATAATAATTTGAACAGAAAGTGTAAATCGCTATACATAACTTTAAGATGATAGCTAGTGTTGGTTTATCTAGTTGTGTGACCTGGCATGTTTAATCTAGGTTGAGTATATACACCTGTGTTCAGAAAAAGCCAACATTTTCTGTTAAGTTTTTTTACAAAAGAAGGAACAAAGTCCAAAGTCTATCAAACGGCATTTTTTTTTATTTTTTTTTTCATATTTGCTACAATAAAAAACTAAGTTCCAATATCATATAATAAAAAGGATAATATTCACAGAAGTTTTCCAAGCAAATCTACTCTCTCTTGAGCTTCTTGAATCCTTCTCTTTTGCCTTTGAAAAGATCTATCTGAAGTTTCTTTAAAAGAAACAGCCGCCTATGATATTTGCTCTACTTTTCTGTAACATGTAATTCAGTCAAGCCACATATCTATCTCTTCATCTATATCGATTAATGAGAACGTTTTATTAAGTCACATGTGTGGGCTAGCGCACTTGGTAGAGGCACATGCTTCTTATAGGGAGGACTTAGGTTCAATCTAATTATCTAAACAAGGGAAGTCTTTGTAATATTTGGTTTAAGAGGGTGTTTGGGATTACTTTTTTGAAAACAGATTATGCGTTTTGTTGGGTAGAGTTGCTTTTAATTATTGCGTTTTGGTAACATATTAAACGCAAATAATCTATTTTTATAAAACTTTTCTAAACACTAAAAACTAATTATTTACGTTTTAAAAGGCCATAATCTAAAAATCTACTTCAAATTCAACCCCAAACATCCTCTAAATCAGAGTAGTCAGTAGAGTACATTTGCTGTTAAAAAAAAGGATAATAAATCAAATAAATCAATAATCCAATCCACTAATCACTAACTAAATATTTATCTAGCAAATAATAAACTAACAAGATGAAATTTCTTTTGACAGTTAGAAAAAAAAAAAAACACTCGAATTGGTTTGCGGACATGCGGTCGTCAGTAGGAGATTGTCAAACAACGTCGGTGGTTTACTGGTTATAGTAAACAAGCTATCTATGTTACCTTATTAAGGAGGAGACATGTCTAGAAAAGTAATTTTACACCCATTTTAAGATGGGATATCAAGAGACTCATGCTTTAACATAGATATGTCATGTAAGAGTTCCCCACATACCCCTTATTGCATTATGCACTTGTACTATAACTATATAATCAATTTAGAGACTTATTAATGTATTTGAATTGTCACATTCATTACTATCATGTGAGTTGTTTTGAAGCTCCTCACCCTTATATGATTTCAATTAAAAAGACAAAGTGACCGTCTAGATCAATTGCAAAATGACTATAATATAAATATAAATTCTAAAATCATTATATTATACTAAGAAAGTTAAGCTTGAATGATTGTATGAACAAAATAAACATAAAAACATATGTGGGTTGTAAAAAAAACAAGAATTGTAATTTTGATTGTTAAATCTTAAATTTACTTTCAAAAGCCGTCTCTTATGAGAATGAGAGCGAGAAAGAGACATGCTTTACGAAATTTAGCCAAATTAGAATGCAATACGCTGCTATGTTTTTTTAGAATTGTATTTGCGCAGCGAAGCGCGCGGGCATAATACTAGTATTTTATTAGGTTTAAGAGAATGATAGTTAAAATGGGCTTATTAGTTATTGGTTAGTTTTGGGTTAGGGCTTCAAATTAATTTAATTAAACGTGCAAACTGGGCTTAGTTAGCCCAAACAAGTGTTATTAACTTATTATGTTTATTTGCTAATTAAGTTGTGTGATGTTTATATTTTTAAAATCTGTATAATTTATAATTAGTTTCTCCTGGGGTCGATTTAAATATTTCAAGAGGGTTGATGTCAACATTTAATGATGGTTAGTGTTAAATTTTTACGAAGATCGGTTGAGATTGACCGTATAGGCGTATACATTACATTACCTTAAAGAATTCATTGTGTGTGTACTATAATGTAACCACTGTGCGTCTGCCCATCATGCCCATGGTGTTGTATTATGTGGGCCATGTATTTATCCAAAAAGATTTACAACAACAAAATTTATACCCAAAAAAAATCATGAATTTATACCTACTAGATTAATTTAATTGTTGTAAAATATAAACATTCATGATATTCTTAAAATAATATATTATAATATAGAATTTAATTTAATAAATATATGAAACTAACAAGCAAACTGTACGGACAATGGAACCCACATCTTAAAGGGTGACTTGTGAGTTGTGACTTGTGTCTGTCTCCTACTAGTTATTGCAAAACAGAGAATCTTCTGCCTTAGATTTTTTATTTTTATTTATTTTTTCATTTCGTGATCAGATCAAATATGAAATATCCACATTTTTTTGTTCATGGCTCCAGTAGCACACACTAAGAAATTAAACCATTAGAGATGTGCACTGATTTTTTTATTTATTTATTTTTTTTTTTTATTTTTTTTGTGGATTTAGTTTTAATAATACAAAACTAAAAATGCAAGTTACTCAACCAGATATGATGGAATTGTAAGGGCTGAGGTGTGTTAAACTTTACTTCAATATATTGAGTAATGAACATGACATTTTTGTTTTATGGTTGCCCATGAACAAAGACATGTATCCAAAAACTTACTTCCTTAACATGGTGGCTAACAAAGAACAGAGGACCGAATGTGGGTAAACGAAGATATGTTCCGAATACATCTACGTGCACTACAAGAAACGGGACCTTTAGCGGCGACGGTGTCGCCGCTAATAATAATAGTAAGATGAAATCTTGGTCGTTGATCAAAGATTGATCAACGGCTGTGGAGAGGCCAGGTTAAAATTGACTTTTAGCGGCGACACTTTGGTGGGTCGCCGCTAAAGGTTAAAATTCTTGTAGTGGTGTCAAACCATCTCCAACGAGGATGTGGAAAGTGGTAATCACTATGCGAGTGATGCCCCTCTAGGAGAGGTATGAAGTTCGAATCTTCCTTACACTCATGTTGTTTTTACCATTACCATTTAAAGGCAACATGCTTTGTGAAATTGACAGGTCCCATAAATATATTGCTATAATGTATTGTTATGGTTTGAGGTTGTTTGACCTTTAAATAGCACACAACGATTCCTCAAGAAATGAGCATAAATGTTCGAATCGTAATTCATGGATAGAAAAGAAACTAGCACTATTATTCGAACCACTACAAGAAATTTTAGCATTACCGGCGACACTTTTAGCAACGACGGGAGCTTTACCAGCGACCCGCGTGGATCCAGGTGATCAGTAAATCTGACCGTTGATCAACCGCATGATCCTACGGACGAGGTTTTATCGTACTTAGGGTTTTAGCAGCGACACCTTTACCAGCGACTAGTCGCTGCTAAAACCCCAAAAAATATTGGCGGGGTATTTCCCCTCCCTTTCCCTCACATTCTCTCACAATAATCCCTTTCCCTTATCCCTCATCCCTGATAACTCCACAATAATCGCTTCAACCATCTTCGACAACCCCTGCCCGACTTCTTCCACCTTCGACAACCCACCGGCTTCAAGAACCCTCTGACAACAACCCCATTCCAACAACCCTCCGACTTCTTCCACCTCCGACAACCACCGGCTTCAAGAACCCTCCGACTTCTTCTCACAGGTTTGTTTTTAAATCTTTTATTTTTTTGTTTTTTCACTGTTAATAAGTGAGAAATGTGTTTGTTTTGATGTTTATAAGTGATTTTTGTTGACTGATTTTAGTTTAGTAACTCTAATTTTGAGAAAAGATTAACTCTAATTGTTTTAGGTTTGTGTGTGTATGGTTTTTATATTTAGGCATCCATTATGAGAAATAAAAATCATGGACATGTCCAGCTTTAAAGGGGTGTAAAAGTAATAGTAATTGTAAAGTGTAAAGTGTGAGGAGTGAATTTCGAATATTTAGAATGTTTTTTGCTCGAGCCAGCTCCGTTCAACACCAGACTTGCAGCTGGCAGCAGCTAGCAGCAGCTAGCAGCAGCTTGTGCAGCTGGCAGCAGCTAGCAGCAGCCCGCAGCAGCGCGCAGCAGCCCGCAGCAGCGCGCAGCAGCTCGCAGCAGCCCGCAGCAGCCCGCAGCAGCGCGCAGCAGCTCGCAGCAGCCCGCAGCAGCGCGCAGCAGCCCGCAGCAGCGCGCAGCAGCCCGCAGCAGCTCGCTGCGCAGCAGCCCGCAGCAGCTTGCAGCAGCTTGTGTATAAACTAATTCGGGGTCCATTTGTTTAATTTTTTATGATGGTCTTTACTTCTATTTGATCTGTGTCATTGGTTGATGTAATTTGGTTTGTTCATGTGTTAAAAAGCTTTGTTATAATTTGCGCTAAAAGTTACAAAATAATGAAAAACATAACAGCAAAACTCAAAAAATATAATTCTTTTGCATCCACAGAACGCTCGTCACTAGCACCAGAAACACCTTTAAGGACCTGGTTGAATTAGATACTTCAAACAGTTAAGCTGGTAGGGCTGGTCTGCTGTTTTTGTTTTAAATCTTTGTTATTCGTTATCATTTTAAGCTTATTGTTTAGGCTGCTGTGTTTTCAGTATATATAGGCTTAACTGTTTCAGATTTTTAATTCTTTGCTGTCCTATGCTTTTCAATTTCAAATATTTTGTCATTTTGATGGTTTAGATAGTCTATGACTTCAATCTAAAGATTAATATATAGTTTTCATTCCGCATGAGGCTTACGCCTCGTTTAGCCTCAAGGTTTACGCCTCGTGAGGCGGAGGGAAAACGCCTCAAGACTCGTTTCCGTACTCTTAAACCTTGCTTCACATTTTCTGTTTATCCCTTTCCATGGTTTGATTGAACATGCCAAACCAACCGTTTAAAAAACGGCTCTGTTTTCAAAATCTTAAACATGTAAGTATAAAGTCAACTTGACCAATTGCTTTACTGAAGTTTTTCAAACATTTAAGACTTCACGAGCTTAGAAATACCCGCCCGAAATTGATTTAGAAATTAATTTCGGGTTGTCCCCGTTTTGGGACTGCTTTTTGAATATTTTATCTCATTTAGGATGTGAATGTGTATTACATGATTATTTGTTTTTGAAAGATTCGATTGTGTTTTCCTCTTTGCTCCTTGGGTGTGTGTATATATATATATATATACACACACTTGGGAGCTTAGAGGAAATGCTGCCGAAATTTCTTAAACAAACTAACATGTAATACACATTCATATATGAGATAACATATTCAAAAAGTGGGTTTAGCAGCCTACCCTTCATTGTGAATACTCTATTAAAAAGTAGATATCTTAAACCCAAAGTTATGTTTCAGTTGCATGATCATGTCTGTCGATAAAAGTTGGATGAACATTACAAACCGTAAATCAAATGAGTACCAGCAAGGACTCGAGGCTTTTATCGAGAGGTGTAAAGAACATATCGACGACAGAGGGTATGTTAGATGTGCATGTGCAAAATGTGAGAATGCATATGTAATATCCTTCATAAAAATGAGGGGTCATATGAATGCGTATGGCATCTGCCGGACGTACACGGAATGGACTCATCACGGTGAACCTTTAATTCCTGAAGTTGTAGTTGTTGATGACGATGTGCCAACAAACGATATGGCTGCCGTTATCGAAGATGTTATGGATGAGTTTATGGAAGAAGATACAAACCCTGACGAAGAGAGTAGCGGTGTTCATGATGATTTTGAAGAACTTTTAAAGGCAGCCAAATCAGAATTATATCCTGGTTGTACTAAGTTTTCTTCCCTTGACTTTTTATCAAAGCTTATGTATATCAAGGTAAAGAATAAATGGACTAATAGTTCATTTGACATGCTCCTTGATTTGTTGCAAAATTCACATCCAGAAGGCAATATGATCCCCCCTTCGCATTATGTAGCCAAAAAGACATTAAAGAAGATTGGTTTGGGATATGAGTCGATACACGTGTGCAAAAATGATTGTGCTCTCTTCTGGGCAGAAAACCGCTTGTTGCAGAATTGTCCTATTTGTAATGAGAGTCGGTGGGTCGATAAAGACACGCAGGGCAAGAAGGTACCTCACAAGGTGTTACGATACTTTCCTTTGATCCCCAGACTACGACGTTTGTATTGTTCAAGGCACACGGCAAAAGATATGTTATGGCATAGCACAGGACGATCAGAAGATGGTACGATGCGTCATCCTGTTGATGGATCTTCATGGAAAGAATTTGATAAAAAGTACCCTAACTTCTCAAGGGAACCAAGAAATGTTCGCTTAGGGCTTGCATCTGACGGTTTTAATCCATTTGGTAACATGAGTTCGACTCATAGCACGTGGCCGGTTGTACTCACCATATACAATCTGCCTCCGTGGCTATGCATGAAAGAGTCTTCATTCATGTTGTCCATGGTAATTCCTGGTCCTAAATCGCCGGGTAAGGACATGGACATTTTCCTTAGACCGTTGGTGGATGAACTTAAGCATTTGTGGCAGTCAGGCGTACGCACTAAAGACGCGGTGACTAACACGTTCTTCACGATGAAAGCAATGTTGTTGTGGACCATAAACGACTTTCCAGCTCGTAGTAGTTTATCAGGTTGGAGCGGACAGGGCTACAAAGCATGCCCGACTTGTAATGAAGACACTTCTTCGATACGTGTAACAAATAAAGTTGTGTATGTCGGTCATCGTCGGTTCTTAGATTCCGACCATCCATGGAGAACAAGTTTGGAATTTGACGGCAAACCCGAGACAAGAGCCCCTCCGAAACAATTTAGTCCAGCTGACATATTAGATCAACTCAATCGTTTACTTCATCGTCTACCAGGCAAACATCCCGATTTTGGAGGTGGTACGAGAAAGCGGGAGGAGTTTGAGTTGAACTGGTCCAAACGAAGTATATTCTTTGAACTTGAGTATTGGTCTTCTTTGCAGCTAAAGCACAACTTAGATGTAATGCATATTGAGAGAAATGTGTGCGATAGTTTGCTTGGTACTCTTCTTATGAATGATAAGACCAAAGACACATCTAACGCGCGGGTCGACCTGGAAAACTTGAATATTCGGCGAGCGCAATGGTTAGAAAAGAAGGGTAACAAATGGTATAGTCCCCATCCAAAATACTCATTCAAGATCAGTGATCGAAAGCTTTTCTGTCAGTTTATAAAAGATGTCAAACTACCTGATGGGTTCGGGTCTAATATCAGTAAAAGAGTGACAGACAACAATACTAACATCACTGGGTTGAAATCTCATGACTGTCATATTCTCATGCAACGTTTGATACCGATAGGGGTTAGGGGGTTTTTGTCAAAAGATACTTATACACCAATAGTAGACCTTTGTACGTTCTTTAAGCAACTTTGCTCTAGAACACTATTGGTGGAGGATATGAAGAAAGCGAAGGATGCCATTATTAATATATTGTGCAAGTTGGAGTTGATCTATCCTCCGGCGTTTTTTGACATTATGGTTCATTTACTTGTGCATTTACCTGATGAAGCAATTCAAGGAGGTCCAGTATGTATGAGATGGATGTATCCGTTTGAAAGGTACATGAAGAAACTAAAAAACTATGTTAGAAACAAGGCATGCCCGGAAGGTTGTATAGCTGAAGGTTATGTTGTTGAAGAAGCTTTATCATTTTGTTCGATGTACTTTCAAGATGTTGAGACTCAGTTCAATCGCCCCGACAGAAATGAGGATGTCATTGTTGAAAAAAGAAAGATGTGGGTGTTTGAGTCTAAGTGTCGCCCGACTAGTGCAACAAATTACAAATATCTTTCTCCAAGCGAAAAACGCAATCTGGAATGGTTTGTCCTCGATAACTGTCCAGAAGTCAGGGAATATATGAAGTAAGTGTTCCCATCATTAACTTTCCATTTTCTGTGAAGTATTTCCCAATTCTTAATTTTTGTATACACGTGTCATCAATGTAGTGAATTTAAATCTGAACATCCCCAAGATGATCTTAAAACCAAATTTCCAGAGTGGTTTCTTGAGAAGGTAATACATATATAACACACATTACTATATATTTGATAAGTAATACATATATAACACACTTTACTCAATATTTTTAGGTGTATTCGATGAAAATACAAAATTCTCCAGAATTTCACCCAGAGTTGTATGCTCTTTCAATGGGTGCGGATAGAAATGCTTCAACTTACACTGCTTGCATAGTCAATGGTGTTAGGTTTATGGTACTTCTTCGTGACAAACGACGCACAACACAAAACTCTGGGGTTTCAGTGGACGGAGAGGATGGGGAGAAATATTATGGCCAAGTAGAAGAGATTATTGAGTTATTTTATGCACATGGGTATTCAACTGTACTTTTTCGGTGCAAGTGGTTTGATACTCGAAGGGGTGTTGCATATGACAACAATATCACTAGTATCAACACACAATACGAAATGAATAAAGAAGATCAACTCATATTCGCCTCGCAAGCCAAACAAGTGTTCTACATCCGAGAACCTTCTCGAGGTAACCAAAACAATAACCACCGGTGGGCCGTTGAGAACGTTAATCATCGGAAAATTTGGGATTTACCTAAATTCAACGATGCTCGCGTCGAGAATGTTCAAACTGTTGATGATGGCTTAGACATAGTTGAAGATATTGACGTCGTTCACAACAACTCTTCATCTAATAATGTACTATTTATAGACTTTGGGCAATACTTTCAAAACATACCTGCTCATGTTACTGATGGCGAGGCTCCAAGTGAAGTTAATCCGCCAACGGTACCCATTGATGAATTGTCCGAGGCCGAGACAGATTACGAGGAGGACGATCCTGATTATCTGACGGAGGGTGATGAGATAGACACCGAAGATTCCGAGGGAGAGTTTGATTAAAAATGTTGTAATTTCAATGTGTGTTTGATTGTTGGAAACTTGTATGTGTTTTCATGTTGCAATAGAAAACTTTATTCTTATATGTATGTTTGTATTCTATATCTTATAAATTTTCAGGAATTGTTCACATTTTGGTTTGTCTTGTTGTACATTATGGCTGATGTCATGCCACGTGGCCATGGCGGTGATGGTGCGGAGGAGCCACCACCTCCCGGGGGTTTTGGTCGAGGTCAGCACGGGGCGGACCGTAAGTCTTATTATAATCTAGTTATTTAATATTTTTATTCATTTATTATAGTTATATATTGTGACTACTAATTTTTAATTAATAAAAATTGCAGTTGTCCCACCAAAGAAAACAAGAGGAAAAGCAAAAAATAAAAAGCTTCAGCAGGCGAACAGATTAGGGCGTCTTGTTTCAATCCCTTTTGATAGAGCTGCCACATATAGCCCGATTGGTGACCCCCCCTTCAGCAGAGGCGAAAGAGATGTTTATGAATATGGGAGGGTATGATAATATCGAGAGAATAAGGGACACCCCCCCCGACGGTATGAGTGTGGAAAATTGGAGGAAGACTCTAGATTATTTCTGCACAGGGGAATATATGAGAAGGTGTGAAGTTAACAAATTAAACCGTCAAAAGCAAATGGTCACAAATCGCGGGGGGACGTCGTCACATGCTAGTTGGGCTTACAAAAAGGTAATGCTTTATACACACACACACACATACACACACAATGTGTTTATCTATTTTTTATGTTTAACAGGATAAGAATAGATTGGAAACGTATTATGATGCTCATACTCTACCCGATGGGACGTTTGCTAGCCAGCTTGAAGAGGAGAGATATGTAAGTACTAATTTAAAGTTTATTTTTCAACTATATATATATATATATATATACACACATAAATCTATTAAATTATTTTTGTAAAATGCAGAATTCTTTAAAAGCAGAGTATGATTCCAAAAGGGCCCAAGATACTCCCTACTTCGAAGGTGAAAATGAATTTGAAGAAAGTATGGAGCCAGTAAATGAAGTCGAAATATTTGAAAAAGTGTTCGGTACTCGGCGCGGCCATATTAGGGGAATTGGGCGCAAACCTTCTTCTTCTTCTTCTCTAAGCACAAGTGTCACGGTTTCTCAAGAGCAGGAGCAGACGCGTCCGCAAATTACAAAGGTAAAACTACCTTATTTTGTTTTAGTAGATTATTTGTTTCGTTATTAGGGTGTATGTGCTGAAATCGTTGAATATAGAGCTTTATTATTATAGCTTCTCTCATTCGTAAATAGGGGTACGTATATGGATGTAAAGTTATTTACTTTAAGGATCTTTATTTTTCGTATGAGTAGACTTATCTATTAGTGTATTTAATTTGGTTCTTTAGGGCTTATAGAGGTATATGAGATAGATGAAGTTCCATAGGTGCACTTGTAGAGGTATAAGTTTGAACGGGTCAAAATGGGTTGCATGAAGTTTAATATATTGGTACTGAGGGTATGATTTAGATTGAAAATAACTAATATTCAAATGAATAAAGAAATGAAGGTGGCAATTGGTCGAAGTTGACAAAGTGTTAACCAATGGAGCGGTTTTTGAATTTCAATAATATAACTCTAACTTTGTGTCACTTTAGGCGACTCTCTTTACATTAGAAGAATCTTTATTTCTGTTAATACATGACATTTTTCCCAATTTATGTTCTGATGTATATCTTACTTTGTAGGAAATACTTGAAGACTTGTTGCAAGACCCGATTGTTATGGCACGAATCAACGTTGCTATAGAGAAGAGGGCGGGAAAAAAGAGAGCCAATGAAGACATGGATGGGGACGGGGAGGATGAGAGAGATGAATGAAACGAATTTGATGGTGTAGGTTTTAATACTTTAACTTGGGTAACTTAGGTTTTAATACTTTAACTTGGGTAACTTAGGTTTTAATACTTTAACTTGGGTAACTTTAGAAATGTCTACTTGTATTTTATAGTATCTATGTTTATGTTTGAAATTTGATGTTTATGTTCATGCTCAAAGTGTTTATGTTTATGTGTGAGATTTTAAAAAACAGCAGGTTTTTGTGTTGGGTAAGAAAAAATTCAGCAGGTTAAACAGGTTAAAAAACTGGGATTAGGAAAAATAAAGAAAAAAGAATTTTTGGTTTTTGGACTTTTGCCAGCGACATCTGTCGCTGGTAAAGATCTGATGGTGACGTGGCTTCGAATAATTAGCGACGACTTTTTTTGTCGCTAAAAGTCAACATGTCGTTGCTAATAATACATGATTAATACCAGCGACATCTTTACCAACGACACACAAGCCAATAGCGACAGAGCAATACCAGCGACCCATTACCGGCGACTGGTCGTCGCTAATACCTTTACCAGCGACATATTCCACTTTTACCGGCGACATTTGTCGTTGCTATTACTCGAATTCCTTGTAGTGAACATCCGATTACCCCTCATATCAACCAATATTGTTTGTTTTCCTCATTGGAATTCACAGCTTGTTTGTTGTCACCTGAATAGAGACTTAACATGAGGCCACTAACATGACATTTCTAACACCCTACCAAGCTTTGTTTTTTTTTTTTTTTTTTTTTCTCTTTCGCATTTGTTAGTCGAAACCGCATTGGTGGATTTGATGTGAAGTGTTATAAAGAGTAGGTAAAAAAGTATCAGATTGTAATAAATACGAACCATGTTTAAGACATGCATTTTAGTACATGTAAAGCACAATACATGAGCAAAAACCTATACACATCAATAGATTCGTGTATGATATAAAATTCATGTAAACCGGTATATATGTTATTTAAGTCTATTACACGAGCACAATACATAATTACAATGGTGAAGTTGTTCTAAAGTTATAACACAAGTACTTTTGTGATTTTCCATTGTTTTCACAATGGACAAAGATTGCTTAAAACACCGTATATAACTAGTCCGGTTTAGTATATTTGAATTGTCCATACTTGAGGCGAACCATACCAAATTTCAAAGTTTTTTTTTTTTTTTTTTTTTTAACTTTTTTCTCCTAAAATTAAACCTCCTTTAATACTGCAGATTTCATATAATATTTGCTTATTTAAGTTTTTACAATTAACATTGGAAATTCACAAAAAGAAAAATTGGATTCTAGTATTGTTAAATTTTATATTATTTAGGGGGGAATGACACTCAGGGTATTTACCCTAGCACTGGCCACCCCTGGAGTGCCACGTCAAAAATAACCCAAAGTACTTTAAAACCACCAAATCATTAGCAGCACTCTAGGGTATTTTTCATAAATCTAATATTCAAACAAACAGTTAAATATAATATTTAAATACCACTAAATTAAAATTGTTATTACAAAACGTAATCCAGATTAACTAAAAACTGACTAGAAAACATAATTCAAAGTAAAGCTACGTAATGCCTTAAAATTTGTCATATGGATACATGGTAAAAAGTTTGGTGAACTTAAAAAAAATAGTCGACTTGCGTAATTTCTATTGTTGTCTTCACTTTGATCAAAATTCTAAGCCATGTTAACTTTAACATCTCTTTAAATCGTTCACATTGTCTTCTGAGGTTCCTCCACTTAGTCGATAGTGCTTCAGAAGTGCGGTGTGTTTCACCTTTTACTACACGATATTTGGATAACACATTATCCCAAAAGGAAGCCTGACCAAGTGACGAAGCTGATTCCTTAATGCATATCCAGGCCATTGTCAAAGCAATTATTTCCTCTTTGGCTCATTCAACCATTGTAGACATGATGTAGTTGAGAGAAATTTTCTAAAAAAATTGTTGGTAGAAGTAAGAATATGGTTAAAAAAATGTGAGAAAAGTTTATATAAATAGGATTTTAAAAGTTAACTGATGAGGTGGGTGGGTGAATATTGTTCTTTTGACCTTTGCAGTTTGGTTACTTCGTGCTAAGCTGCAACAATTTTGACCGTTTTCAAAAGCGTGACGACAGTATTACCGACCAGCAACGGTACCCAAGTGGCGCTAGCCGAGGGTACTCTGTCCCCCTTATGTGCCATCCAGTTTTTAAAATAGATATAATCCATCTTACCTTTAAATAAAAAAAAATGACATGTGAGATAGAATAGATTAAGTTTTTCTCTAAAATGTCTAGCAACTTAACATTTATGTGAAGAATGTCATCAAATTAGCATTTATTTCAAAGGTGAGGTCATGGTTTTTTCTTCTAAGAATATATATATATATTATTGTATATGCTCAAAGTCCATGAAAAGTTCCCACCATCTGTGTGAGTGCCCTACTATACTCCTAATCTCTCCCCTCTTGTGAAGGTCTAATTCATCTTTCTATCTTCTATGCAAACTCAGATCTCTGCTTGCCAGTTATTTCCCTCTTTTTTATGTTATTCAACTCCTACTTTTCTGATAGGTTTTCTATCAAATCTACTTTTTTATTTTATTTTTATTTTTATAGAAGTAAAGATAAAGGGTTTCTTATGGATCAGCTGGAATCTGAGCACAAGGTTGTGTTTTTGCTCTACTTTTATAATTGACAATACTGACCACACACCAGAAAAGAGAAATAGGGCTTTGCTGTTATATTCTTTTGTTATTTTCAGTTTAAAGATCTTTTTGGTTTCATTTGTTACCCCTCATTTCATCATGACTTTAGGATTCCACCAATCTAGATATGCCACATAATCCCTGCCCTCGTGGCCTTAATTATTGAGACGAAAATATTTTTTTCTTAGCCATTTTATTCATCTGAAATCTCTCAAAATCAAACCTTGTTCTTCATTTTTATGGCTTATATATATATAAATCAGCCACCGTTGACCGTCCGATAGATGCATCAAACCACAGCCGTTGTTTTCCAGCGTGGCATCATCAAGATTCACACGCAAAATGCAAAAAGCATTTTGAGGATGAGAATCTTGATGATGCTGCTTTGGAAATAAAACAGCTACAAGTAGCAGATCAAGGTAAGTTGTGTGAAGACTGACTCACTAAATGTGTCAGTTTCCAACTCTCCCAAACTAGTTATCAGGATGGTACTTTTATTCTTATTTATGTGTGTTTCTCTTTAATTAGTAAAAATTGTTTTTTTTAAATGAGTCACATGTATCCATTGGCTAATGTGCTGATCCATGCCTTGGCTTTCTTTGTTCACACAGTACTGCAGTGACCGTACTAAAATTATTTTTATTATTCTAGATCTATGGTTGAATGTTTATTGCTCTTCTTGAAGGTTAGTAGGACCTTTTTTTTACCATCTTATGTTTAAACATGTTAAATGTGATGAGGAATTAGGTTCAGAACATCTACAACCAATTAATACTGAGTTTGTTCAGCTTTCTATTTCAAGCTATATAGCTTACTATAGGAGATATATTTATATATTTTGGTTAGATTTTCGTTGTAATCTCCTTGTTGATATGTTATGTAGATATAGTGAGAATAAACCCTAACTATATATTGTATCCAGGGTTTGTTAGCTTCCAATGTTTTTGTGTAATTCTTGTTGAAACTTGTTTAGCTCATATCAGGAATATACAACTTAAATATTGACTTCATATAATTAGGGTTAAGTGTTCTTAGATTTTTTTTTGAAAATTTGAGTATTCTTAGATGTTATCATTATTTGGCTTTGAGCTAGGACTTGATCATCATCAAATAAATTAATTACTTCATATCTGCAAATTAGCCAGGGGTTTCTATGGAAGCAGCCCCTCTATCTTTAACGATAGGGGTAAGGTTTGCCTACGTCCCACCCTCCCAAACCCTACCAATAGCGAATTCGCTATTGATGAGATTTACTGGGTTTGGCTGTCATTGTTGTACTTCATATATGCAAACTCTGCGCAAAGGTGATGTATGCATTTAAATGAGGGGGAGTGTTTTATTAGTGAACCTACCCTTCCATAATATAGATTTTATGTAATTCATGATATTAACATATGTTCGCTTAGAAGAAGCCCTAATCAGACCCAACTCACATCTTTATGTATTGATTAGCAATTTTATATTAACATCTCATTCGTTTGGATGGACAGCAAGATCTTTCATGGTTCAGTAATTCTTTGAAAAGAGTTTAATCAACCACAAATTGATCTATGTTTAACCAAAATGGGATTGATTAATTAGCAATCTAATCCTACAGTTAATCAATAAAATTACATATTGGTCACTCCTTACTTGATTAATCACATATAACTTAACAAGGGATGTAATCATTGAAATGTCACATATAAACTTGTTGTTATGAACAAAGTTTTTCTCACTAAATTACATTGCATTCTTATATACTTTGTGATGCAAAGTTACAAACTTGAAATCTATGCTTTTTTATTGGGAAAATGACCAATATAGCCCGTTGACCGGGCATTTTGCACAAATAGCCCCCTCCACCGTCTTTGGAGAGACGGGACAACGGCTCCCAACCCGCCTGAACCGTCTTTGGATAGACGGGACACGTTGTGACCCCCCCCAACCGCCACGTGGCGTCTCTGATCCCGAGGCTGTACCGTCTCTCTCCGGACGGGTCAGAGATCTCTCCCAGACGGTTCGCGTTTACCAAGACGGCTGAGCCTTCGGTTCAACCGTCTCCAAAGACGGTTCACGTCTATCAATGCCGGCTGTCCCTTCGGGTCAACCGTCTCAAACAGACGGGTCACCTTTCCCAATACGTCTTAACGAAATTTTTGAACCGTCTGAACCGTCTGAACCGTCTCACGAGTGTATATAAATACCCTAATTAACTTAACGAAATTTGCACCCACCGCTCTCCTCTAACCTTTCATCTTCCATGCACCACCCAACCGTCTCCTCTAAGCTTCATCTTCCATGCACCCACCCGTCTCCTCTAAGCTTTCATCTTCCAATCCAATGACGTTTTTTTACTTTCCCAGCCGAAGCCCTAGCCGAAGCCTACCGGCTTCGGAAAATATGTCCCGGTTACTTGGATTGTTGTTTCATCTGCGTACGGCTACTTGGATTGTTGTTCCATCTGCGCGTGGTTTGCAACCCGTGTAATGGATCGATGATGTGGTGGTCTACATTTTAGGCAAGTTCGCTCGGTTTCCGAATTTATGTCTCGATGTTCGACGTGTGCTCACTGAGAACTATTGTTACATAAAACGAGGAAATGTTTCGGACTTGTCTGTGTAGAGCACATACACCATTCGAAACAACGTCTATGTAGACCACTGCTACTACCGCCGCTGTGGAGGACAAAACATCTAACACTAAGATGTAGTCTTCAATAGTTGGTTAGACACTACGATTACTTCAAACAAAGTTCTTAGTTCTGGAAGTAAATTTGGGAAGTTTGTTGTAATAGTGTAGTTTTTTACTTGTTGCTTCTTAATTTTCTCTTGTTGCTTCTTTATCCTCGGGAAGTAAATTTGGAAAGTTTGTTGTAATAGTGTAGTTTTTTAATTGTTATTGTAATAATATTTATTGTTTATTTGTGATTGTAATAGTATAGTACGTTTAAATATAAAAACAAAACGACAAATTAAAAATATAACCAACTGTTTAAATATAAAAACAAAACGACAAATTAAAAATATAACCAACTATTGCATTAAAAATAAAACCATTACAAATAAATAAAAATATAATTAAAAATTACATAAGACGATGTTTAATCATTTGCCACACGGACACATGTTTAAACTCTTTACCCTCCCTATTTTTGTACTGCCTTAGACTGTGTCTAATGGCCACGTCTTCAGGAAAGTTTGCGGGTACGTCGTAAAGGGTCCGGTTATGGTGGCTGTTGAATATTTGACACTTTGTCGTCAAATCATTCAACTTGCGGCTAAGCGACTCGGTGGTACGTTGTGAGCCCCCAACGAGCCGGTTGTACTCATTCAGGATCCGGAACCACTTGTTGTTGAGGTGTGTACTCTCCTCAACATGCAGCCATGCCGCAATCAACGCGATCTCTTGTTCTTCCGTCCATCTTTGGGGTGCCATTGGTTTTGGACGGTGGTTTGGACGGTGTTGGACGGTGGTTTGGACGGTGTTGGACGGTGGTTTGGACGGTGTTGGATGGTGTTGGACGGTGGTTTGGACGGTGTTAGACGGTGGTTTGGACGGTGTTGGAAGGTGGTTTGGACGGTGGTCGTCGGGTAGTAGATGGTGTTTGGACGGAGTTGTACGGTGGTTGATATGTTCAGACGGTTTGGATGACGGGAAATGGACGGGAGACGGGTATTTATAGGGCTGAGCCGGACAACCGAAGCGTCGCCGCTCATCGGGAACCACCGCGTCGGTAAATGTGTACCGTCTCTCAAGACGGTTGAACCGAAGGGTCAGCCGTCTTGGGAAAGCTGACCCGTCTGTTTGAGACGGTTGACCCGAGGTGTCAGCCGGCATTGATAGACGTGAACCGTCTTTGGAGACGGTTGAACCAAGGGTTAGCCGTCTTGGGAAACGTGAACCGTCTGGGAGAGGGTTCTGACCCGTCTGGAGAGAGACGGTACATCTCGGGATCAGAGACGCCACGTGGCGGTTGGGGGGGGGGGGGTCACAACGTGTCCCGTCTATCCAAAGACGGTTCAGGCGGGTTGGGAGCCGTGTCCCGTCTCTCCAAAGACGGTGGAGGGGGCTATTTGTGCAAAATGCCCGGTCAACGGGCTATATTGGTCATTTTCCCTTTTTTATTTATGTACGTTGCTGACCAAGTCTTTTCAATTACTATTTGGATTTGGCCTCTAACAGATTATTGCTATGATTTATTGATCTATCATATACAGTCACTGCTGATGTGAGGTGCTCGTTGAAGTGACGATGAAACCAGAAAGATTATGTTCTAGATATGTTTTATTTACATGAACTAATAATTGTTTGAGATGTACGTACTTGGCATATACAAGTACTGATCATGCGTTTGTAGCATACAGTTTTATGTTCATGTGATGTATGGATCCATGTAACTTGCTTTTATGGCCTTTAGTGTCTCGACAGAAAGACTATTTCTATATGGGTCATGTTATTTACCCTGGGTTTTTTAGGGTTTTACAGCTCTCTATGGCTCGTAGAGGCCATTACTGGCCGTAGAGGTGGGTGCCCACTGCAATGATTGACACAGGCCTCTACAGCTCGTAGAGGCCTCTACGAGCCGTAGAGGCCGGTGCAAATAAGTTTTGGGGTGGTGCAAATAGGGGGGCCTATATATAATGCGGTTTAGAATGATCTCATTGAAGTTTGGATGATGAAAGGTATATTTTTTTCCATGTAAAATTTTCATTCAAGATATCATAGCTGTCAAATTACATTAAAATGGCAGAGAGGCGGGCAACAAGCTTCACGGCCACCGCCCCTTTCTGGATTGCGATGTTAATTCGTAACCGCAAATGTTATCCTGAATTGAAACCAGGATGAATCTTTTAGACGCACAAATAGTGTGAGGTTTAGCAAGTGGCGTCGAAAATATGATGAAACATGGTAGGCTGTAGGAAAGGGGTATAAAAAATAATATGTCATCATATCGTTGTTTTTCAGTGCATAGTTTTATTCTTTATATCCGGTTGGAAGAAAAAACTAATATTAAGATTCTCTCAAAACAAATAACATATACAAATCACATACAAAACTGACAACTAACAAAAATTAACATATTAAAAGTAAACGTGTGTGTGTCCTTTTAGACACAAATAGTGTGATGTTTAATTAGCAAGTGGTTGTAAATGTGATCGATGGAACATGGTTGGTTGTAAGACACGAGTATTAATACTATTATCAACATTCTTTTTTAGTTTTTAATTGTATTTTTTGTATCTGGCTAGAAGAAATTATAGACATCCAAATCACATACAATTATTAAATGCAACAAAATACTGTGTTAATTAGGATCATTTGAGAATCAAAGTTGCAATTGAGAAGCTTCATATGTTCTGTTGATCCTGAATCATAGCAGTTTGTTGTTGTCACTCAACGGTGTTGTTGTCCACATCGTCAACTCTCTGCAGCACCGGCACTAACATTGTAGCTACAAAATGTCGTATATTGTTCATTTTGTGCTAGCTATAATCATGCTTAGCTAGGACTGTTTTTTTTTTTTTTTTTTTTTTTTTTTTTTTTGTTATGATCAATGCTTTGTGTTGATCTTGCGAGAATTGACCATGTAGATTAGTTTTAGTACATTGTTGATTATATTAATGAGAACATAAGGTATGAACATAAGATTGAATCATGTGTACTTGATATGCTTAACCGTTTAGGAACCTCAGTAATTGAAGACACCGGCCATCATCTTGATCGGGTTCCCTTAGTGTGTATACTAATGATGGCTAATGATCACCAAGTGATCGAATGAGAGAGAGGTGGGGCGGCGACTTATTGATGAGTTATGGTGTTATATGAGTCTAACCAAATACCTCTAGTAATCTCTATATTTATACTCACAAGGGACACTCTAATTGTTGGCCGATTTACGAAAGATAAACGCAAATGATAACAAAAAACTGATAAAGAACAATAATGTTTATTGAATTGGTCGTAAGAATTTACAAGTGTGTTTCGCATCTTGGTTTTGATAATGAAACTTGATAACTGTCAAATGAAACAAATGAAAACTATATATACATAAGATAACTAATCTAATCTAATCTAATCGACGTGACTGTTATTTCGAAGCATTGCGTCTTTAAAATTGAACCATCGCGTCTGTCTTGTTTGTGAACCGTCATGGATGTTGTGAACCGGTTTTATATATATCTAGCTTATATAACATTAACGTCCAATACCCTCCCTTAAGCTAGATTGGTAGTACATTTAACATAGTTCGTAGTCTTATGAAGTCCTTTGGTTGTAGTGCTTTGGTGAAGATATCCGCTACTTGATCTTTAGTGTTGCAGTACTTTATCTCCACGTCTTCAGTCTTAATTATATCTCTTATGAAGTGATATTTGATTCTGATATGTTTGCTTTTCCCATGATAGACTGGATCTTTTGTGAGATTGATGGTAGATTTGTTGTCATAGTATAAGGTGATTGCCTTATTTGTGTCAAACTCTAATTCTTTTAAGATTACTTTGAGCCATAGAGCTTGACATCCAGTGAGTGATAAAGAAATGTTATTTTGCTTCTGTTGATGATAATGCTACCACCTTTTGTTTCTTTGATTGCCACGAGATTGCTCCTGATCCTATATTGAATATATATCCTGATATGCTTTTACTATCATCTATATTTCCTGCATAGTCACTATCACTAAAACCCTTTAATTCAAATGAGTTTTTGTTGTATACTATTCCATATTCTGAAGTGCCTTTTATATATCTCAATATATGTTTTCCTGCTTCCCAATGTGACTTCTTTGGTTGATCCATGAATCTGCTAATTTTGCTGACCGCGAACATTATGTCAGGTCTTGTGTTTGTTAAATACATGAGACTTCCAACTAAACTACGATATAAACCTGGGTCAATGTTTTCTTCGTTGTTGTTCTTGATCAGCTTTAGTCCATATTCCATTGGAGTTGAAGCTTTAATACTATCTGCCATTCTAAATCTTTCAAGTATATCTTTTGCATATTTGGTTTGAGAGATCTTTATCGTTGCTTGATCATAGGCAACTTCCATCCCTAAGAAATAATGTAGTTTTCCCATATCTGTCATCTCAAACTCCTTTTGCATGGATTCCTTGAATGAGATAATTTCCTCCATGCAGTCACTAGCTATAATTAAATCATCTACATATAGGCATACCACTAGTCTGGAGGTCTTTGTTTTCTTTAAGAATAAGGTATGTTCAAATGTATATCTTTTGAAGTTATGTTGTTCAAAATATTGACTGATCCGACTATACCATGCTCGTGGAGCTTGTTTCAAACCGTACAGTGCTTTCTTAATTAGACATACCTTATTTTCATTTCTTTTTTCTATAAATCCCAGAGGTTGTTCTATAAAAACCTTCTCTTTTAGTTTTCCATTCAGGAATGCAGTTTTCACATCCATTTGATGTAGAAACCATTTATATTGAGCTGCTAAGGCAAGTACTAGTCTTACAGTCTCAAAACGAATTACTGGTGCAAAAACTTCCTGATAATCTATCCCATATTTTTGTTTATAACCCTTTACTACTAGACAAGCTTTGTGTTTATCTATATTTCCATGTTCATCATATTTGGTCTTGTATATCCATTTTACTCCTATGGGTTTTTTATCTTTTGGTAAATCAACCAACTCCCAGGTTTCATTCTTTTGTATAGATTCTATTTCCCTCTTCATTTCTTCCCTCCATTTTTCATCCTTACTTGCTTCATCATAATCAATTGGATCTGAGTCAGTGTAAAATGCAAAGTTTGCAGCTTCTTGATGTCTTTGATATAAATCTCGTACTTCTGGACTGTTCATTGGTTGGGTTCTACTATGAATATCTACTAGTGTACATACTTTTAAAGGTGGACTTTGACTGGATGTTGTGGCATCCAGATTTTCATCCTCAATTTGTATTTCTTGCTCTTCCTGCCTCTCCTTTTCAGATGCATTGTGTATGGGTGAGTATTCTTCATTCCTTGATGTCTGATCATGTGTATTGTTCTCACCGCTTTCTGTGTTTTCATTGTCGTCTAAAGTTATGACATCTTCATCTTCATTTTCTTCCCAAGTTTTGTTCTGATCAAATATGACATCTCGACTGACTATGGTCTTTCTTGTAATAGGATTATATAATTTATAGGCTTTACTATTCTCACTGTATCCAACAAAGATTGCCATTTCTGTTTTATCATCAAGTTTACCCCGTTTTTGTTCTGGAACGTGTGCATAGGCAAGACAGCCAAATATTCGTAAATTTGATACATCGGGTTTGATTCCAGTCTAGGCTTCTTCAGGAGTTTTATCACTGATACTTTTAGAAGTTGTTCGATTTAAGAGATATGTTGTGCAACTTACAACTTCTCCCCAATATTCATTCGGGAGTTTCTTTGTTTTCAGCATGCTCCTACTTAGTTCCATTATGGTTCTATTTTTACGTTCTGCAACTCCATTTTGTTGTGGTGTATAACTTGTGGTCAGCTGATGATGTATTCCATGTTCTTGTAAGTATTCTTGGAAAGTATTTCCACAATATTCTCCACCTCTGTCAGTCCTAAGATATTTGATTCTTTTGTCTGATTGATTTTCTGTTAAGGCTTTAAATATTTTGAAGAAGTGTAATGCTTGTGATTTTTCCTTGAGGAAGTATATCCAGGTTTTCCTTGTAAAATCATCTATGAAAGTAATGAAGTATCTGCATTCTCCTATTGTCTTTGTTCTCATTGGTCCACATATATCTGAGTGAACAAGTTGTAAAGCACTTTCTGCTCTCCATTTTGCTTGTTTACTAAATGGTTTTCTTGTATGTTTTCCTAAAGCACAACCTTCACATACGTTTTCTGTCTTATATATCTTAGGTAAGCCTTTCACTGCGTGTTTGTGTTCCATTTCAATCAAAGTTTCATAGTTGATGTGACCATATCTTTGATGCCATAAATCAGAACTGGTTTTTATGGATATGTATAGTACTTTTGGCAAGTCTTGATTTGGGTATAGGGGAAACATCTTGTTTTGAGTCATAGGTGTTTCTGTTATTGTCTTCCTTTCGTGATTTTTTATGGTGCACATTCCTTTTCCAAAAATTACATTATATCCCTTTTGCAGTAATTATCCCACACTAAGAAGATTATGCCTTAGTCCTTCCACATAAAATACATTTGGTATCTTGTTTACCTTATCGTTTACTCTTATGCATACCTCCCCACTTCCTAACACCTGTAGTCTCTTATCATCACCTGTTCTAACTTCTCGTCTATCTTGATCATTAAATGTGATGAATATCCTCCTATTTCCTGTCATATGATTATTACATCCGCTGTCTAAGTACCAACAATTTGTATCCTTATTTTCTTCCATGTTAAATATCATGAACATGCTATCTTGTTCTGATTTACTTTCTTCCTTACACACCATTGCGGATTCATCTTTCTTCCTTATTTGGACAATTTCTAACTATATGACCTAATCATTGACAATTATAACATACAATGGGTCCGTATCGCCCTGATCTACCTCCTCTTCCTCTTCCTCTGTAGCTGTTATTATATCTATTACCTCCTCTATTTCTTACTTGAGTCCCACTTTGTACTTGGAATGCTTGATCCATGACGTGTGTGTCATATTGTTTAAGTCTTAATTCATGGGATTGTAGTATTCCCATGAGTTCTTCAATTGATAACTCTTCTAAATCTTTGAACTCTTCTACAGCTACTACTACAGATTCATACTTTCTGGTCATACTACACAATATCTTCTCAACTACTCGCTTGTCACTTAACTCTTCTTCATTCATCCTTAATTGGTTAACTATTGTGGTAACCCTATCAAAATATCCTTCTATTGTTTCTGTTTCTAACATTCTTAGAGTATCAAAATCGCATCTAAGGGTTTGTAATTTTACTGTGTTTACACGACGCTCTCCATGATATGATTTGTATAGTATTTCCCATGCATCCTTAGATGATTTTGCATTAGCAATTCTTTCAAATATTGTTTCAGTTGATGCTTGGAATAAATAATGAAGTGCCTTCTTATCTTTCTTATTTTGTTCTTTGTGTTCTTTTCGTAAGGCATCGCTTGCATCATTTGGTAATTCCCTAACACCATCCTCTACTACACTCCACAAATCTTAGGACTCTAAGAGCACTTTCATTTGAATGTGCCAATGATAATAATTTTGTCCTAATAGTTTTGGAATTTGGGTTTGTACTCCTCCTTGTGTTGTCATGATTTCTTCTCCTTTATAATTATTTTGTTATATGTTGACAAAAAAAAATCTAGAACAGAAAAAATAATTCAATATTCTGAATTATTTTGTCCGGCCTATTTGTTTATTTCGAAGTTTGACTTTTTGGGGTCAAAGAGTTTCAAAAAATAATACTAAACAATTTCTTTCCTTGATTTCCCTCGCAAGACCCGACTAACAAACAGGGATGGTTTTGATGATTCTTAACTATGTTTAATAATCTGAGACTTAATTCCTAACAGATTTACCCGTATGCGATTCTTGTATAGATAGCAATCGTTAAATAACCGCACACCGAATATAAATCAAGAATATAATATACTCTGTTTTGCGAATAAAGAAGAAATCTAAAAACTGAATAGGAATCGAATGATTTACAGACAGTTTCACTTATGGTTTGATGAGAACTTTTGTCGATGTGATGCGAGTAAATCCTCTTGTTGTTTTTACGATTGTTTACGCCCTTCTTGAAACGATTGAAGTGATCCTCTGTTTTGTTGAACGAAGAATAACCGAAATTTGACAATTATGTTTGAATGATTCTTTGTTTTCTTGGCTCTGATACCAGTTTGTTGGCCGATTTACGAAAGATAAACGCAAATGATAACAAAAAACTGATAAAGAACAATAATGTTTATTGAATTGATCGTAAGAATTTACAAGTGTGTTTCGTATCTTGGTTTTGATAATGAAACTTGATAACTGTCAAATGAAACAAATGAAAACTATATATACATAAGATAACTAATCTAATCTAATCTAATCTAATCGACGTGACTGTTATTTCGAAGCATTGCGTCTTTAAGATTGAACCGTCGCGTCTGTCTTGTTTGTGAACCGTCATGGATGTTGTGAACCGGTTTTATATATATATCTAGCTTATATAACATTAACGTCCAATACTAATTAGGTTTAGTAAGGGTAATTCCGTCCATCAATGAAATACCTATTATAAACTTAGAGATATTATAGTAATTGATCAATCTTATATAAATAATAATGATGGCCATATAATAAATATAATAACATAATTTATATTTATTCCAATATTCTCCCACTTGGTCGAGTAATCATTTATTATGAGTATTACATTAGTCTGCAGATTAATACTCATTTTAGTTATAAACCCAGAATGTTGAGTTAATATTCAACACAGGACCCCCATTAATCATACTACACCCAAATTTAAAACTTAACGTTAGGATCAATCACACTTATGCCCTTAATCGTTGATTTGTATAATTATTCTCTATACGTCATTATGCATGCTTAACGTATTCATTAGAGACATTACAAATTCAAAACGAATGAGGTTAAAATAATCGTTAATCATTAGTCATTAGTCATTCATAGTACGATATGCTATTGTACATGGTCATTAGTAAAACCTTTTTCTATTATTTGGCTCTTAGTGAGACTTTTGGGTAATAGACCTTTAATTATTGGATCCATAAGCATATCAAGAATGCATTCGATACAAAATTCTGATTTCATTTATTTGTTCTTAACATAAGCAAACAATAATTTTGTATCGAACTCTAATGCAGCTCCTCTCAAAGTGTTACTGTTCAAGAAATTATGGTAGCTGAATTTATCACAGTAAGTCTTCAATATAGTATTTAAATGGAGTTAATAAATTATGAGTCAACTGATAAATTTACCAACAACATTCAATGACCATTTTGTTGTGATCAGCAACACATTATGTCATGATAACTTAGGTTGTTGTAACCAGTTCATTATTCCTCCTCCATGAGATAGTGTCTGCTAACATTATGATATACCCCAAAATTGACATTTTATTTCCTCTGAATATAACAAAGTTAGAATAAGAGTAGTCAATCACTTTAAATTCTCACTTCTTCTTTAGATTATAGTCTCTTATTTCTTAAAGATGTTTCAATGTTCCAAAAAATGCTTTTAAATAATCTAGACAAGTCTAGTGTTAAGCAATATGAACAAAATCATAAACAAGCATAGACTTAAATTAACATAGACTTCTAATTATGAAGCATAAGGTAACAATTTCATTTATCCTATTATCCTCTTTAGGAGAGCAATGTTGTATGTTACATATATAAGGACCCACTTAGAGTAAAACTTATGGGATGAAACTAAAATCTCGTTGGGTCTATCTCGGTATATTTTGATTCCTGTCACGTAAAAGGAATCCCCGATATTCATCATGTCAAAATTATGCATGAACAATGCTTTGACTTAGGTAACATATACTTGTCAAGAAAAACGTCATCTATGTAAGGACAAGTTTTCATTAGTTACTCCCACTTATCTTGAGGTAGGTTCTTTAATCCACTTAGTTCTTGATGAAGAGAATTTCATTATGATTCCAACACATTTTATGCTTGCATTAACCCATACATGAAGCTTATTGACTTACAAACTAGAGCATGTTTGGCTCTCCTTATTTCCACCTCCTTATAACTTATAACTTTTCCAAAAAGTTAATAAGTTACAAAAAGTGTTTGGCAAAAGGAAAAGGACTTTTTGTTTTAACTTTTTGTAAGCCTATGATAAGTTGTTTTGGAAAAGTAAGGGAGGAGTGACTTTTTGAACCTCCTTATAACTTATTTATGGTTATTTACCTACATGCCCTTATTATATCCTTACACTTTCCCTCCTTTTACCCTTTTTGGTCATTTTACCTAAATAAGTTAAACCAAACACTTTTTACAAACTAACTTATCAACTTATTGTTTTTTCCCACCACATAAGCTAATCTAAACACTTTTTTAAAACCTCCTTTTTAAAAAGTCATAAGTTAATAAGTCCTTTTAACAAAAAGTATTTTTTGCTTCAAATAAGTTTATCCAAACATGCCTTAAGTGTTCTTAACCTTCAGTTTAGAACTTTCAGGTTGTTGGAAGTATACTTTGTTGATGAGCCTTTCCAATCACTGCATTTCAAAGATATTGGATGGTTTAGCCTAACACGATTGTAATGTTAGGAGTTTTATGGGGGCGTTATGTGACAGTGGCACTAAAGTGAAAGTATGAGCTTTTTATAATAAAAAAAAGTGTAGTGGATAAAGCTCATACCAATCATTGATTAATTATTATTTTTTATTTAAATATACAAAATTAAAAAACAAATAACATTTCATTAAATAAAAAAACATTACATTTAAATTATAAAGAAATTACAATAAAATATATTTAATACTACTCGTCTTCATCACTGTTGTCGTCTCCTTGTTTATAATCTTCTTCTTCTTCTTCTTTGGTACCCTCTTTGTCGTCGTTGTAACATCGCGAATTTCCCCTAATTTTTTTTGATATAAAGAATGTATTGTTTTAAACAATATATGTTTTAAATACCTTAAACTAATAATTATTCGTATCTCGACACTTTTGTACGTTTTAAAAATATTTCGAGTCACTTTCGGGCTTATATAATCATATTATGAATTTAGAATAATATAGTTTTAGGGAAATAATTGCCAAAAAAAGATTTGTGTGGACCGGGACTCGAACCTGCGTCCACAGCCAACCAACACACAGTGACAACCAACTGAGCCAACTATCATCTTGTGTAGTATTTCAGAAGAAAATAAACTTAACACATTCCTTAAATTGATTAGTCAAAGTCTTAGTCAAACAGTCAAAGTCTTAGTCAAATAGTCAATTCATCATAAAACCTTACTTTATGGTGTTGACCAATTTTAATGGCTAATTGAATCCAAAACTAGTATAAGAACCCACCTATGACCCATTATACTTTGCACCTCTAAATCGATTGTTTCAATCCGATTAAACTTTCCCTCATACCTTTCTTCTATAGTCTATTACTTCTACAATTGAAGCTTTGATTATAAGCTCTTGTAATTGGCAACTTTGGGGCTACACGTATTCTATTTCTCGAGACTTAATACTTTGCTAAGGTGAGTTTACGTAACCATGTTTATGCAATTCTTCATACTTGCAAAATTATACTTAAGCAATTCTACATACATGTCTAGTTGTAAACTTTAATGCCTCATGAATTAGACAACAACAACAGTTTCAATGAGTTTCAACGAGTTTCAACATTACATAATCATTAGCTATGGCCAAGCCGGCGATACTCAATAATAGATATATTGGATTGACAATCCCACCCGGATACGTGTACCTCCTACATAGGTAGCGTGGGTGATTGTTATCGTTCCAACATATTATTAAGGTGAACCGTGGATGACGGGATGGACCTAAACTAGTCGGAGGTTTGATTATGTCGATTCAACATATCATGTTTTTTCATGTAGACTTAAACTTACGATAGACATATGAATTGCTAAACTTTTATACTAAAACTATTTGCTTGACATGGCTTATGTATTCTCACCAACTTCTAGTTGACCCCCCCCCCCCCCCCCCCCCCATTTTTACAACTCAATAGGAAATAATGATGCATGAAGATTAGAGTATTTACATGAGAAGGCAAACTGAAGTCTATGCTTGTTTGGTTTTTGTGATGTATTAGATTTCCACTTAAAACTCATTATGTATTTCATTTTTGGATATTTGCACTTTAAATTAATTTCAATTAAAATTTGATTACCATGTGCTACTGTATACTCATTCTTACGTGACACCTCGATGTTTCCGCCATCGGTTGGGGTGTTACAGATTGGTATCAGAGCCTTGGTTATAGGGAATTAGGTTATTAGAAAAATAATCTAGTCTATAACCATAAGATTATAACCAGTATTTGCTCATTTTACTTGCTATTCTCTATCTCCCTCCTACTTCTTATCCTTACTTTAATCTCTACAAGAAGATTACTCTCCATCACTGGATCTACTCTTAGACTAATAGGACAAAATCCCCAGGTTTAGTCTGAACCACCTTGAGATCTCGTCGAAGTTCTAGAATTTTAATAACGAACACGTGCAATCTGGAAGGGTGAACGCCTGTATTCTGAGTCTTCTGTCTAGGCTGGCATTGCGCATATATCCCAATCAGACGAGGGACCCGAATGCCTACCTGGGAATTCTCGGGATGAGTGTTCACTTATAGGCTAAAGCATGTCTTCACTATGTTATTAGAATCTAGAAGTTTTGATAAGTCAACGTTTTCGTTTATTCGTTTTAATTAATGAATAAATGATTACACTCACTTTCCTTAAACTAAGCTCTAAAATCTTAAAATTTTACAGCTTAAATCAATCTCATTTCATAACCATCTATGAATTTCACAATCACACTTCACCTTACCATCTTAGACACTTTTTAAATATTCAACACCCTACCCAAATCATATTATTTCATTTCTCCACATGTTACTTATTTTTAAAAACTATAACCTCATACCTTAGCACAAACTAAAGATTTCTAAATCTTGTTGTATTTTCATTACCTAGTAACTTTACAAAGTACATATTTTTGTCAAAAGATGTCCTCAAACTTAAATTCAATTGTTTATTTATTGACGTAACAAACAATTTTCTATATAATGCTTTAAACTATTAAAAATCACTAATAGAACCTTGATCTTCAAAACCTAATGTCATGTTTGAAATCTCCAACTAACGGGAATATTTTAATCAAAGCCCACTTAGCTTGAACTATTTAACAACTTTTGCTTTATGTATAAAACCAATTTTGAAAATAAGATTTTTTTTTATCCATAGGAATAATATCTAGTCTCTAAATTCTCCATCGACACTCACTCATTTTCAACTTGTTCAAATTTTTACAATATTTGGCATATATCACAATCATGTTTTCTTATACACTTGATTATAACCTTTGATCCAAACCCCAAAATTTACACTGCTACATAATCTCCTTACTATAAAATAAACTCTTTATCAACTATCTTCACATTCACTATCTCTCACAACCTTGATTCTGCTTCAAGATTTTTCATCATCCTCTCAAGAACTAAATTCATATCCTTCACCTTCTCAAACATGAACTAGTTACCCATGATAACCAAACTATTGAAACTTGGTTGTGTGTTGCATCAAACTTAATCCTTAGTTATACATGAGGATTCGATTATCTACCATATTTAAACATTTGATACTAGAAATCATGGAATATAAACTATTTGCTAGAGACACACCCAGAGTCATTAACCTTGTCTAGGACAACACTATTACAACTCGCATGCTATGCTTGATACTTGATTGTTTATATGTACATATTATCAATTTGCAATTTATGTGTGAAATAATTGGTACACTTAATCAAACAACTGGTAGAGGATGAAGTACTTGCTCAACAGTTAGTTGAGTACCAAATAACCTACTCAACGATTGGTAGAGGTCATCATGCCTGCTCAACAGTCGGTAGAGGCCCTACAACCTGCTCAACGACTGGTAGAGGCTATCGCACCTGCTCAACAATCGGTAGAGGTTCTTACTCACTGACTGGTAGAAGTCTTTTTCCTACTCAACAGTTGGACTCATTTTTGGATACATTGTAAACGATTCAATCACAAGGTTATTTTGCATTACTTACATGTGTGTTTAGAGTCATAGAAGGACACAAAACCCTAATGTAAGGTAAATTGGTGATTGCGGTCCGGAACGTAATCATATATTTACAGGTACGTTAAGGTAGTGTGAAATTCTAATAAGGTTTTAGTAGTTCATTTGGTTTTCATATAGCCAATCAATTCATGCATTTCTTATAAGATTCCTAAAACATAAGTTTAGTATTTTGCTAGATTCTTATGCTTCTTGCTACTTCAGACAAACCTAATCCAATCCTTAAAACTCACATCTCAAACCTCTTATCCAAATTATTCGAAACAAATTATTCTATTACCTATAAATTCATGTCGTGCCTTAACCCAAACCACAACTGCCTTAATTTCTACCTAATCAACCTCAAACCTGTGTTTTTAAATAAACTTCAGGACGAAGTTCCTAAAAGTAGGGGAGACTGTAACATCGCGAATTTCCCCTAATTTTTTTTGATATAAAGAATGTATTGTTTTAAACAATATATGTTTTAAATACCTTAAACTAATAATTATTTGTATCTCGACACTTTTGTACGTTTTAAAAATATTTCGAGTCACTTTCGGGCTTATATAATCATATTATGAATTTAGAATAATATAGTTTTAGGGAAATAATTGCCAAAAAAAGATTTGTGTGGACCGGGACTCGAAGCTGCGTCCACAGCCAACCAACACAGTGACAACGAACTGAGCCAACTATCATCTTGTATAGTATTTCAGAAGAAAATAAACTTAACACATTCCTTAAATTGATTAGTCAAAGTCTTAGTCAAACAGTCAAAGTCTTAGTCAAACAGTCAAAGTCTTAGTCAAATAGTCAATTCATCATAAAACCTTACTTTATGGTGTTGACCAATTTTAATGGCTAATTGAATCCAAAACTAGTATAAAAACCCACCTATGACCCATTATACTTTGCACCTCTAAATCGATTGTTTCAATCCGATTAAACTTTCCCTCATACCTTTCTTCTATAGTCTATTACTTCTACAATTGAAGCTTTGATTATAAGCTCTTGTAATTGGCAACTTTGGGGATACACGTATTCTATTTCTCGAGACTTAATACTTTGTTAAGGTGAGTTTACGTAACCATGTTTATGTAATTCTTCATACTTGCAACATTATACTTAAGCAATTCTACATGCATGTCTAGTTGTAAACTTTAATGCCTCATGAATTAGACAACAACAACAGTTTCAACGAGTTTCAACGAGTTTCAACATTACATAATCATTAGCTATGGCCAAGCCGGCGATACTCAATAATAGATCTATTGGATTGACAATCCCACCCGGATACGTGTACCTCCTACATAGGTAGCGTGGGTGATTGTTATCGTTCCAACATATTATTAAGGTGAACCGTGGATGACGGGATGGACCTAAATTAGTCGGAGGTTTGATTATGTCGATTCAACATATCATGTTTTTTCATGTAGACTTAAACTTACGATAGACATATGAATTGCTAAACTTTTATACTAAAACTATTTGCTTGACATGGCTTATGTATTCTCACCAACTTCTAGTTGACCCCCCCATTTTTACAACTCAACAGGAAATAATGATGCATGAAGATTAGAGTATTTACATGAGAAGGCAAACTGAAGTCTATGCTTGTTTGGTTTTTGTGATGTATTAGATTTCCACTTAAAACTCATTATGTATTTCATTTTTGGATATTTGCACTTTAAATTAATTTCAATTAAAATTTGATTACCATGTGCTACTGTATACTCATTCTTACGTGACACCTCGATGTTTCCGCCATCGGTTGGGGTGTTACAGTCGTCAACGTGTTGAATTGGGCGAATTGCCTAAGCTTGCTCGACCAAACTCGCCTTTAACGCGCTATGTAAATCCATGGAACGCAAGAGTTGACTGTTTTCTATTCTCTCCTCCATTGTCGCTTACGGCCCTTCAACAACATCTTCTAGAAAATAGTTTTGACATATTGGTTTTCCTTCGTCTTCTAGGATCATATTATGCAATATGATACAAACATAAATCACCATTCTAATTATTTTCTTTATCCCATATACGACAAGGATTTTTAACAAAATGTCATCGTTGTTGAAGAACCCAAAACACCTCTCGATGTCCTTTCGTGCAGACTCTTGCAGTTTCTTAAAATAGTCTTTTTACATCAACTGTTTCAGAAAACGTTTTGACAATCATTGAATACTCCGGATATATATTATTGGCCAAGTAGTATCCATACTTGTAATAATTATCTTTGCATAAAACCCAGTTTTCTGTATCGTGTCGGCAATAGGTAGATGTTAGTACCTTTTGAAATCACCATAACCAATATATTTATTGGTGTGTAAATTGAACAGTAACTAACGCCATAACCGCATTAACTATTCCTGACTTAAATCATGAACATGTCACATTGCTAACTTGCTGCCACTATTGGGGTTGCTTTTTACATTTTTGTGTGGGGTGCATCGTACTCTGTTGAGTGCTCATACTACTACTGGCTGCCATTACTGGAAAATAAATACACAGATCATCAAATTTGTCACATCTCCAATAATAGTACTACCCACGAGGGTTTTCCACATTTACCATATAACTTTTTTATTCTTATTTCTAGCATCATCATGTCAATCATTTTGGATCTCCCTAATCTAAATGCTACATCTAAGGCGTCTCATAGGTTCATCATCTATATAAGTCAGATCAAAATATTTCCTTTTAAATAATGAATCATATTAAACATAAGTCTCTTCATCTCACTTTCAATCAAAATACTTCTTGATTTAAAGGGGTGATACAATGGTAAGAGACGAATTCCCCTCTAATAGAGTTCTTATGTTTAAATCTTGTTTATGTTAGTTTCATGTCATAGCCACTTGATCAAAACCACATGTCTGGCACAAGCTACGATTTTTCTCACTACTAAAAAAATCCAGATGATTTTTGATGACCGATTTTGTTGGACATATTTTGTTGGAATTTTCCAACAAAATTGTTAAGTTATATTACTATTAATAGTTATAATATATTTCTACATGATCCTCTACCTATATAGGGTAATAGGGTAGGGTTCCTGTAATAATATTGGTTTGTGTGAGAACCATATGAAGGATTAAAAATTGATATGTATGCATATTTTTTTTGACGTATTCATGATGTTTTGGATTGTTTTGCTTAGAAAAACACCAAACATAACAAATTAATAACCGAAAACAATGTATTTTAAGTAGAGTATTTTAAGTAATTTCTAGGGTGTTTTAAGTAATTAGTAGGGTGTTTTATCTGTAATTTAAATTTAAAGACTATAATACATTTGATTGTGTTTTAAATTTTTGTATATTGCTGTGTTAAGTGTTTTTTAAGCCAAAACAACCCAATACATCATTCCAAAAAAAAAAAAAACATGATGCCTACATATCAATTCTTAATCCTTCTTACACTTCTCACACAAAACAATATTCCTACACGATCTTGTACCTATATATATAACATAAATACTTATATTTATAATGTTTTTCAAAAAAAATTCAACGAAATAGTTAAATAAAATTAGTAAAGGTATTTATTAATGTAGCAATTTTGTCAAAGTTTAGCTTGATTTTGCGATAAAAAGTCGTGTTGTCGCAATACTGTGGTATAATTATGGTCTTTTGTTGAAATTTTTAATAGGAAAATGATCTATAATCAATGGCGGATATTGAATGAAAAATCTGGTATGGCCGGACTTAATACATACAAAGTTTTTCAAATAAATTCGGTAAAATTTACAATACGAAACAAAGAAGTTGGGTGTGTCGGGGCCCGGTCTGGCCCATATGAAGATCCGCCAATGCCTATAATCTAGTAACGTCTTGTATCGTTGGTCCGCAAGGTCTTAGCGGGTTTCATCATATATTAACCTAAAATATAACTCATAAAAAGTTGATTTTTATATGGTTTGGGAACATGCTTACCAGAAAAAATAGTGTGGGTATGTTTGGCAAAACTAGAAGCTGGTGGCTGGAAGGTGGTAGCTGTAGCTTTTTAAATATATTATGGTGTTTGGCAGAGTAGCTGGAGCTTTTTATAAAATGTATAAAATGATCAAAATGGGCATTAACTAAAAGCTTGTATGCATGTTTTTTTTTTGTTTTTTTTTATTATAGAAAGGGTATTTGTGTCATTTACTCATTAAAAGCTTGTAGCTAGTAGGAGCTTTTTCTTAAACGCTGCTATTAGTAGCTTTTTAATATAGAGTTTTTTTTATTCTAACCTAAAAGCTTCATGCTCCTTCAACCAAACAAGATTTTTTATTGAGTATGAGTTTTTTTTCTTATAAGCTTGAAGCTCATAAAAACTCTTAAAAGCTCCTTGTTAAACATAACTTATGAGTGTGTAGCTATCTTCCATTGTAAAAAAATGATAATTTCATAATATTTTATTAATATTGGCTTTGTTTCCTCATTGAGCTATCAAATTTCTAAAAATGCCCTTTGATGTTTTATGATCGTTAATCCCTAATTCATTATAAAGGTTGAAATGTTATTGTATTGATACTTGACAAATGATTACAAAGTTTACAACTCAATTTATAGAGATACAAAAACCAATACACTAATTACAAAGGCTTGATCTTGAGGAGAAAATCATGGAGAGAATTATGTAGCTTGATCTTAGGGAGAGAATCATGCAAAGACTTGTTGACTAAATAATTGAAGAATATTATTGAATTATATGGAGCTTAATTCATGGAGTTGATATGCCCCCGCAAGATGGAGAATTCGTTGAAGACTCCAATCTTGGACCGAAAAAGTAGAAAAGGCGCCCGCGGTAGAGGTTTGGTTAGCACATCTGCGGGTTGATCCTTTGAGCTGACATGAAGGACTTTAAGATGCCCGGATTTAACTTGTTCCCGTACAAAGTGATAGTCCAGAGCGATGTGTTTCATGCGGGAATGGTAAACATGATTGGCACATACATAGGTAGCTCCGGTGTTGTCACAGTAAAGCGATGGAGTGCTCATAGTTGGTAGACCCAGTTCACCGAGTAAATTTTTAGCCCATGAAAGTTCAGCTGCATCATTAGCGAGAGCTTTGTACTCAGCTTCGGTAGATGATCTAGAAACAGCTTTTGTTTAGCAGATTTCCACGAGATGATATTGGACCCAAGATATATGAGGTATCCTATAGTGGAACGTCCCCCATCATTAGTACCGCCCCAGTCCGAGTCTGAAAAGGCCTGCAAGGTAAGGTTAGTATTGCGCTTCAAGAACAACCCATGATGGATCGTTCCTTTCAAATATCGGAGTACCCGTTTGAGAGCTTGCCAATGTGATTGTTTGGGTGAGTGCATGAACTGAGATAATTTATTTACGGCAAAGGAGATGTCTGGACGAGTGAAGGTGAGGTACTGCAAAGTACCTACCAATTTTCGGTAGGGTGTGGGATCGACGGGAGGAGAAGAATCACATGAATAAAGCGAGTCGGAAGTGCTTAAAGGTGTGAGGACCTCTTTTGCACCATCCATTTTAAAGGTGGTGAGAATGTCTTGAATGTGACGATGTTGAGAAAGGAATAGACCATGAGTTGTAGGAATGACTTCGATTCCTAGGAAGTGATGGAGAGGGCCTAAGTCTTTGATGGAGAATTGTTTGCTTAGGGCTTGAACAAAGGAATCCATAAACGGATTGTGATTGACGGTAAGGACAATGTCATCAACGTACACAAGGAGATAGCAAGTGATATTGTTGAGATTATAGACAAAGAGTGAAGGATTAGAAATACATTTTTTAAAGCCAAAGCGAATGAGAAAATTGGTTAGTTCAATGTACCAAACACGCGATGCTTGCTTAAGGCCATAGAGAGATTTTTTGAGTTTGCACATGTGACGTGGGAATTCCGTATTTGTGAACCTGAGAGGTTGTATCATAAAGACATCCTCGTGAAGAGTCCCATGAAGAAACACATTATAAACATCTAGTTGATGCAAAGACCATCCTTCTGAAAGGGCAATAGAGAGAACGGTGCAGATGGTAACGGATTTAGTAACGGGACTAAATGTTTCATGGTAGTCTTTTCCATATTGTTGGTGAAACCCTTTGGCAACTAGACGTGCTTTGTACTTGTCAATGGTGTCATCGGGTTTGCATTTGATTCGGAGTACCCATTTACAACCAATAGGAGTTTTGGTTGTATGAGGTACAAGTTTCCATGTGTTGTTGTGAAGCAGAGCATTTACTCGAGATCCATGGCGTGGCGCTAATCCGGATCATTCAAGGCTTGAGTATAGGTGGACGGTTCAAGGGATACGGGTAATGGATGAATGGTGGTGGAGTTGACAAAGTTAGAGTTGTAGTATTTGGGGTTGGGTTGTCTACAAGGCGATGGAGTTTGGGTGTTGGGAGAGTCAGGCTGATGGTGTTGTCAGTTGGGTGAGTTGAGTGGTGTAGAGGTGTTGGAATCGGTGGGTGGTGTGGACTGGTCAGTGGGCTCGAGTGTTGGGCTGAGAGGAGAAACAGTGGAAGTCGAGGGTGGTGGATGGTCCGGGGAGGTGGAGGGAGATGATACTGGGCCGTGGGAGGTTTGGTGGGGTGGGGCGGTTGGTTGGGCTTTGGGTGGGGTGTGTTATTGGGCTGCGGGTGGGATGGTTTAGTGGGCTTTGGGTGATAGAGTGGGTTGAGAGTTTTGAGCAGGAGATGGAGGCGGTGGGGGGGGGGGGATGGGAACTGAGGGTGTCGGGTTTAAAAAGGTGTCGAAGGACATATGTATAGGGGTGGAGTTGGTGGTTTGGGATGGAAAGATGTAGGGAATGAATTCAACATGTCGAGAGTGATAAAGTTTTTGATTAAGAGGGTCATAGCATTTGAAAGCCGCCTTAGAGGATGAGTAGCCAAGAAAGATGCATGTTGTGGACCGGGATTGTAGTTTTGAAGTGGCATATGGTTTTAGCCACGGGTAACAAAGGCAACCAAAAGTCTTATGTTTGGAATACGTAGGAACGTGTTGAACAACACATCATAGGGTGATTTATTGTGAAGAGTGGGTGTAGGTAAACGGTTTATGAGTTGGGTAGCGGTTTGAAAAGCATGAGACCAAAAATTTTGTGGTAAGTGGGAGTAGTGGAGTAATGCGAGGCCGGTTTCCACAACGTGTCGATGACGTCGTTCGGCAATACCGTTTTGTTCCGGTGTGTGAGGTGGTGTCGTGTAATGGGAGATACCTTAAGAGGCAAGATAAGGTGAAAGACCCACATATTCACCCCCATTATCAGTGAACAACGCAACAATGTTGGTTTTAAAAAAAAAATCAACAAGAGATTTAAATTGTGAAAAAAGAATTTTGACATCGGATTTTTGTTTGATTGGGTATAACCAAATGTATTTGGAAAAATAGTCAACAAAAATGACAGTATTTAAAGCCATCGATTGACATTTTTACGGACCCCATACGTCGGAGTAGAGAAGTTGTAGAGGTTGATTGGCAACAAAAGAGTTTTTGCCAAAAGGTAGTTTGTGGCTTTTATTTAGGGAACATGAAGTACAATGAAAAGGCTCATGGGTCACCTTATTACAACGAAGTCCCAATCTAGAAATTAAAGACTTAAACACTTGAAGCGATAGATGTCCAAGTATGTGGTGCCACATGATAGGAGAGTTTGTTTGGGTGTTGTTGACTTGAAGAGACAAGGATCCATAGTAGACATCATTGACGTTCACTCCTCGCATGAGGCGCGCCCCCGTGCGTAGATCCTTGACAAAAAAAAATGATAGGGAAAAAAATCAACGGAAACACGATTAGTACGACAAACTTTGGCAACGGAAATAAGATTATTTCAAAGATTAGGAGCAATTAAAATGTTATTTAAAAGAAGTGGACGAGATTTTGTTGGAATAGTTGTGTGACAACCGTCACCCTCATATTTTGAAAAGTAGTCAATTTTAACCCTCCGCCTATTTTGAAGTTGCAGCGCTAGTCCTTGTCAATAATTATTTATTTTATTTTAACTTTTCTTTTAAAATGGTGTGTGTATACATTTTGTATACGCACGTTTTGACATATAAAATGCGTACGTTTAAACGGAGTCGAAAAAGATTTTATAAAAAAATATATAATTTAGTTTAGAAAGATTTAAAGTTAGTTAACTTAACTTGGTTAAGTTTTTTTGTAAAGAAAACTAACTAATTTTAAAAGGAACTATAACCAAGCCAACTAGAAGGACTATTTCAGCCAAAAAAGAAAGTTTAAAAATCTGTTTTGCCTTCTCCTTGTGCTCGTTTTTCCGGCAGGTGATTCTGGCCACCGGAAAATATTCCGGCCAATCCTTTTGATCGATTTTAATGCATTTTTAATACAATTATTGATGGGATTTAGGTGCAGAAACTTATTAGCGGTCCATTTCAATAAATATACGTTGTAATTACCCTTCAAACAACGTTTTTTTTTATCGGTTATATGTAACCGTCGCTTAATGGTTTTAAAACATACGAAACAGTTTCAATTCGAGTCATAGTCTATAAATTGATCATATAATCATAGTCAGACATAATTTTAGACCAGTAACCCTTTCATAAGTTCACCCGAAACACATTCAAACACCTCTGATCGATGAATAGGTTGCGGCTCTTTTTTTTCCTTGGTTCGATCTGAGATTCGTCATTGTAAGTCCAAGTTATCATTTCCATTTGTTTAGTTAATAGTTCTGGTCATTAGCCCTTCATTTCCTGAACAATATCATGTGTAATCGGGTTTATTAATTTTAGCCTAGGGTTAGGGTTTATAGGGAGAATTGGGGAAGAAGATGATGAGTGTTAATTAATAGTTAAATATTTTTTGTTCCAAAGAATTAACAAATCAGACTTGTGGTGGAGTGGTTTGAGTGTGCTTTACTACCCAAAGGACTCGGGTTCGAGCCCCATGCCCCACCTTTCTTATTATTTCAGTTTTTCATTTCTCATTCTTTTATTTTTTTAATTTATATTTTGATATTATAACCATTTATAATCCATGTAAACTTATAATATTCATAATAAATTTATTTTTGCTCCAAAAATTATAAAAATTTAGGAGTAGCATCTTGACACCATAAAGAAAATTACTACAATTTTATTTTCTGAAAAATGTTTATTTTTATATTTTTTATTGAATTAAATTGTTTTAATCGTAATTAATTGATTAAAAATTCATTTTTAATGATTTTAATCTCAAAATTTTTGATAAATTATTTCTAATGATTATAAACTGAAATAAAAATTATTAGTTTAGAAAACATTTATTTTCATTGATTTTCTTATTTTAATCATTTAAACATGATTTAATCTCATTAAATTAGTTTTAAATATAAATAAGTTTATAAAAATTATGGGAAAATTATTTTCATTACTTTACATCAGAAAGTATCCATTTTAAATAAAACTAGGATTTTTGGATCATGTATGGTAATATTAGTCTTATTTACGTTTAACTTGACATAATAAAACATTTATTTATCTATACAATTTAAACTTCTATTTTATAAATATTTTTTCTTATAAAATAGAAATACTCATGTGGTTTAATGTCTTTATTATCTTTTGTTGGATCATTGTGTAACTCAAAATTATTTATTTATATATTTATGATTATTGTATTTATTTTAATTTAGTTAAAGTAACTAACTAAATTATTTTGTCTTAATTATTCAAACATATTTTTATCTAAATATTCAATAGGTAATAATTATATTATTTAAACCATATTTACAACCTTTCATATATTATTTGTGATATACAACTTTTACATTAACGCGACTTATCATAAAAACTCTAATTCCCCAAATCGACTTAGCAAACCCTAATGCCTTAGACCCTAGTTACCTTAGACTTTTTTTTTAGACATTTCCTTATTAGTATGCTTACACATTATAGGTTGAATTCCTCGGAATTCCTATTACTTAGCTCACGACCGCTTAAGTGGATTTTGATCGTTTTCGCAAACTGTGAGTATATCTTTCCCCTTTTTACTATTTTACACTTTTGGGGTGATTCATGTACGCATATTTCTTCACTCACTTAATCATGGTTTATTCTATATTCACAATCGCAATTCTTGTATGTGTTTTACTTGTTGATTCGTTGATAGTGTGTACTTATGACCTTAATCATTAATCGCTAGGCGGCCTAGCATAGCAATAAATAGTACTTAATTATTGTTATGTGTGAACGATTATTCATCGCCTACTATGAGCGAATACTATATATATGTGACTCTTGATTCTATGAACGAAAGGTTTGATTTTGGGTAGCATTTGTACATAGCTTGAACACTAAATTGTAGACAGTATAACACGTGAATTGCGAAACTCTTTTTCTACTATATGTATTCAAACAGGGTATGCTCAACAATACATTTTTGTATTGACATATACTATTTTCGTACATGTTTCAGGTTATTATTGAGAAATTTCTTTTAAGCTTTTGGATTTATATTTAAGCTTTGATTTCATTGTAATCTAGTTAGACTTGACGCTTTAGAATCATTGTACTTTGTATTTTCATTTCAATGTAATAAATTATTTAATCAATGTATTCAAATTTACACTTTAGTCCATGAGCTATTGAACAATCGTCACTACGTGACACCTCGATGTTTCCGCCATCGGTTGGGGTGTTACAGATTGGTATCAGAGCCATGGTTATAGGGAATTAGGTTATTAGAATGCCTTTTAGCCTAGCCTATAACTAAGTTTACTTTCACGAGTCCTCTCGTTTATATTTCTCTTATTTCCTATTATTTTTCTTTCAAGATATTTTCGTTATGATTATTTCTCGTTATTCTTTCGATATTTTGCTTGGCAAAGAAGACACTCGTATTTCACAAACAAAACGATATCATCAAGTTAGGAGTGACATCCATACCTTGGTGATTAGTTTCACTCCTCTTTATGTTATTTATCTTTGGAATATATCTTTGAGATAGGAGTGACATCCACACCTCAAAGAGTGTTTCCTTCAAAAAAAAAAAAACTTAACCACTAAGCTGGAGTGATATCCTTAACTTAGTGATTGGTTTCATTCCACAATCGTTTTCACTTTTGAAATACATCTTTGAGTTAGGAGTGAAATCCACATCTCAAGGATCTATTTCTACATCTCGTTGATTATGAACTTTCTTAGATATTGGTAATCTATTACATATGTTAATTTTATCATTCACATCATTTTAAATCTTGGCCTTTTAAAACACATTAGATTTACAAATACTTCATGAAATGGTTTTATTTTACATTTTACAAACTTGTATTGCATATTTTAAACTTTTTTTTTCATATGACGTATCCAATATATGTTTTCGGGAGAAATTTGCCACTAATAATAAGTCTTATATCATTTTTCAAACTCGACTTCTTGTAAACACATGAAAATGTGTATTTACGAAGATTTTTCAAATAAATTTGTTTTGAATCTAAAACTGTGACACCTGGCAAATTCGGGTTAACAACGTTGTCTAGATGAAAGTCTACCTTAGCGAGTCACGCGTATATTGTACTTAACCGGGTTAGTTAAGTCGGGTTATGGTTCGGGAACTATTGGTTAGTCTAGAAGATCATTGGATGTTGGTCTAGAGGTTCGGTAGATGTCAGTCCTTAACCAAGTGTACAAACGGTGACGATTTGTAGGATCGTCAGGGCATACGGAACGTACGAGTCTCGAGTCCCGGGAATTGGTGAACGAGTGTAAATATGTGTATTTACTTGTGTTATGTGTTTACAATCATTATGTGACTTGTCGGTACATGAATATGCATTAACATATGTTAAAACGGGGTTTAACGCGCAAAACACACCAACAAGGGGGCTATAGGCGATTAGGCTTGGGGGATAGCCTAATCGCGTGACTTTGGGGCGAGTAGGGGGATCCCTACAGGCGAATAGGGCTAATCGCATGAACAGTCATGCGATTAGGCACCCTACTCGCGTATAAACCTGCATAATCGCATGGAACGGGCTGGACGACTAGAAACGCCTATAAATACAACACTTAACCTCCTAAACTCAATTAGACAAACCCTAGTCGTCCCATAACCGCCCCAAACACTTAAACAACCTCTGGAAGGCGATTTTGATCAAAAACACAAGGTTTCAAGGTCTAATCATCATCCTTTTGCAATCCCAAGGTTTAATTCTCATCCATAATACTTTGTAAACGTTTTTAATTAATCCCTAATGGTCCAGACCTGTTCATAAACGAAAAAGCTTTCTGAAAATCGTCAATAAGAGTTATTAATCGGATTATAATTAATAAACATGCGTTATGGGTATGTATGATTAGAAAGATAGGATTTTTATGAATCTTGATGATGTTTTGATGTGTAATCATGCTAGGTCAGAATTAATATTGTTAGTATGATGATAGAGATCTCAGTAATTGAATAATAGGGTTATGATTTCATGCGTTAATTGAATGTTGCATGCTATGTGTATGTGTTTGGATTGCTATGATTGCATGCAGGACTGATTTTACGAGGATGAACGAAGGGTTTTGGGTTAAACAGGTTTGGGATAGTGTTTGGAATGATATTGGGTAGTTACACACGCTCTGGATCTGATTTGGAGCGCTAAACGCGCGAAAAACCGGAACAGCAAGGTTACAGGCGAGTAGCCTTGCTAATCACCTGTGCTAGGGGCGAATAGGCCCTACTCGCATGACATTACAGGCGAGTAGGCCCCACTCGCATAAACATACAGGCGAGTAGCCCACTCGCATAACAACAAGGGCGATTAGCCCAATCGCCTGACAACAGGGGCGATTAGCCCCTAATCGCGTGCCGTAAGGGGCGATTAGCCCTAATCACGTGACATTTCATGCGATTAGCCTCCCTAATCGCGTGTACTGCTGCTGTAAGTGTATATTGGCATACCGAGACCTGATTTGACATGTAGTAACATGCTAGGAACCCCGTAACATATCTAATAACTTGGTAACATATATTTGGATGTATTTCGGTGATACGTGAACTATGTGCTATAACTTGTTGTGCGTTAACGTATGTTAAGTGTACTTGCGTTATTGTATGTTTTGGAGCGTAAACATAACACGGGGAGTCTCGGGTCACCAATGGGATGTCGAGTCTTGTACTTTGGGTCAGTTAAACAGTCACGGTATTTTTAAACGAACTTGGTTATGGTCTGGACATCTAGGGACTAATTAACCTGCGGGTTATTAGTCTAAGTACTTGTAACTGTCGTATGTTAGGTCGCCACTGTACGGGACTAACATAGCAGCTGAGTTTACTCGGGATTAGGAGTAAAGCAACTTAAGGTGAGTTTACGGCCCCTCTTTTAAACTGGTTTTATACTTTCGGGGGAGAAAACATGTGTTAAAACGATTGTTTGGTAAATTCTGTCATACTATGGGTTCTAACGTATACTACACGATCTTTGGAAGTCCCGGGGGGAACCATGAATGTGCGGGTTTGCACAACGGGGAAATGTGAATAGCGCTATTGGGAGTGACCAACCCCGCTCGTCGGCTTGGAGGGCCGGGCGAGTGCATATTGTCTCAAACAGGAACAACAGGAACATTTGGAACTATTCGGGCACAAAACTGGTATTCGAGTTAGTAATGGTTTTCCAATCGTGGTAGTAACAAAACGTACGCCTAGCTAGCGTATACTGGTTTTCGATTTGTTATAGTATGGACAGGTGGACTTGGTACTTGAACTGCAAACCTGTAAACTCACCAGCATTTTTGTGCTGACGTAAACTTTTACATGTTTTCTCAGGTCGCTAAGGTAGCACATGGAACTAGGGCGCACGCGTCTGCACGGCGGCTAGATAGAGTTGCATGATTTCACAAACATTGAACTTGGTTTATTTATGTTGAACTTTATTTTGAATAAGCTTCCGCTGTAAACGGGATTTTAAAAACTATGTTTTGGTATTGCATTAATTACATTTAGACTTGTTTATTGTGATCGTTGGTTTGGATCCTGGTTTGTCATGCGCCTCGCGGTAAAACTCCGCAAGTGGATTTTGAGGGTGTGACAGATTGGTATCAGAGCCAATGGTTATAGTGAACTAGGACTGCATGTAGAGTCTAGTCTATAGCCGAGTCGCACACACTAGACGATCACATGGTACTAAACGTTATAGTGGTTTACGTATGGTCTTGTCGGGGTGTCTCTAAATCGTTGGTCTTTCTGCGTTACATCATCCGTTCTATTTTAGGTTGGGTTACTTGTTTCCTAGGCAGTGTAGTCTATTGGGGTAACTCGTGTGCTCTTGAGATTTGTCCAAGGCTCGGACATCTCCCCTGTCGCACTCCAATAGAAACACTTGTCATGAACTACCGTAGTATTACGGTGTGTAGCTAAGAGTCTATGTTCGGTGATTTGAACTTTGAACTAGGAGAACACTTGGAGGACCATGTAGAGCGTTTTATCATTTTGGGTGCACACAAAATCATAAAACGAAATGCATGGAAGCACTAGTGAGCTCTGAGTTTGAGGGGATAGTCCTGGATTGGATCTGGCTTTGATCTTGTGAACATTAGTGGTTATCTTTAATTGCGAAACTAAATTTTCTCGTTCTTTCTGCCAGAATCATGTCTGGAGTACGTGGAGGACGAGGAGGTGGTCGCAATGGTGGACGCGGTGGTGGTCGCGGTGGTGCTGGTGGTCGTGGTGGAGGTATTAACCTGTCACAGGCTGATCTGAACAACTTGCTCCAGGCTGCCTTTCAGTTAGGGCACAACGGTGGTGGTGGTCCTGTTGACCCACCCCCACCCATGTGCACCTATAAGATGTTCCGGGACTGCAAACCCCAGGAATTCTCTGGCACCGAGGGTGCGGTCAGTTTGCTTAGGTGGTTGGAGAAAGTGGAGTCGGTATTCCTGATGTGTAACTGTCTCCCAGAAGATCGGGTGAAGTACTCGGCTGCGTTATTTCAGGACGTGGCATTGACTTGGTGGAATGGTATCACCCAGAACATGGGTATTGGGGAGGCATATGCTATGCCATGGGAGACCTTTGTGCAGATGCTGAAGCGGGAGTATTGCCCGAGAGAAGAGGTACAGAAGCTGGAACATGAGGTATGGAACCTCAAGATGACTGGATCGGAAATCGAGAAGTATACTGTGAGACGGAACGAGTTAGCGGTGCTGTGTCCCGATTTGCACGTACCAGAGTATCGTAAGATTGAACACTATGTCTCAGGGTTAGTGCCGGAAATTGCAGGGTTAGTGGCTGCTGGGAATCATCCTACTTATGCGGAGGTAATTCGATCTGCACATAGGATGACTAACTTAAAGGTGAATGAGGGGATTTTGCCTGCGAAAGGTTCGACTGCTAAGGTCCCAGAGAACAATAAGCGCAAGTGGGAAAACGACGGGAAAGGGTCTGGGTCTGCACAGCAGGGTAAAAAGTTTGATAATGGGGGTTCATCGTCTGCGGGTAATAAGCAGGGTGGTTATGCGGGAAAACTGCCCAAATGCAACAAGTGTGGACGCCATCACCAAGGGAACTGCGACAGTAACCGTTGTCACCGCTGCCAGCGAACAGGTCACTATGCTAAAGATTGTCGGGTTACACTTCCATCGACTCAGGCTCCGACCAACAGTTCTGCTCCGACTACTCAGGGTACTACAGGGAAACAAGGGTGCTACAACTGCGGTGACACTGGGCATTACAAGAAGGATTGCCCAAAGCTGAAACAGGGTGGAAACAACGGGAATGGTAACAACGGGGGCGGCGGCAGAAATGCACGTGCCTTCGTCATTGGAGCTGCTGAGGCTAGGCAGGACCCTGATACAGTCACCGGTACGTTTCTTCTCAATAATCATTCTGTTAGCGTGTTATTTGATTCTGGTGCCGACAAGAGTTTTGTATCCATGGACGTTAGTCGACTGCTAGATGTAGTACCTGTACCATTAGAGACCAAGTATATTATTGAGTTGGCTGACGGGAAAACGATTGAAGCTACTAGTATTCTTCGGGAGTGTCAGTTAGAGTTGTCGGGTTTATCGTTCCCCATCGACCTTATGCCGGTACCATTGGGTAGTTTTGACGTTGTAGTAGGAATGGATTGGTTATCTTTGTATCGCGCGGAGATCGTCTGTTACGATAAGGTTATTCGGATTCCTCTCCCTGATGGAGAATTTCTTTCTGTGTACGGTATCAAGGGTGGTGTTTCGCTAAACATCATCTCTAGCATGAAAGCCCTTAAGTGTCTTCGAAAGGGTTATCCAGCCGTATTGGCGCTTTTATCTGTTTCCTCCAGTGATGAGAAGAAGATTGACGACATTCCGGTGGTACGCGAATTTCTTGATGTTTTTCCCGATGATTTATCTGGTCTTCCTCCTCATCGTCAAGTCGAGTTCGGTATTGATCTCGTACCAGGGGCTGCTCCTATTGCTCGGGCCCCCTACCGTCTTGCACCTCCCGAGATGCAGGAATTGTCTAGCCAGTTGCAGGAACTCTTGGACAAGGGTTTCATCCGGCCAAGTTCTTCCCCTTGGGGAGCCCCGATTTTATTTGTCAAGAAGAAGGATGGGAGTTTCCGATTGTGTGTAGACTACAGAGAGCTGAACAAGTTGACCGTCAAGAACCGTTATCCTCTTCCACGTATCGATGATCTATTTGACCAGCTTCAGGGTTCTAGTTATTATTCCAAGATCGATTTGAGGTCCGGTTATCACCAGCTGCGCGTCAGGGAGGCTGACGTTGCAAAGACTGCTTTTCGAACACGTTATGGCCATTTCGAATTCTTGGTCATGCCTTTCGGTCTCACGAACGCACCGGCGGTTTTCATGGACTTGATGAACCGCGTCTGTAAACCGTATCTGGACAAGTTTGTCATTGTGTTTATTGACGACATTCTGATCTACTCCAAGAACGAGACCGAACACGGGGAACATCTGCGGTTAGTCTTGGAACTTTTACGACGGGAGCAACTTTACGCCAAGTTCTCAAAGTGTGACTTTTGGTTACGCGAAGTCCAATTCCTAGGACATGTGGTTAATGAACTAGGGATTCATGTCGATCCTGCTAAAATCGAAGCGATCAAGGACTGGGGAGCACCAAAGACGCCAACTGAGGTGCGGCAATTCCTAGGCCTTGCGGGCTATTATCGTCGTTTCATTCAGGGGTTCTCGAAGATTGCTCAACCCCTCACCACTCTCACTCATAAGGATAAGAAGTTCGACTGGGGTGAATCACAGGAGTCTGCGTTTGAAGAACTGAAGTCTAAACTGTGTTCTGCTCCTATACTGTCTTTACCGGAGGGTCCTGATGATTTTGTCGTTTACTGTGATGCTTCCATTCGTGGACTCGGTTGCGTGTTGATGCAACGCGAGAAAGTGATTGCGTATGCTTCTCGTCAACTCAAAGTGCACGAGAAGAACTACACAACTCATGACTTGGAGTTGGGTGCCGTGGTATTCGCGTTGAAAATTTGGAGACATTACTTGTACGGTACCAAATGCACCATCTACACCGATCACAAGAGTCTCCAACACATTTTCGACCAACAACACTTGAACATACGGCAGCGTCGCTGGATTGAACTTTTGAACGATTATGATTGTGCTATTAAGTACCATCCTGGCAAGGCGAATGTTGTAGCAGACGCCTTGAGCAGGAAGGAATCTTCTAAACCTCGTCGCGTTCGGGCGTTGCAGCTCACTATCCATTCGTCGTTACCTGATCAACTCCGTTCTGCCCAGTTGGAAGCTTTGAAGGAGGAAAACCTTAAAGCTGAAACCATGCACGGTGCCGACAAGCACCTAGAGCGAAGGCCTGATGGCCTGCACTATTTCGCAGAACGCATATGGGTTCCTTTATTCGGGGGACTACGGGAGCTTGTTCTTGATGAGGCTCATAAGTCCCGGTATTCTATTCATCCTGGTTCGGATAAGATGTACCAAGATCTGAAGGTACTTTACTGGTGGCCAAACATGAGGTCGGACATAGCCTCATATGTGAGCAAATGCTTGACTTGTGCTAAAGTCAAGGTAGAATACCAGAAACCGTCGGGTCTCCTGCAACAACCTGAAATTCCGGAATGGAAATGGGAACGGATTACTATGGATTTTGTCACACAACTTCCTAAGTCACCAAGCGGGAACGACAAGATATGGGTGATTGTCGATCGGTTAACGAAATCAGCCCATTTTCTTGCTATTAAGGAGACCGACACTATGGATCGTTTGGCTCGCCTTTACTTGAAGGAGGTTGTTTCTAAGCACGGGGTACCTGTTTCTATCATCTCGGATCGTGACTCCCATTTTACTTCTCACTTCTGGAAGTCTTTGCACAAGGCTTTGGGTACCCAACTAGACATGAGTACGGCTTACCATCCACAGACTGACGGTCAGAGTGAGCGTACGATTCAAACTTTAGAAGACATGCTGCGGGCATGTGTGATCGATTTTGGAAAGGGTTGGGAAGCTCATCTGCCGTTGGTAGAATTCTCGTACAATAACAGTTATCACACGAGCATCAAGGCTGCTCCGTTCGAGGCACTGTACGGACGGAAATGCCGCTCTCCTCTTTGTTGGGCTGAGGTGGGTGAGAGTCAACTCACTGGGCCCGAACTAGTGTACGAAACTTCGGAAAAGATCGTACAAATTCGAAATCGGTTGGCGGCGGCACGGGACCGGCAAAAGAGTTATGCTGATCAGCGTCGCAAACCACTGGAGTTCCAAGTTAACGACAAGGTGCTTCTGAAAGTCTCACCGTGGAAGGGCGTCATACGCTTTGGGAAGCGTGGCAAACTCAATCCACGATATGTCGGCCCATTTACAATCCTGGAACGGATTGGGCCGGTGGCATATCGACTTGATCTACCGACGGAGCTCGGTAACGTACATAATGTCTTTCACGTGTCAAACTTGAAGAAGTGTCTGGCTGACGAGTCTCTCATCGTTCCACTAGAAGAGATCAAGGTTGATGATCGTCTTCGGATTGTGGAAGAACCTGTGGAGATCCTTGATTACAAGATTCGCAGCCTGCGTCACAGCAAGATTCGTCTCGTTAAGGTTCGGTGGAACTCGAACCGGGGACCGGAATATACGTGGGAACGGGAGGATCAGATGAAGTCTAAGTATCCTCATCTCTTTCCTAAGGAAGCGTTCGAGTCGAGACATGTCTCATCGGCAGCTGAATGAATCTCGGGTCGAGATTCCTTTTAACGTGGGGATGATGTGACAACTCGGGTAAATCTCTCTCTTGATTTCTACTCTCTATTGATTCCTATCTGTTTGTTTATTCCCTTCGTTGTTTCTTTTGTTACTTACGCAATTTTCGGGACGAAAATTCTTTTAACGTGGGGATGATGTGACACCTGGCAAATTCGGGTTAACAACGTTGTCTAGATGAAAGTCTACCTTAGCGAGTCACGCGTATATTGTACTTAACCGGGTTAGTTAAGTCGGGTTATGGTTCGGGAACTATTGGTTAGTCTAGAAGATCATTGGATGTTGGTCTAGAGGTTCGGTAGATGTCAGTCCTTAACCAAGTGTACAAACGGTGACGATTTGTAGGATCGTCAGGGCATACGGAACGTACGAGTCTCGAGTCCCGGGAATTGGTGAACGAGTGTAAATATGTGTATTTACTTGTGTTATGTGTTTACAATCATTATGTGACTTGTCGGTACATGAATATGCATTAACATATGTTAAAACGGGGTTTAACGCGCAAAACACACCAACAAGGGGGCTATAGGCGATTAGGCTTGGGGGATAGCCTAATCGCGTGACTTTGGGGCGAGTAGGGGGATCCCTACAGGCGAATAGGGCTAATCGCATGAACAGTCATGCGATTAGGCACCCTACTCGCGTATAAACCTGCATAATCGCATGGAACGGGCTGGACGACTAGAAACGCCTATAAATACAACACTTAACCTCCTAAACTCAATTAGACAAACCCTAGTCGTCCCATAACCGCCCCAAACACTTAAACAACCTCTGGAAGGCGATTTTGATCAAAAACACAAGGTTTCAAGGTCTAATCATCATCCTTTTGCAATCCCAAGGTTTAATTCTCATCCATAATACTTTGTAAACGTTTTTAATTAATCCCTAATGGTCCAGACCTGTTCATAAACGAAAAAGCTTTCTGAAAATCGTCAATAAGAGTTATTAATCGGATTATAATTAATAAACATGCGTTATGGGTATGTATGATTAGAAAGATAGGATTTTTATGAATCTTGATGATGTTTTGATGTGTAATCATGCTAGGTCAGAATTAATATTGTTAGTATGATGATAGAGATCTCAGTAATTGAATAATAGGGTTATGATTTCATGCGTTAATTGAATGTTGCATGCTATGTGTATGTGTTTGGATTGCTATGATTGCATGCAGGACTGATTTTACGAGGATGAACGAAGGGTTTTGGGTTAAACAGGTTTGGGATAGTGTTTGGAATGATATTGGGTAGTTACACACGCTCTGGATCTGATTTGGAGCGCTAAACGCGCGAAAAACCGGAACAGCAAGGTTACAGGCGAGTAGCCTTGCTAATCACCTGTGCTAGGGGCGAATAGGCCCTACTCGCATGACATTACAGGCGAGTAGGCCCCACTCGCATAAACATACAGGCGAGTAGCCCACTCGCATAACAACAAGGGCGATTAGCCCAATCGCCTGACAACAGGGGCGATTAGCCCCTAATCGCGTGCCGTAAGGGGCGATTAGCCCTAATCACGTGACATTTCATGCGATTAGCCTCCCTAATCGCGTGTACTGCTGCTGTAAGTGTATATTGGCATACCGAGACCTGATTTGACATGTAGTAACATGCTAGGAACCCCGTAACATATCTAATAACTTGGTAACATATATTTGGATGTATTTCGGTGATACGTGAACTATGTGCTATAACTTGTTGTGCGTTAACGTATGTTAAGTGTACTTGCGTTATTGTATGTTTTGGAGCGTAAACATAACACGGGGAGTCTCGGGTCACCAATGGGATGTCGAGTCTTGTACTTTGGGTCAGTTAAACAGTCACGGTATTTTTAAACGAACTTGGTTATGGTCTGGACATCTAGGGACTAATTAACCTGCGGGTTATTAGTCTAAGTACTTGTAACTGTCGTATGTTAGGTCGCCACTGTACGGGACTAACATAGCAGCTGAGTTTACTCGGGATTAGGAGTAAAGCAACTTAAGGTGAGTTTACGGCCCCTCTTTTAAACTGGTTTTATACTTTCGGGGGAGAAAACATGTGTTAAAACGATTGTTTGGTAAATTCTGTCATACTATGGGTTCTAACGTATACTACACGATCTTTGGAAGTCCCGGGGGGAACCATGAATGTGCGGGTTTGCACAACGGGGAAATGTGAATAGCGCTATTGGGAGTGACCAACCCCGCTCGTCGGCTTGGAGGGCCGGGCGAGTGCATATTGTCTCAAACAGGAACAACAGGAACATTTGGAACTATTCGGGCACAAAACTGGTATTCGAGTTAGTAATGGTTTTCCAATCGTGGTAGTAACAAAACGTACGCCTAGCTAGCGTATACTGGTTTTCGATTTGTTATAGTATGGACAGGTGGACTTGGTACTTGAACTGCAAACCTGTAAACTCACCAGCATTTTTGTGCTGACGTAAACTTTTACATGTTTTCTCAGGTCGCTAAGGTAGCACATGGAACTAGGGCGCACGCGTCTGCACGGCGTCTAGATAGAGTTGCATGATTTCACAAACATTGAACTTGGTTTATTTATGTTGAACTTTATTTTGAATAAGCTTCCGCTGTAAACGGGATTTTAAAAACTATGTTTTGGTATTGCATTAATTACATTTAGACTTGTTTATTGTGATCGTTGGTTTGGATCCTGGTTTGTCATGCGCCTCGCGGTAAAACTCCGCAAGTGGATTTTGAGGGTGTGACAAAAACACACTTCGATTTCTAAAGAGTTATCATGCAATCTTTTCAACTATATCACAAAGTTTGAGCAAACTACGTTTTTGATAAACGGAAATTTATCCTATTACATTCGCACTCTTTTAGTTGCAAAACTTCTGGTTTAACAAAACAATGGACATATCTTTTTATCAGAATGTTGCTAAATGTCTTTTATAATATAACGCATATATGTAAAATTACTAGATTTTAAACTCACATGCCAGTAAGCTATACACCCGTTCCGTGCACATTCATTTGCCGTAAATTTCATTATTTTAATCTTGCGCCATTTTTATTCATAGTTATTTCTAACACGTTATTTGAGATTATTTTCACATTGCCTATTTGCATTAATTCAACTCGTTTACTTTCATTTTGTGCAATTGTGCGATTTACTCGATTTATGTTATACTATTCTTTCAGTCGGAATTTTATGCTATATACTTACATGAACGCATATTTGGTATGCATATTTTCTTTCCTGTTTTGAGCAAAACCCTGTTATACTTTACATTATTTTGTTCATCATCATGGCCAACGAACATACTAGTTGATAACTCGCATGAGATCTAAGCCGGTGCCCACGTACGACTCAGATTAGAGTATTTCTTTAATCCGAGGGGAACGGTGTAAATCTCAGAGTCTATCAATATGAGTGTTTAAAGCCAACGATGTAAACAGAAACTACCGGTTAAGGGTGAACCCGAAAGGGAAGAACCTCTAACATGTCTTATACTTACATGTTATTCACTTTACGGTTAAAGGGAAAACCCGGAAGGGAAGGACCTCTAACCATGTCATGATTGAACATTATTTCATTACAGTGGCTATTACATATTGACTGTACGCATTTGTTTCTGGTAATACTTAGGATAGGGTTATGGAAGAGCATAACACCTTAGTGTAAGACTGTAAGGTAAATCGATGATTACGGTCCGGAACGCAATCATGGGTTTACAGGTACATGGGGGTGGTGTGTAATTCTATTTAGGCTATTGGTAGACAATCAGTACGAGTCCATAGTATCGGGAGTGTGGTGGGTCAGCTGCGGTACACCCTATATATAAGCATAAACGATACTGCGGGAACGGACTAGGAGTTTAACAAGAACCTACCCATTACTACCTCTTCATTAGATCATTAACTAGTAGTTAGCATTTTTTTTAAAGAACGTTCTTACACGAGCTTCAGTTCGTCTTCCTAGAGTTCTTCTCTTGACCACCTACACAGAAAACACAAATCTTGCATACCCTTAGACTCTCGATTATTTGGATTCTTGTTGCATACTTTAGTAAAGTTCAGTTAGAAACCTTTCTAAAGTAGGGGAGACTGCCTCATTAGCACCTCTGCCCTCACCAGTTACACATTCCCAAAGCCTTTCTCATTTAAAACTCTCAACTTTCTAATTTTGGGTTAACTGTTAAAAGAATTTGAAACTTTTACTTTGTGTATTAGACAACCACTTTAAATTTTGTCGAATCATAAATGATGAAATTTCTTTTAAAAACCTACTTGACTTTTGCCACGCCTTTTTGTTTCATAGAAATCTCCACTTGAAGGAAATTTCGAGACGAAATTTTCTAAAGTAGGAGAGACTGTAACAACCGTCACCCTCATATTTTGAAAAGTAGTCAATTTTAACCCTCCGTCTATTTTGAAGTTGCAGCGCTAGTCCTTGTCAATAATTATTTATTTTATTTTAACTTTTCTTTTAAAATGGTGTGTGTATACATTTTGTATACGCACGTTTCGACATATAAAATGCGTACGTTTAAACGGAGTCGAAAAAGATTTTATAAAAAAATATATAATTTAGTTTAGAAAGATTTAAAGTTAGTTAACTTAACTTGGTTAAGTTTTTTTGTAAAGAAAACTAACTAATTTTAAAAGGAACTATAACCAAGCCAACTAGAAGGACTATTTCAGCCAAAAAAGAAAGTTTAAAAATCTGTTTTGCCTTCTCCTTGTGCTCGTTTTTCCGGCAGGTGATTCCGGCCACCGGAAAATATTCCGGCCAATCCTTTTGATCGATTTTAATGCATTTTTAATACAATTATTGATGGGATTTAGGTGCAGAAACTTATTAGCGGTCCATTTCAATAAATATACGTTGTAATTACCCTTCAAACAACGTTTTTTTTTATCGGTTATATGTAACCGTCGCTTAATGGTTTTAAAACATACGAAACAGTTTCAATTCGAGTCATAGTCTATAAATTGATCATATATCATAGTCAGACACAATTTTAGACCAGTAACCCTTTCATAAGTTCACCCGAAACACATTCAAACACCTCTGATCGATGAATAGGTTGCGGCTCTTTTTTTTCCTTGGTTCGATCTGAGATTCGTCATTGTAAGTCCAAGTTATCATTTCCATTTGTTTAGTTAATAGTTCTGGTCATTAGCCCTTCATTTCCTAAACAATATCATGTGTAATCGGGTTTATTAATTTTAGCCTAGGGTTAGGGTTTATAGGGAGAATTGGGGAAGAAGATGATGAGTGTTAATTAATAGTTAAATATTTTTTGTTCCAAAGAATTAACAAATCAGACTTGTGGTGGAGTGGTTTGAGTGTGCTTTACTACCCAAAGGACTCGGGTTCGAGCCCCATGCCCCACCTTTCTTATTATTTCAGTTTTTCATTTCTCATTCTTTTATTTTTTTAATTTATATTTTGATATTATAACCATTTATAATCCATGTAAACTTATAATATTCATAATAAATTTATTTTTGCTCCAAAAATTATGAAAATTTAGGAGTAGCATCTTGACACCATAAAGAAAATTACTACAATTTTATTTTCTGAAAAATGTTTATTTTTATATTTTTTATTAAATTAAATTTTTTTTATCGTAATTAATTGATTAAAAATTCATTTTTAATGATTTTAATCTCAAAATTTTTGATAAATTATTTCTAATGATTATAAACTGAAATAAAAATTATTAGTTTAGAAAACATTTATTTTCATTGATTTTCTTATTTTAATCATTTAAACATGATTTAATCTCATTAAATCAGGTTTAAATATAAATAAGTTTATAAAAATTATGGGAAAATTATTTTCATTACTTTACATCAGAAAGTATCCATTTTCAATAAAACTAGGATTTTTGGATCATGTATGGTAATATTAGTCTTATTTACGTTTAACTTGACATAATAAAACATTTATTTATCTATACAATTTAAACTTCTATTTTATAAATATTTTTTCTTATAAAATAGAAATACTCATATGGTTTAATGTCTTTATTATCTTTTGTTGGATCATTGTGTAACTCAAAATTATTTATTTATATATTTATGATTATTGTATTTATTTTAATTTAGTTAAAGTAACTAACTAAATTATTTTGTCTTAATTATTCAAACATATTTTTATCTAAATATTCAATAGGTAATAATTATATTATTTAAACCATATTTAAAACCTTTCATATATTATTTGTGATATACAACTTTTACATTAACGCGACTTATCATAAAAACTCTAATTCCCCAAATCGACTTAGCAAACCCTAATGCCTTAGACCCTAGTTACCTTAGACTTTTTTTTTTAGACATTTCCTTATTAGTATGCTTACACATTATAGGTTGAATTCCTCGGAATTCCCATTACTTAGCTCACGGCCGCTTAAGTGGATTTTGATCGTTTTCGCAAACTGTGAGTATATCTTTCCCCTTTTTACTATTTTACACTTTTGGGGTGATTCATGTACGCATATTTCTTCACTCACTTAATCATGGTTTATTCTATATTCACAATCGCAATTCTTGTATGTGTTTTACTTGTTGATTCGTTGATAGTGTGTACTTATGACCTTAATCATTAACCGCTGGGCGGCCTAGCATAGCAATAAATAGTACTTAATTATTGTTATGTGTGAACGATTATTCATCGCCTACTATGAGCGAATACTATATATATGTGACTCTTGATTCTATGAACGAAAGGTTTGATTTTGGGTAGCATTTGTACATAGCTTGAACACTAAATTGTAGACAGTATAACACGTGAATTGCGAAACTCTTTTTCTACTATATGTATTCAAACAGGGTATGCTTATCAATACATTTTTGTATTGACATATACTATTTTCGTACATGTTTCAGGTTATTATTGAGAAGTTTCTTTTAAGCTTTTGGATTTATATTTAAGCTTTGATTTCATTGTAATCTAGTTAGACTTGACGCTTTAGAATCATTGTACTTTGTATTTTCATTTCAATGTAATAAATTATTTAATCAATGTATTCAAATTTACACTTTAGTCCATGAGCTATTGAACAATCGTCACTACGTGACACCTCGATGTTTCCGCCATCGGTTGGGGTGTTACAAGTTGTTTAAGCAATATTTATTATAAGGAGAGTTTTACCATCACCTAGCACGATCTTATTGGGTCCTCCATATTCGCAAAGAACGCGAAATTGTTGGTTGTTGTTCGCGGTGTTGTTGGACGCACCGGTGTCCCACATTAAAGATGGGGTTGTAGCCGTTGGGTGAGGGGTGGTGTAGTTAACCACCGGGGTGTTGGTATTTTGAGGCGAGACATTGTGTTCTCGTAGGAAGTGACTAAGTTTGCGACAATCTTTAGTATCATGTCTGGGAATATTACAATAGCAGCAATAGGTGTTATTGTTGCGAGTTGGGCGAGTGTTGGTATTGGTAGTTCGAGATGGCCCTTGGTTTCGGGTTGTGGCGGCAGTAATGTGGGTGATTTGTTTGGCCATGGTGAATCGAAAGAAGAGAGAAAAAAAGAAGCAGAATGCGGACAGAAGGTGTCTGTCGAGTAGGTTGGGATCGAAGATGGCTCAAGGGAGTTTTTAGGCTCTTGATACCATATAAAGGTTGAAATGTTATTGTATTGATACATGACAAATGATTACAAAGTTTACAACTCAATTTATAGAGATACAAAAACCAATACACTAATTACAAAGGCTTGATCTTGAGGAGAGAATCATGAAGAGAATTATGTAGCTTGATCTTAAAGTATCCGGAGTGGAGGGGGGAAGGAGGGGGATTAAGCGTCATGTGACACGTGTGAGGCCTACATATGAAAGGTGAAAATTATGGGGAGTTGGGGGGGGGGGGGGGGGGGGAGGGAATAATATTATTGTGTGTAAGATTTAAAAAAAAAAAAAAAAAGCAACCAACCACAAGCTGCCACGTGGCCCAACCAATCCCCCACGCCCATGATCTTCTTCCCGTCCAACCCCTTCCACGCCCTACAGAGGCGGTGTTCCCGTCTGTTGACCTCCCCCCCCCCTCCCCACTCCGCATAGCTTTAAGGGGATGATCATGTAAAGACTTGTTATCTAATTGAGAGGATCATGTAACAACTTACTGACTAAATAATTGAAAAATATTATTTATTTAATTCGAGCTTAAGTTGATATTCATCATATCTAGTTTTAAAGTTATCTCATTGGAAGCAAGTGGAGATAGTTTGGACTGTTTTAACTTTTAAGTATTTAAATACCCTTAAATCATAACCTTTTATCTTTGGCAAGTCTTATCTGGACGCTTTATCCATTGATGATCCTCTATCAATAAAATACAAATAAATTCGATCCGACTTCAAGTACATTATTATTGTTTTTTATTTTTTTAAAAGGCGTAGTTTAATGGTGAAATCCTAATTCTAACAACCCTCAGGTTACAAGTTCGAGTCCTCCCACACACTGGGTCATTTCAACCTTAATTGGTATGATTTTTCGATGGACGAGAATCGAACCTGTGACCGACCACATGGAGAAACCCTCTGAAGAGGTAAACCTGGCCTCCCACCTCAAACCAGCTGGGCTGGAGATCATTGGCTCATGTACGTTATATAGTGTTAACATTTTGTAAAACTGAATACCACCTCCAGTGCGAAACGTGCCAAAATATCACTAGTCGAACTTTACATATAAAGTGTAAAGACTAGGCATATTCGTTTCAATTGTGTCACGTATGAGCTTGAATGGTGATAATTAGTGGTAGTATTATCAATTATGGTTTAAATAATAAACATCAACCTTGGTAGACAGGTTCACATGGCACCCTCCAACCAAAGACTTTATTTAGTTGTTATTTCTTTAATTAAGTTCCGGATTAAGCGGATTATTATTATTATTAAAACTAAGAAGGATATAAAAGTAACTGTGCCCACATGCTAATGACAATCTAGGATTGAACAAAAGATTCCTCCACTCCCCAAATAGCAAATCTTGCATCAAGAGTTTATTAAGAGTTTTTTTGAAAGGTTTAGATCAATGGAAATCCTTATACAACCCTAACCTATTGGTCTCAAGTTTGAATCCCTACCCACGCACTGGTGTCCTCCTTGCCTAAGCTCAAACCCACGGGGAATTTTTTTGTGGTGTGCATGGATCGAACCTGTGACCTCCCCCCAGGATGGGAACCCCAAAGGGAAAACCCACCCTACCTCAAACCAGCTGAGCTGGAGATCATTGGCGAGTTTATCAAGAGTTTATCGTTGTGTTTCCGAGTTTAATAAACAAAGTAAACGAAAATTAGATGAAGAGGGGTTTTATTTTTGAGAAAGTATACGATATAAAGTTTCTTAACATAAGAAGCGTAAGAAGCCACCAGAGATTAACACCTGTCAATTTAACCTAACCACAATTAAACACAACTAAACCTATCTTCACTGTTCTAAACCTAACCCATTCTCATTTTGAAACAAACCGATCGAGATCTAACCACCACCACCACCATCATCATCTTCCTATACCTTCACAAAAGTTTATAAACGTCTCTGTTTTTACTTTACAAAAGTTAACATTGGTTTCACACACTATAAACTCCAACCATCTTCTACATTAACACCCTCGTTAACTACCACTGTAACCTCTTACCTCACGCCAAACACTACCACGCTCACCAAAGCAACTAACCGATCACAACCATCACCTCTGCGACCATGACCAACGCCCACACATCCATACTTCTGCCGTTGCACGAACCAGCCTCCATGAACCATACCTCTCGGCTCCCTCGCCTTTTGTGTTATTTGACAAAGATGGCGGTAGCATTCGGTGATTCGTTTTATTAAATTTAAACGAACGCACTTGTAGGGCTTTAACAGAGCATGTTAAATTGAAGATTTTAGAGTTCTAAGAAATTAGAGGCTCGAAACAAATACACTGATCTTGATTTGGAAACAGGGGCATGAAAATGGCATGAAGGTGAACCAGGGCCTGTTGGGAAAAAAATAACAATGTTTGAGACGCACCTTCAATAAAATCAACATATAATGAGTGCGTTTGAATTATGTAAGGTGCGTTTGATATTTTTTGGTAAAGGTGCGTTTAATTTTTTGTTGGTTTTGATGAGTGCGTCTAAAAATTTTGATGAGTGCGTCTGTAATTTTCATGAGTGCGTCTGAGGTTGGAGGAGCTAGAGAGCGATCCTGAGCTCGGGATTGTCAGGAAAGGCGAAAGGTGCGAGTATGAATGTTAGTTTTGGGTATTCGGTAGTTGACGGTGTGGTTAAATCTCCTGGAAAGATGTCTGGTCAAAGTCAAATTAAGCGAGGTGAAAGTCTTCCTGTGAATTATCGTTCTATTGTAAAGGATCTTCATGAGGTTAGTATTTTGTATAAGAAACTCGAAGAAGAAGAGGAAAAGTCAAAAGTGCGTCCAAACTGTACAAAGGGTGCGTCCAAACTGTACAAAGGGTGCGTCTAAAAGTTTATCAATGCGTTTGTTTATTTGTTGGGTGCGTTTGTTTATTGTTTGTTTTCGTTAACGAATTCCGTTCCTGTTGGATCAGTATTGCTCTTTGTATGAACTTGCTAGTGAACACTTAAGTGTCTAGCAAGTTCTTTATCAGTAATAGCACAGCGGAATGATATAAGTTAAAGCTACACTTTATCAACAGGAGTTATTACTCCCTCTGGATGTTTGATAAAACTAAAGACAAGTATTTAACGAGAATCTAAGCATTGAATGAGAATGAAAACTTAAACAGATTCTTAGTAAATGAAATGGAAATAACAATGATAAGCTTTGAAGGATTTCTGTATTAAAAATCAATGTCTAAAACAGAGGGATGAACCCATCTATTTATAAACTTTACAAATACATAAACCTTGCCAAAAAGCAAGTTCAGAGACAAGTTGCAACAAGTTGCAATCTTGTAACTTGTACAAAAAGTTAAAGTAATACTAAACTAATAAACTACTGAAACATAAGGCGGTGGAAAGATTCTTGAACAAGTGCTGATGAATGACAAACTACTGATGAGTAGTTTGTCTTCAGTAGTTCTTCAGTGAACTGTCTGGTTTGGACTTCAGAACTTCTGATGCATTTCTTCTTCAGTACTTGTAGAATCCTTCTTCAACAGTTTAGTCTTCTTTCTTCAGTAGTTCTATACTTAGAACAATTTGACAGAAGTGAATTAGACTAAGGTTTGCAAAAGTGGTTTCACCAATCCTTTTTGTCCTAAGAATCTCCCCCTAGATTGATGAAGCCAAAACCTTTCTAATTCCTTTATTCTCTTCTTCTGTCCTTGACAATTTTCCATATTTCTTTAAACATGGAATTCTTCAACTGGTTCAGCTGTTCATCAGTGAGAGGTCCTCTTTGTGGTTCTAGATGCTGGATTGTAAGCAGGTCTTGAGTTGATAGCTTCTTCAGATCATTCATCGACTTATAGGCTCTGATTGTGAGGTCTCTTCTTGTCACTTGTACTGAGTTGTCATCAGTAAAGGACCATCTGATGATAGGCACTTTAGACTTGTCAAAGTCTAAAGTATAGGGAACCATGCTGGTACCCTGGGATGCTCCTGAGTATTGGATGTCTTCGTTTTCAGTGACTCTCAGGTGGGATTCTCTTCCTTGTTCTTGTTGCATCACATTAGGTAGTTGAAAGGTTGGCAAGTGATGCTCAGTAACTACCTTAGTGTGCAGTTTGTCTTTAATGGTCTTTTGAATTTGATAGGCAAAGGTGGAAGGATCCCTGAATTGGGTTAGCAGAGGTTTCTCTTTAATGTCGAAGTCAGAATGGACTACTGTACTTCCTTCTAGTAGTACCATCCTGAAATCAGTCTTCACATTCTCCTCTGTCTTTTTCTTTGTAGCAGGTTTTCTTGAAACACCAGAAGTTCTAACTACTGAAGTTGACACTTCAGCAGTTTCAAACTTCTCTGGATTTGCAGCCCTTGCAGCCTTGTATTTTCTATAAGTGTCCACCATTCTTTCTTCTTTCCATTTGGACACAGAGGCTTTTAAACCATAACCATTTGCTACTAATTCTTCAATCATCTGGGCTCTCTTGGCTTTTCCATCTTTACTTGTTGCAAGTTTGTCTGCAACAAGTTGAGCTCTTCTTGTTAGCTCTTCCATGGAGAGTCCCTTCAATGTATAGGCTTTGGTCTTGTTGTTCTTGGTGATGTAAGACATCAGTTGTTGTCTTTTGTCTTCCTCAGCAATTCTTTCCAGGTTAGCCTGCCTTTGAAGTTCTGCTTCATAAGCCTGTAGCTTTTCATTGAGGCTTAAGTCATCCCTTGCTTCCAAAGCACTCCAGATCTCATCTTCCTTAGCCTTTCTTTCAGCTGCAATTAAACTCTTCTCAAGTAGTTCTTTGGACATTGATAGAGGAGAAGGGTTCAGCACAGTCATTGTTGTAGTTGTAGTAGACTTTGGAATAGGAGTTGGTTGAGTAGGTTCAGTTGATCTGGAAGGCTGTTCAGCAGTTTCAGTGTTGGAAGTGTTGACTTCTGATGGGTTGACAACTACTGAAGGTCTGTCAACTACTGAAGGATTGTCTTCAGTATTTTCTGAGTCTTCATCAGAACTTTTACCATCAGAAGTTTCTTCATTGTGGCCTTGGGATTCATCAGACTTTTCAGCATCTTCTATTTCTTGTACAGAGACACCAAACTGTTGGGCCAGTTTTTCTCTTCTGGCTTGGTTTCTCTGTTCTCTTTCTTGGATAGCCACTCTTGCCCTTATCCTGGCTTCGAATGACTCCCTAGGTTCCTTAGTTTTCTCCCCCTTTTTGGATTCATCAAGCTTTTTCTTTGAGGGTTCAGAGAAATGACCTGTAGGAGTAGCAATCTGTTTGGAGTTGAAGTCAATCTTGTTGGACAGATCGTTCATCTTAGTCTGTATCACTCCAAATTGGTTTTTGATGGACAGCTCCAAGTCAGCTATGTAGGTTTGGAAGTGATTTTTGATGAGGGTGTTCATCATGTGATATAAGGGACCATCTGGGCTGCATAGCTGGTTCATGTCTATGCTGGATGGCCCAGGGAATTGGGTAGGCATTTGTAGTGAGGGGTGTGTTTTTGGTAGATCTTCTTGTTGTACAGAAGATGCCACTTTTGGGTATTCAGGGATTAAGTGGACTTTAACCTGATCTGGTGTGACTAGCTTCTTGAGCATAGATACACCAGGTGCAGGACCTTCACTTGTAGCCGTCAATTCAGGAGTTTTGTGTTGTGAATCATCATCCAAGTCAATGGAATCATCTGAATCCCTGATTACATCCTCAATGAGGACTGTATCAGTTACAGCATGAGCTGAGCCCAACTCAGTTGTCTCATGTACCTCTTTGTCTTGGTTCAGAGGATTTCCTACCTCAGGCATTAAGCCTTCATCAGTAGTTGCCACATTTGAGGTCTTAGCTATGTTGCTTCTTTCCTCAGATCCACCACTGGGTGGTAAATGAGTAGTAGCAGCCTCAAAAGTACCAAGAGTTTCTAAGTTTGGGCTTAGAGACCCTGGTTCATCCTCATCTCTTTGGTCAGGGCTGTGAGTGTCCACATCCATGTCAGAATCTGAGGCTATGTCCCCTGTTTGATGTGGTTGTTGGGGACTGACATTTTCATATGGGACTATCTCTTTTAGCCCAGAGAGAAGTTTGGCTATTTCCATATCAGGTTCAGAAATTTGGGGTGCTGGTTCAGTAGTTTGGGCAATGGGTTCAGCAGTTTCAAAAGAGGAGTCAATAGGAATAGTTTTCTTTGGTCTTTTTCTTTTGAAAAGTATGGTGATTGGTGCCCTTGGTGGGGTTTGAGATGGATGAGACTGAGAGGATGTTTCAGTCACATCTTTATCAAGTGCAGATTGCACATTAGCTAGTTCAGGCATCTCAACCTCCTGAACTGCTTTTCTTTTTGGGTTGGTGGGTTTTTGTTTTTGTTGCTTGGGTTTCTTGGCCTTTGGGGGTGTAGGTTTGGAAGATGAGGGTTCCATGGGGACTGTTTCTGGTTCCCCTTGGTCATCTTCTGGCCAGGCAGCCGGTTTGTTGTGCCTTGAGTATGCTTGTGAGGACAAAGGGTTTAAAATTGTAGTTTTACCCACAAGCACCTCTTCTCCAAGTTCTTTTATTATGCAATGCATAATAAATCTTGGGTACAACAAAAACTTCTTTTTAGTATTGAGATGATGTAACACAAACTCATTAAAGAAAAGTGATGATGCCCTGAATTTTGTTTCATTCACTATGGAATGAAAAATAGGTTGAAAAGTTGAGGGCATATGATCATAAGATCCAGTTTTTGGACTCAAACACATAATAATATAATGAAAAAGCAGTTTATACTTTAGTTCAAAATATTTCTTAAAGATTGTAGCATGTGAGAGAGTACCTTGGTAACCACACTCTGTCATGGTTAAATGAATTTGAGAGTTTGGAAATTGGTCTGGGGCATTTACATCATCTAAACCCAGCCTAATTGCCAAAATAGCCGGTGTGATTGCCATTCTTCTCCCTTGGATGGTTGAATTGAGGGAGATTACTTTGTTGTTCACCGTCACCGTCTCTGCGTTTGCCCAAAACTCATTTAGAGTTTTAGTGTGGATTGGAGGGTCGATGGTGAGGGCGGTGAAGTATTGGGATTTGACGACCAAATCAATGATTTCGTCATATTGGGACCAGGCTTCCTGTTTTTCGAAGTAGTCTCTTTGATTGTGTCCCTGTTTCAGTACTAGAGCCATGTGGTTTGTGTGTGTGTGGATCGAACAGTGTTTTTGCAGGTTTAGGTCTTGAGAGTGTTTTGTGAGAGAGAAGGAGGGAATTTTTGCTTTTTGAAAGGATAAGTGTTGGAAAAGGTATTTATCAGAAGTTTTTAACCGCCTAGGTCAAACTTCTGATGTGGGAAAAGTCTGATTTACCCTTTTTGACCAAACTGCTGATGAAGAACAGATATCATCAGTAGTTCCCACTTTCTCTTCAGTAGTTTTGAACAACTGATGAGAATGCTTTATAAATACTTTATTCATAACTTCTGAAGTTTATTTTATCAGAAGTTAATCATTTTTCAGAAAAATATTCCCATACTGATGTTTTGTTCATCAGTAGTTTTTCTCTTGTTTGTTTTTCAGAAGTTTTCAAACTTGAAAACAGATGTAAGTGAAAAATGAAAATATGTGCAGAAAAGTAAAAAGAAACACTTACCAATATAGCATCCCAAGCATGGATACTAACTTCTGAAATGTTGATGTGTCAAGGGGTTTAGTGAATATGTCAGCTATTTGATTAGCTGTTGCTACATGTTTCACTTCAATCTTGCCTTTTTCATAGCAATCTCTTATGAAATGATACCTGATTTCAATATGTTTGGTTTTTGAAAATTGAACAGGATTTTGAATGATGCTAATGGCATATTTGCTGTCTACAAGCAATGGTGTCTTGGTCTCTTTGATTCCATAATCAAGAAGTTGATACTGGAGCCATTGTATCTGTGATGTACAACTTGCAGCTGCAATGTATTCAGCTTCAGCAGTTGAAGTTGCAACAGATGTTTGTTTCTTTGATTGCCAGGACACTAGACAGTTTCCCAAGAATTGACAACCACCAGATGTTGATTTTCTTGACATTTTACACCCTGCATAGTCACTATCTGAAAAAGCTGATAACTTGGTATTGCTTGAAGCAAGATACCAAATTCCAAGTGTTGGAGTTCCTTTCAGATATCTGAAGATTCTTTTGACTGCAATGAGGTGTGATTCCCTAGGAGCTGATTGATATCTAGCACAGACACATGTTGAAAACATAATATCTGGTCTAGAAGCAGTTAGATATAAAAGGGAACCTATCATACATCTATACATTGTTTGATCAACCTGTTTTCCTTGATCATCTGGTTCAACTTGTGTGGTTGGTGTCATGGGAGTGGAACATGATTTACAGTCTTGTAAAGAAAATTTGTTTAATAATTCTTTAACATATTTTGATTGATGTATAAAAGTTCCATTTGTTTGTTGTTTAATCTGCAGTCCCAGAAAGTACTGCAGTTCTCCCATTGTACTCATCTCAAATTTTGATTGCATGAGTTTCTTAAATTCATCACACAGTTTTGTGTTTGTAGAACCAAATATGATATCATCAACATATATTTGAACAAGTAAGATATGATTTCCAACATGTTTTATGAAAAGAGTTTTATCAATGGAGCCTCTTGTGAAGTTATTTTTGAGTAGAAAGTTAGAAAGTGTTTCATACCAGGCCCTTGGAGCCTGTTTGAGCCCATAAAGAGCTTTGTCTAGTTTGTACACCCACTCAGGATGAGAAGGATCCTCAAACCCAGGTGGCTGACAGACATACACTTCTTCTTTTATTTTCCCATACAAAAATGCACTTTTAACATCCATTTGAAAAACTTTGATTTTATTGGAAATGGCATAGGCTAGAAATAACCTGATGGCTTCAAGCCTTGCAACTGGAGCAAAGGTTTCATCATAATCAATTCCTTCTTCTTGAGAGTAACCTTGTACTACCAGTCTTGCCTTGTTCTTTATAATCATACCAGCCTCATCTTGTTTGTTCCTAAAAACCCATCTTGTGCCAATTGGTTGCTTGTTTGGTGGTAAGAGACAGATTTCCCAAACCTGTTGCTTTTTGAATTGAAGCAACTCATCTTGCATGGCTTGTACCCAGTTGTTGTCTTTGAGGGCTTCTTAGTACTTTTTAGGTTCCAACTGAGAAATAAATGCTGAGAAGAAGCAAAAGTTGGAAAGCTGGTTTCTTGTAAGAACACCTGATGCAATATCACCCATGATTTGTTCAAGTGGATGATCTTTGTGTTCAATCAGTTGTTGTAAACCACTGATAGGTGTAGGTGGCTCTTGTACTTCATCAAACAAAACACTGAGGTTTATAATGTCTGGTTCAGCAGTTTCAGTGTCTTCAGTAGTTTTAGGTGCTGAAGCAGATGTTTGAGTTTGTACATCAGCAGTTCTTGAATCAGAAGTTTGTGAAACTTCTGATGGTTTGGAAGTTGACTTAATGACTGTTTGAGGAGTCCATGGTGCTGGATCCTCATCATCAAACCTTTGATCACCATAATAAGTAGGTTTAGATGAAGTAACAGTCTTTTCAGGTCCAAAATGGAAGTTGTCAAGGTCAAAAAGTTCAGCAGGATGTGCTGGGATAAGAGTGTGTTTTGACTCATTGAACTTGACATTCAGTGTTTCTTCTACTATCTTGGTTCTTGAGTTAAAAACCTTGTAGGCTTTTCTAGTGGAAAAGTAACCAAGAAAGTAACCTGAATCAACTTTGGCAGCAAACTTTGAAATAGAGTCTTTGATGTTTAGAATGAAACATTGACATCCAAAAGCCCTGAAAAAAGAGATAAGGGGCTTTATGCCATGAAGAACTTCATAGGCAGTCTTGGAGTGTCTCTTGTTGACAAGGACTCTATTTTGAACATAGCATGCAGTGTTAACTGCTTCAGCCCAGAAATACAATGGTAGGCCTGAATCAGCTAACATTGTTCTTGCTCCTTCAATTAAGGTTTTGTTCTTCCTTTCTACTACACCATTTTGTTCAAGAGTTCTGGGAACACTATATTGTCTAATAATCCCTTTAGACAAGCAGAATTCATCCAGAGTTTTGTTCCTGAACTCTGTCCCATTGTCACTTCTAATGGTTTTGACAGATAGAGAATATTGTGTGACACCCGGCAAATTCTGGTTAACAACGTTGTCTAGATGAAAAGTCTACCTTAGCGAGTCACGCGTATATTGTACTTAACTGGGTTAGTTAAGTCGGGTTATGGTTCGGGAACTATTGGTTAGTCTAGAAGATCATTGGATGTTGGTCTAGAGGTTCGTTAGATGTCAGTCCTTAACCAAGTGTACAAACGGTGACGATTTGTAGGATCGTCAGAGCATACGGAACGTACGAGTCTCGAGTCCCGGGAATTGGTGAACGAGTGTAAATATGTGTATTTACTTGTGTTATGTGTTTACAATCATTATATGACTTGTCGGTACGTGAATATGCATTAACATATGTTAAAACGGGGTTTAACGCGCAAAACACACAAGACCAACCCCTATAGGCGAGTAGGAGGCCTAATCACCTATAGGGGAGGCGAGTAGGAGACCCTAGGGGCGATTAGGGCCCTACTCGTGTGTAGCTAAGGGCGAGTAGGCCCAATCACATGAACATTCCGGCGATTACAAGCCCTAATCGCCTGAAACTGCTGCATACTCGCTAGTAACGGGCTGGACGACTAAAAACGACTATAAATACCATACTTAACCTCCTAAACTTCATTATACCAACCCTAGTCGTCCCATAACCTGCCCCAACACATAAACAACCTCTGGAAGGCGATTTTTGATCAAAACTCAAGGTTTCAAGCTTGAATCATCATATTTTCATAATCCTAAGGTTTGATTTTCATCCATAACTCTTTATAAACGTTTTTAATCAATCCCTAATGGTCCAGACCTGTTCTTAAACGAAAAAGCTTTCTGAAAATCGTCAATAAGGGTTGTTAATCGGATTATAACTAATATGCATGCATTATGAGTGTGTATGATTAGAAAGTAGGGTTTTTATGATTCATGATGATGATTTGATATGTTACTATGATAGATCAGTATTGATATTGATATTATGATAATAGGAATCTCAGTAATTGGATATTAGGGTTATGATTACGCGTGTTTGTATGATGTTGCATGCTATGTGAATTGGTGTTTGGATTACTTGGTTGCATGCAGGACTGATTATACGAGGTTAAACGAAGGATTTTGGGTTAAACATGTTTAGGATTGTGTTTGGGATGATATTGGGTGGTTACACACGTTCTGGATCTGATTTGGAGCGTTAAACGCGCGAAAAACCGGAACAGCAAGGTTACAGGCGAGTAGCATTCCTAATCGCCTATGTTATAGGCGAGTAGGGTGCTAATCGCCCATATTATAGGCGAGTAGAGGTCTACTCTTGTGTAAGATCAGGTGATTAGCCCTAATTGCCTATAAGTTCAGGGGAATAGCCCTAATTGCCTATAAGTTCAGGGGAATAGCCCTAATTGCTAGTAAGTTCAGGGGAGTAGCTCCTAATCGCCTATAATAGAGGCGAGTAGGATTTCTAATTGCTAGTTGACCAACCTAATTGCTAGTTGACTTTTCCTAATCGCGTGTACTGCTGCTGTAAGTGTAAATTAGCATTCCGAGACCCGATTTAACATGTAGTAACATGCTAGGAACCCCGTAACATGTCTAATAACTTGGTAACATATATTTGGATGTATTTCGGTGATACGTGAACTATGTGCTATAACTTGTTGTGCGTTAACGTATGTTAAGTGTACTTGCGTTATTGTACGTTTTGGAGCGTAAACATAACACGGGGAGTCTCGGGTCACCAATGGGATGTCGAGTCTTGTACTTTGGGTCGGTTAAACAGTCACGGTGTTTTCAAACGAACTTGGTTATGGTCTGGACATCTAGGGACTAATTAACCTGCGGGTTATTAGTCTAAGTACTTGTAACTGTCGTATGTTAGGTCGCCGCTTACGGGACTAGCATAGCAGCTGGGTTTACTCGGGTTAAGGAGTAACGCAACTTAAGGTGAGTTTACGGCCCCTCTTTTAAACTGGTTTTATACTTTCGGGGGAGAAAACATGTGTTAAAACGATTATTTGGTAACTACTGTCATACTATGGGTTTCTATTGTGTACTACACGATCTTTGGAAGTCCCGGGGGGAACCATGAATGTGCGGGTTTGCACAACGGGGAAATGTGAATAGCGCTATTGGGAGTGACCAACCCCGCTCGTCGACTTGGAGGGTCGGCGGGTGCATATTGTCTCAAACAGGAACAACAGGAACAACAGGAACTACATCGGGCATACTTTTGGTATTCGCGTTAGTAATGGTTTTCCAATCGTGGTAGTAACAAAACGTACGCCTAGCTAGCGTATACTGGTTTTCTATTTGTTATAGTATGGACAGGTGGACTTGGTACTTGGATACAAAACCTGTAAACTCACCAGCATTTTTGTGCTGACGTAAACTTTTACATGTTTTCTCAGGTCGCTAAGGTAGCATGACTGGACTAGGGCGCACGCGTCTGCACGGCGTCTAACTAGGGTTGCATGGTCATTGAACGTTGAACTATTGTTTTATGGTTGAGATACTGTTTTTGAATAAGCTTCCGCTGTAAACGGGATTTTAAACTATGTTTGGAAATTGCATTTATATTCATTTAGACTTGTTTATTGTGATCGTTGGTTTGGATCCTGGTTTGTCATGCGCCTCGCGGTAAAACTCCGCAAGTGGATTTTGAGGGTGTGACAGATTGGTATCAGAGCCAATGGTTATAGTGAACTAGGACTGCATGTAGAGTCTAGTCTATAGCCGAGTCGCACACACTAGACGATCACATGGTACTAAACGTTATAGTGGTATACGTATGGTCTTGTCGGGGTGTCTCTAAATCGTTGGTCTTTCTACGTTACATCATCCGTTCTACCTTAGGTTGGGTTACTTGTTTTCTAGGCAGTGTGGTCTATTGGGGTAACTCGTGTGCTCTTGAGATTTGTCCAAGGCTCGGACATCTCCCTTTCGCACTCCAATAGAAACACTTGTCATAAACTACCGTAGTAGTACGGTGTGTAGCTAAGAGTCTATGTTCGGTGATTTGAACTTTGAACTAGGAGAACACTGGGAGGACCATGTAGAGCGTTTTATCATTTTGGGTGCACACAAAATCATAAAACGAAATGCATGGAAGTCCTGGTGAACTCTGGGTTTGGAGGGATAGTCCTGGATTGGATCTAGCCGTGATCTTGTGAACATTAGTGGTTATCTTTAACTGCGAAACTAAATTTTCTCGTTCTTTCTGCCAGAATCATGTCTGGAGTGCGTGGAGGACGTGGAGGTGGTCGCAATGGTGGACGTGGTGGTGGTCGCGGTGGTGCTGGTGGTCGTGGTGGAGGTATTAACCTATCGCAGGCTGATCTGAACAACTTACTCCAAGCTGCCTTTCAGTTAGGGCACAACGGTGGTGGTAAGTTGATTTATCCATTTTCTTTGCCTCATTGGTGAACCTTGTTTACGTTATTCGTGGTTTCTCATACGTTTCATTTCAGGTGGTCCTGTTGACCCACCCCCACCCATGTGCACCTACAAGATGTTCCGGGACTGTAAGCCCCAGGAATTCTCTGGCACTGAAGGTGCGGTTAGCTTGCTTAGGTGGTTGGAGAAAGTGGAGTCGGTATTCCTGATGTGTAACTGTCTCCCAGAAGATCGGGTAAAGTATTCGGCTGCGTTATTTCAGGACGTGGCATTGACTTGGTGGAATGGCATCACCCAGAATATGGGTATTGGGGAGGCATATGCTATGCCATGGGAGAACTTTGTGCAGTTGCTGAAGCGTGAGTATTGTCCGAGGGAAGAGGTACAGAAGCTGGAGCATGAGGTGTGGAACCTCAAGATGACTGGGTCGGAAATTGAGAAGTATACTGTGAGGCGGAATGAGTTGGCAGTGCTGTGTCCCGATCTGCACGTGCCAGAATATCGTAGGATTGAACACTATGTATCAGGGTTAGTACCGGAAATTGCAGGGTTAGTGGCTGCTGGAAATCATCCTACGTATGCGGAGGTAGTTCGATCGGCCCATAGGATGACCAACTTAAAGGTGAATGAGGGGATTTTGCCTGCGAAAGGTTCGACTGTTAAGGCCCCAGAGAACAACAAGCGCAAGTGGGAGAACGACGGGAAAGGATCTGGGTCTACACAGCAGGGTAAAAGGTTTGATAATGGGGGTTCATCTTCTTCGGGTAACAAGCAGGGTGGTTATGCGGGAAAACTGCCCAAATGCAACAAGTGTGGACGCCATCACCAAGGGAACTGCGACAGTCCGTTGTCACCGCTGCCAGCGAACAGGGCATTATGCTAAGGATTGTCGTGCTACACTTCCATCGACTCAGGCTCCGACTAACAGCTCAGCTCCGACTACTCAGGGGACTACAGGGAAACAAGGATGCTACAACTGTGGTGACACTGGGCATTACAAGAAGGATTGCCCAAAACTGAAGCAGGGTGGGAACAACGGGAATGGTAACAACGGGGGCGGCGGCAGAAATGCACGTGCCTTCGTCATTGGAGCTGCTGAGGCTAGACAGGACCCTGACACAGTCACCGGTACGTTTCTTCTCAATAATCGTTCTGTTAGCGTGTTATTTGATTATGGTGCCGACAAGAGTTTTGTATCCATGGATGTTAGTCGACTGCTAGATGTAGTACCCGTACCATTAGAGACCAAGTATATTATTGAGTTGGCTGACGGTAAAACGATTGAAGCTACTAGTGTTCTTCGGGAGTGTCAATTAGAGTTGTCGGGTTTATCGTTCCCCATCGACCTTATGCCGGTACCTTTGGGTAGTTTTGACGTGGTAGTAGGAATGGATTGGTTATCTTTGTATCGCGCGGAGATCGTCTGTTACGATAAGGTTATTCGGATTCCTCTCCCTGATGGAGAATTCCTTTCCGTGTACGGTATCAAGGGTGGTGTTCCGCTAAACATCATCTCTAGCATGAAAGCCCTTAAGTGTCTTCGAAAGGTTTATCCAGCCGTTTTGGCACTTTTATCTGTTTCCTCTAGTGATGAGAAGAAGATTGACGACATTCCGGTGGTACGCGAGTTTCCTGATGTTTTTCCCGATGATTTATCTGGTCTTCCTCCTCATCGTCAAGTCGAGTTCGGTATTGATCTTGTACCAGGGGCTGCTCCTATTGCTCGGGCCCCCTACCGTCTTGCACCTCCCGAGATGCAGGAATTGTCTAGTCAGTTACAGGAACTCTTGGACAAGGGTTTCATCCGACCAAGTTCTTCCCCTTGGGGAGCCCCGATTTTATTTGTTAAGAAGAAGGATGGAAGTTTCCGATTGTGTGTGGACTACAGAGAGCTGAACAAATTGACCGTCAAGAACCGTTATCCTCTTCCACGTATTGATGATCTATTCGACCAGCTTCAGGGTTCTAGTTATTATTCCAAGATTGATTTGAGGTCCGGTTATCACCAGCTGCGCGTCAGGGAGGCTGATGTTGCAAAGACTGCTTTTCGAACACGTTATGGCCATTTCGAATTCTTGGTCATGCCTTTCGGTCTTACGAACGCACCGGCGGTTTTCATGGACTTGATGAACCGCGTCTGTAAACCATATTTGGACAAATTCGTCATTGTGTTTATTGATGACATTCTGATCTACTCCAAGAACGAGACCGAACACGGGGAACATCTGCGGTTAGTTTTGGAACTCTTGCGACGGGAACAACTTTACGCCAAGTTCTCAAAGTGTGACTTTTGGTTACGCGAAGTTCAATTCCTAGGACATGTGGTTAATGAACTAGGGATTCATGTCGATCCAGCTAAAATCGAAGCGATCAAGGACTGGGGAGCACCAAAGACGCCAACTGAGGTGCGGCAATTCCTAGGCCTTGCGGGCTATTATCGTCGTTTCATTCAGGGGTTCTCGAAGATTGCTCAACCCCTCACCACTCTCACTTAGAAGGATAGGAAATTCGACTGGGGTGAACCACAAGAGTCAGCGTTTGAAGAACTGAAGTCCAAACTGTGTTCTGCTCCTATTTTGTCTTTACCTGAGGGTCCTGATGATTTCGTTGTTTACTGTGATGCTTCCATTCATGGACTCGGTTGCGTGTTGATGCAACGCGAGAAAGTGATTGCGTATGCTTCTCGTCAACTCAAAGTGCACGAGAAGAACTACACAACTCATGACTTGGAGTTGGGTGCCGTGGTATTCGCGTTGAAAATTTGGAGACATTACTTGTACGGTACCAAATGCACCATCTACACCGATCACAAGAGTCTCCAACACATTTTCGACCAACAACATTTGAACATACGGCAGCGTCGTTGGATCGAACTTTTGAACGACTATGATTGTGCTATTAAGTACCATCCTGGCAAGGCGAATGTTGTAGCAGACGCCTTGAGCAGGAAGGAATCTACTAAACCTCGTCGCGTTCGGGCGTTGCAGCTCACTATTCATTCATCGTTACCTGATCAACTCCGTTCTGCCCAATTGGAAGCTTTGAAGGAGGAAAACCTTAAAGCTGAAACTATGCACGGTGCCGACAAGCACCTAGAGCGAAGGTCTGATGGCCTGCACTATTTCGCAGAACGTATATGGGTTCCTTTGTTCGGGGGACTACGGGAGCTTGTCCTTGATGAGGCTCATAAGTCCCGGTATTCTATTCATCCTGGTTCGGATAAGATGTACCAAGATCTGAAGGTGCTTTACTGGTGGCCAAACATGAGGTCGGACATAGCCTCATACGTGAGCAAATGCTTGACCTGTGCTAAGGTCAAGGTGGAATACCAGAAACCGTCGGGTCTCCTGCAACAACCTGAAATTCCGGAATGGAAATGGGAACGGATTACTATGGATTTTGTCACACAACTTCCTAAATCACCAAGCGGGAACGACAAGATATGGGTGATTGTCGATCGGTTGACGAAATCAGCTCATTTTCTTGCCATTAAGGAGACCGACACCATGGATCGTTTGGCTCGCCTTTACTTGAAAGAAGTTGTTTCTAAGCACGGGGTACCAGTTTCTATTATCTCGGATCGTGACTCCCATTTTACTTCTCACTTTTGGAAGTCTTTGCACAAGGCTTTGGGTACCCAACTAGACATGAGTACGGCTTACCATCCACAGACTGACGGTCAGAGTGAGCGTACGATTCAAACTTTAGAAGACATGCTGCGGGCATGTGTGATCGATTTTGGCAAAGGTTGGGAAGCTCATCTACCGTTAGTAGAATTCTCGTACAATAACAGTTATCACACGAGCATCAAGGCTGCTCCGTTCGAAGCACTGTACGGACGGAAATGCCGTTCTCCTCTTTGTTGGGCTGAAGTGGGTGAGAGTCAACTCACTGGGCCTGAACTAGTGTACGAAACTTCGGAAAAGATCGTACAGATTCGTAATCGGTTGGCGGCGGCACGGGACCGGCAAAAGAGTTATGCCGATCAGCGTCGCAAACCACTGGAGTTCCAAGTCAATGACAAGGTACTTCTAAAAGTCTCACCGTGGAAGGGCGTCATACGCTTTGGGAAGCGTGGCAAACTCAATCCGCGATATGTCGGCCCATTTACGATCCTGGAACGGATTGGACCGGTGGCATATCGACTTGATCTACCGACGGAGCTCGGTAACGTACATAACGTCTTTCACGTGTCAAACTTGAAGAAGTGTCTGGCTGACGAGTCTCTCATCGTTCCATTAGAAGAGATCAAGGTTGATGATCGTCTTCGGATTGTGGAAGAACCTGTGGAGATCCTTGACTACAAGATTCGCAGCCTGCGTCACAGCAAGATTCGTATCATTAAGGTTCGGTGGAACTCGGACCGGGGACCGGAATATACATGGGAACGGGAGGATCAGATGAAGTCTAAGTATCCTCATCTTTTTCCTAAGGAAGCGTTCGAGTCGAGACATGTCTCTTCGGCAGCTGAATGAATCTCGGGTCGAGATTCCTTTTAACGTGGGGATGATGTGACAACTCGGGTAAATCTCTCTTTTGGTCTCTATCTTTTGTTTGCTTCCTTCGTTATGTCTTTTGTTCTTTTGGTACTTGTGCAATTTTCGGGACGAAAATTCTTTTAACGTGGGGATGATGTGACACCCGGCAAATTCTGGTTAACAACGTTGTCTAGATGAAAAGTCTACCTTAGAGAGTCACGCGTATATTGTACTTAACTGGGTTAGTTAAGTCGGGTTATGGTTCGGGAACTATTGGTTAGTCTAGAAGATCATTGGATGTTGGTCTAGAGGTTCGTTAGATGTCAGTCCTTAACCAAGTGTACAAACGGTGACGATTTGTAGGATCGTCAGAGCATACGGAACGTACGAGTCTCGAGTCCCGGGAATTGGTGAACGAGTGTAAATATGTGTATTTACTTGTGTTATGTGTTTACAATCATTATATGACTTGTCGGTACGTGAATATGCATTAACATATGTTAAAACGGGGTTTAACGCGCAAAACACACAAGACCAACCCCTATAGGCGAGTAGGAGGCCTAATCACCTATAGGGGAGGCGAGTAGGAGACCCTAGGGGCGATTAGGGCCCTACTCGTGTGTAGCTAAGGGCGAGTAGGCCCAATCACATGAACATTCAGGCGATTACAAGCCCTAATCGCCTGAAACTGCTGCATACTCGCTAGTAACGGGCTGGACGACTAAAAACGACTATAAATACCATACTTAACCTCCTAAACTTCATTATACCAACCCTAGTCGTCCCATAACCTGCCCCAACACATAAACAACCTCTGGAAGGCGATTTTTGATCAAAACTCAAGGTTTCAAGCTTGAATCATCATATTTTCATAATCCTAAGGTTTGATTTTCATCCATAACTCTTTATAAATGTTTTTAATCAATCCCTAATGGTCCAGACCTGTTCTTAAATGAAAAAGCTTTCTGAAAATCGTCAATAAGGGTTGTTAATCGGATTATAACTAATATGCATGCATTATGAGTGTGTATGATTAGAAAGTAGGGTTTTTATGATTCATGATGATGATTTGATATGTTACTATGATAGATCAGTATTGATATTGATATTATGATAATAGGAATCTCAGTAATTGGATATTAGGGTTATGATTACGCGTGTTTGTATGATGTTGCATGCTATGTGAATTGGTGTTTGGATTACTTGGTTGCATGCAGGACTGATTATACGAGGTTAAACGAAGGATTTTGGGTTAAACATGTTTAGGATTGTGTTTGGGATGATATTGGGTGGTTACACACGTTCTGGATCTGATTTGGAGCGTTAAACGCGCGAAAAACCGGAACAGCAAGGTTACAGGCGAGTAGCATTCCTAATCGCCTATGTTATAGGCGAGTAGGGTGCTAATCGCCCATATTATAGGCGAGTAGAGGTCTACTCTTGTGTAAGATCAGGTGATTAGCCCTAATTGCCTATAAGTTCAGGGGAATAGCCCTAATTGCCTATAAGTTCAGGGGAATAGCCCTAATTGCCTATAAGTTCAGGGGAATAGCCCTAATTGCCTATTAGTTCAGGGGAATAGCCCTAATTGCTAGTAAGTTCAGGGGAGTAGCTCCTAATCGCCTATAATAGAGGCGAGTAGGATTTCTAATTGCTAGTTGACCAACCTAATTGCTAGTTGACTTTTCCTAATCGCGTGTACTACTGCTGTAAGTGTAAATTAGCATTCCGAGACCCGATTTAACATGTAGTAACATGCTAGGAACCCCGTAACATGTCTAATAACTTGGTAACATATATTTGGATGTATTTCGGTGATACGTGAACTATGTGCTATAACTTGTTGTGCGTTAACGTATGTTAAGTGTACTTGAGTTATTGTACGTTTTGGAGCGTAAACATAACACGGGGAGTCTCGGGTCACCAATGGGATGTCGAGTCTTGTACTTTGGGTCGGTTAAACAGTCACGGTGTTTTCAAACGAACTTGGTTATGGTCTGGACATCTAGGGACTAATTAACCTGCGGGTTATTAGTCTAAGTACTTGTAACTGTCGTATGTTAGGTCGCCGCTTACGGGACTAGCATAGCAGCTGGGTTTACTCGGGTTAAGGAGTAACGCAACTTAAGGTGAGTTTACGGCCCCTCTTTTAAACTGGTTTTATACTTTCGGGGGAGAAAACATGTGTTAAAACGATTATTTGGTAACTACTGTCATACTATTGGTTTCTATTGTGTACTACACGATCTTTGGAAGTCCCGGGGGGAACCATGAATGTGCGGGTTTGCACAACGGGGAAATGTGAATAGCGCTATTGGGAGTGACCAACCCCGCTCGTCGACTTGGAGGGTCGGCGGGTGCATATTGTCTCAAACAGGAACAACAGGAACAACAGGAACTACATCGGGCATACTTTTGGTATTCGCATTAGTAATGGTTTTCCAATCGTGGTAGTAACAAAACGTACGCCTAGCTAGCGTATACTGGTTTTCTATTTGTTATAGTATGGACAGGTGGACTTGGTACTTGGATACAAAACCTGTAAACTCACCAGCATTTTTGTGCTGACGTAAACTTTTACATGTTTTCTCAGGTCGCTAAGGTAGCATGACTAGACTAGGGCGCACGCGTCTGCACGGCGTCTAACTAGGGTTGCATGGTCATTGAACGTTGAACTATTGTTTTATGGTTGAGATACTGTTTTTGAATAAGCTTCCGCTGTAAACGGGATTTTAAACTATGTTTGGAAATTGCATTTATATTCATTTAGACTTGTTTATTGTGATCGTTGGTTTGGATCCTGGTTTGTCATGCGCCTCGCGGTAAAACTCCGCAAGTGGATTTTGAGGGTGTGACATATTGTTTCTCTACTTGTAGAATGAAGAACTTGATGATTTCAGCAGCCTCATCCTTTGAAAATAAGAAGAATACCCATGTAAATCTTGAATAGTCATCAATGATGACCAAGCAGTACTTCTTCTTACCAAGGCTCATGATTTTTACAGGCCCAAATAACTCCATATGAAGTAGTTGAAGACATGCAGTTGTTTTTGATTCTTCAATAGACTTATAGGAGGACTTATGCTGTTTTCCCTTTAAACAGGATACACAATGTTCTTGGCACTGGTATACTTTCAAAGGTAGACCTCTGACCAAGCCCATTTTTGTGACTTTATTTATGGTTTTAAAGTTCACATGGCCAAGTCTCCTGTGCCAGAGATCAGTCTCTGAAGTTGATGCCTTTGAGAAGAAACAGGCAGTGTTGTTCAGTACTTTGTCCTTTTCAATGTCCACTGCGTAGACATTGCCACATCTTTTGGCTATCAACAAAGTATGATCTTCAATGATCTTCTCTATCAACTTCTGGCCTTCTGGTGATATGATCTTGCATGCTGTCTTTGTGAAAAAGGAAGAATATCCTTTATCACACATTTGAGACACACTTAGCAAGTTGTACTCAAGATTTTCAACCAGATTAACCTTGTCAAACTGTATTTTGCTAGAGGAGACATTGCCATGTCCTAGCACATATCCCTTAGCATAGTTCCCAAAGGATACAGATCCTTCTCTTTGACTGATAAAGTTGTTTATCAGGTATCTGCATCCTGTCATGTGCATTGAGCCTCCACTGTCCACATGCCAAATGCTATTTAAGCCTCTGGAGACCCTCTGCACAAAGTAGCAAATTAGTTAGATTTAGGAACCCAAGCCAGTTTGACTTTGGGTTTGCTCTTGAGAACATTAACAGTTTGTTCTTGACCAGGTTGAGGAATCCATGTCTTTTTGGCAATGGATTTTTCATTAAGAGCAATGGTGGTATCATTTTGAGGACCACCATCAACCCTGGTCATCAGTAGTTGTACCATGTTCATGAGATCTTTTATCTCAGCAGTTTGTGAAACTGCTGATGATGTAGGTCTAACTACTGAAAGAGAATTTTGAGAAAAAGACTTTTGTTGAGATTTTATCTTTTTCTGAGAAAAGGTGTTTACTGCTTGTTGTTTCTTGGGAGAAAAAGTTTCTTTAAAATCATTTTTGATTTGTTTTCCCACAACCAGCTGTGAAATTTTCTTGTTGTACTGAATTCCTTTTCTATGTCTACAAAATTCTATCTTGTGGTTGAATAGACCACAGATTTCACATTCTTTTGCCTTTTCTTTTTCATTTAAAGGCAAGTTTCTGACTGTCTTGATTGGTTTTAGGTTATCAGTAGTTTTCAGGTTCTTAACTCCTGATGTAGATGAAGCTACTGATGGCTTAAAGTTAGATTTTATCAGTACTTCTGAAGAACTTTCTTTGTGAGTTTTTAGAAAGTTTTCATGGAAAGATGTGCATTCTTTCTCTTCAGAAGTTTCACCTGAAACAATTTTTCTCCCATCTTCAGTAGTTTTGGGGGAAAAATCTGTTGGTGTTTCAGTGTGATTGTACCCTATGCCAAACCTAACATTTGAAGCACTTTGTTTGTTTAGCAGCAGTTGGTACCCCTTACAAGATTCTACCCATTTTTCACAAGTGACCTTGGTGTCAGTGACCTTGGTGTTAGTTAATTTAGAATTTTCTTTTGCTTTTGCAGCAAGTTTTCTTTCCAAATCACATTTCATCTGAGTGAATTTTCTCTCAGAGCCATTTTCTTTGCCTTGTAAGTGCACATTGGTCTCTCTTATGAGAGCAAAAGATTCTTTACATGAAGTTGAACAAAGTTTTGTTAAAGATTCTTTTGATACCTGAGACAGGGCAGATTTTGAGGTGCAGCCCTCAAATGCCAATAAGGCAAAATTCTTTCTGCCATTGTCAGGTTCTCCCCATTTGATGTCAAACATTTTGTTGTCTGCATCAGGATTACACTCTGTGGTGTCAAAAGGAAGACTGCTCCAGTCAACATACCCTGAGGTGAACAAGCTTTGTTGTGAGGGTTGCTGAGTCTGTGGAGGTTGTTGAGCAGCTGGAATGGTAGGGATTAATTGTTGGCTCTGCATCTGTTGAGCAGGCATCTGTATATATTGTACTTGTGGCACATATTGGATTTGTGGAGCTTGTGCCTGTACAAAATGTGCACTCCCCTGTGTTCCATTATTCCTATTATAACTAGGGTTATACAGATTTCCAGACTGAGATTGGTTGTAGCTAGAGCTTCTACACTCTCTAGCAAAGTGTCATGTCATGTGCATTGAGCCTCCACTGTCAACATACCAAATGCTATTTAAGCCTCTGGAAACTCTCTGCACAAGATAGCAAATTAGTTAGATTTGGGAACCCAAGCCAATTTGGCTTTGGGTTTGCTCTTGAGAACATTTACAGTTTGTTCTTGACCAAGTTGAGGAATCCATGTCTTTTTGGCAATGGATTTTTCATTAAGAGCAATGGTGGTATCCTTTTGAGGACCACCATCAACTTTGGTCATCAGTAGTTGTACCATGTTCATGAGATCTTTAATCTCAGCAGTTTGCGAAACTGCTTATGATTTAGGTCTAACTACTGAAAGAGAATTTTGAGAAAAAGATTTTTGTTGAGATTTTGTCTTTTTCTGAGAAAAGGTGTTTACTGGTTGTTGTTTCCTGGGAGAAAAAGTTTCTACAAAATCATTTCTGATTTGTTTTCCCACAACCAGTTTTTGAATTTTCTTGTTGTACTGAATACCTTTTTTGTATCTGCTAAATTCTGTCTTGTGGTTGAACAGACCACAGATTTCACATTCTTTTGTCTTTTCTTTTAAAGACAAGTTTCTGACTGTATTGATTGGTTTTAGGTCATCAGTAGTTTTCAGGTTCTCAACTCCTGATGTAGTTGAAACTACTGATGGCTTAATGTCAGATTTTATCAGTACTTCTGAAAAACTTTCTTTGTGAGTTTTTAGAAAGTTTTCATGGAAAGATGTGCATTCTTTCTCTTCAGAAGTTTCACCTGAAACAATTTTTCTCCCATCTTCAGTTGTTTTGGGGAAAAAATATGTTGGTGTTTCAGTGTGATTGTACCCTCTGCCAAACCTAACATTTGAAGCACTTTGTTTGTTTAGCAATAGTTGGTACCCTTTACAAGATTCAACCCATTTTTCACATGTGACCTTGGTGTCAGCAAGCTCTTGTCTGACATTTCCTAGGTCATTTATCATGATTTTAATTTGTGCTTGGGTTTCAATAGCAGTGTTAGTTAATTTAGAAACTTCTTTTGTTTTTGCAGAAAGTTTTCTTTCTAAATCACATTTCATCTGAGTGAATTTTCTCTCAGAGTCGTTTGCTTTACCTTGTAAGTGCACATTAGTCTCTCTTATGAGAGCAAAAGATTCTTTGCAAGAAGTTGAACAAAGTTTTGTCAAAGATTCTTTTGATACCTTTGACAAGGCAGATTTTGAGGTGCATCCCTCAAATGCCATCAATGCAAAGTTCTTTCTGCCATTGTCAGGCTCTCCCCAGTTGATGTCAAACATCTTGTTGTCTGCATCAGGGTTACACTCAGTAGTGTCAAAAGGAAGACTGCTCCAGTCAACATACCCTGAAGTAAATAAACTTTGTTGTGAGGGTTGTTGAGTCTGTGGAGGTGGTTGAGCAGCTGGAAAGGAAGGGATTGATTGTTGGCTCTGCATCTGTTGAGCAGGCATCTGTACATATTGTACTTGTGGCACATATTGGTGTTGTGGAGCTTGTGCCTGTACAAAATGTGCACTCCCTTGTGTTCCATTATTCCTGTTATAACTGGGGTTAAAATTATTTCCAGACTGAGATTGGTTAAAGCTAGATCTTCTACACTCTCTAGCAAAGTGTCCCAACTTTTGACACTTGTGACATCTAAGTTTAGATTTGTCAAAACCAATTTTTGTTGAGCTATTGAGTCCTGGAAACTTCCTTCCTGACCTTTTGTAAAATTTGTTTGTTTTTAAACTTAACATGGCCAGTTGGTGTAGAATATCCATTTCTTCCAAGTCATCACTGCGGAAATTTTTTAAATCATCCATGATAAAATACATGTTATCAGCAGTTTGCTAAAATCATTATTGTCATAACCTGGGAATGAACTTTCAGATGAGATCCCAGCAGTTATGTCAATATGGTCAAAAGATCCAAAACTATTTGAACAAGTTGGTGAGTCTTGTCCCAATAGTGTTGTACTACCTGGTAGATAGTCATCAGCAGTTTTACCAGAACTTTGTAACTTTTTCTTTTGATCAATTTCTCTTTCAAAAGTAAGTAATCTCCCATGAAGTTTTGTAAGAGTGAGGGAGCTAAAGTCTGGTGAAGATCTTAAGACTATAGAGTATGTTTCCCATTTTTCAGGTAAAGACCTTAAAAATCTATGAAGCATAGATACAGTTGTGTAGGTCTGGCCATTTAATTTTAGCTCAGATATTAATGAGGAGAATCTTTCAAATTGTTGTGTTAAAGTTTCCCCATTAATGTGAGCAAAAGTTTCATATTGTTGAGCCAGGATTTCTCTGGTGTTGGCAATCACCTCTCCAGTTCCTCCAAACTTTTCTTTGAGGCAGTCCCAAAGCTCTTTGGCACTATCACAATGTAATAGGCCAGAGTAGATTTCATTTGGGAGTGCCATTGCCAACATAGAGAAAGCTTTAGCATCAAGCTCAAGTTTTAGGAAATCATCATCTGTATAGTCTTTTGGGTCTTTTGGAATTTCTTCTTTAGTTTCAAGATTGATATTTACTGGTTTATGAGGACCATATATCACAGATTTCCAGCAACCTGTGTTGGTCTGTGATAAGGTATGTGTCATTCTCCTTTGCCAGATATTATATTCATTTCTTACTACCATAGCAGGTTTATTGGCAGAACCAGTATTATGAGGATCCATTTTAAAGAGTATTGATTTGTCAAATATCTCTTAAAGTGATGGATGTTGATAAAAGTGAACTTTTAATCCTTTATTGAATATCAATAAGAGCCTGTGTCTGATTCTCAATGTGTTAGATTGATATGTGATCAGATAAACCAGTGGCTCTGATACCAATTGTTGGATCAGTATTGCTCTTTGTATGAACTTGCTAGTGAACACTTAAGTGTCTAGCAAGTTCTTTATCAGTAATAGCACAGCGGAATGATATAAGTTAAAGCTACACTTTATCAACAGGAGTTATTACTCCCCCTGGATGTTTGATAAAACTAAAGACAAGTATTTAATGAGAATCTAAGCATTGAATGAGAATGAACACTTAAACAGATTCTCAGTAAATGAAATGGAAATAACAATGATAAGCTTTGAAGGATTTCTGTATTAAAAATCAATGTCTAAAACAGAGGGATGAACCCATCTATTTATAGACTTTACAAATACATGAACCTTGCCAAAAAGCAAGTTCAGAGACAAGTTGCAACAAGTTGCAATCTTGGAACTTGTACAAAAAGTTAAAGTAATACTAAACTAATAAACTACTGAAACATAAGGCGGTGGAAAGATTATTGAACAAGTGCTGATGAATGACAAACTACTGATGAGTAGTTTGTCTTCAGTAGTTCTTCAGTGAACTGTCTGGTTTGGACTTCAGAACTTCTGATGCATTTCTTCTTCAGTACTTGTAGAATCCTTCTTCAGCAGTTTAATCTTCTTTCTTCAGTAGTTCTATACTTAGAACAATTTGACAGAAGTGAATTAGACTAAGGTTTGCAAAAGTGGTTTCACCAATCCTTTTTGACCTAACAGTTCCTGTAATGAACAAGAACTTACAACGATGATCAATGAGATGGATATGAACAGTGACGGAATAATAAGTTTATCTGAGTTTGAAGTTATTAGTTCGGTGTTTGGTCCGCCTTCGTGTGAGGATGAGATTAGAGGTGTGTTTGAGTGTTTTGATAAGGATAATGATGGGATGATAACTGCTGAAGAGTTGTTGGACGTGTTTAAAGGGATTGGTGATGGACGGTGCACGTTAGAGGAGTGTAGGCGTATGATAAGGAGTGTGGGTGATGAAGATGGAGTTGTGTATTTTGAGGACTTTGCCAAGATGATGGATACACAAAGGTTTTCATTTGATGAGTTAGTTAAAAGTGCGTCCAAACAGTATAGTGAGTGCGTCTGAATTTACAAGAGTGCGTCTAAACATACAGTGAGTGCGTCTATTTATGTATTTTGACTCAGTATTTAATGTTTTTTTAGACGCACTTTATAATACAGTGAATGCGTCTGTTTCTGTCTTTGAGTGTTCTTAATCTGAATCTTTTTCAAATCCATTTTTTTTATTTAATTGTAATTATATTTATTAAAATCGTATGTTTTTGTGAATATTATATGCGTTGATTGTGTTTTTTGAATAGGATTAATGTGATTTTAAAAATTCGAATGCAATGCTCTGTTTTTTTATTTTTCTGCAAATCACGATCTGTTTTATGATTCAATTCAATATTTTTGATTGTTTGATTATTCTGAACATTTAATCGGTTTCAAATATTTGTTTTAATCGTTGAAATAATTTTGTTTTGATGTTACGTTTCGATCAATTGTTGAATCTCTGTTGTTACGATTTCTGCAAATTAAAACGCGTTTTCCCTAATTTACCCCTGGTTAGCTTAACTGAAGTATGATTAGGGTTGTTAATTACCATCTTGTCACCGCCTAAATCCAATGGCTTAGAATACTTCTTACGCTTCTTACGTTAAGAAGCTTTATACGTTATCTCTTCCCTTTATTTTTTTAACCACTCACCCCAATTTACTTTACATTTATTCTTTCTACTTGAATAACATAGAAAAGAGAAATGCAAGTCATCATCAAACATCACCACGAATTAAATTAGAGTGTCTCTTCAAGAAAACCATACCATTTCGAAGCTTCCAAATTGCCCACCAAGCAACATACATAACCACAACCACAATTTCTTTCCTTGGCACACTTAACTGCGAATTGTCAACCCACTCCAAGATATCAAAAGGGAAGCACAAGATCGACAACTTCACATCTAACCACATTTCAAACAAATCCCATTTTTTTCTAATCGAAGCGTACTCACCAAAGACATGAAAAAACTATTTTGTCCCATAATTACACAGCAGCAAATAGTAGACGAAATAAATATCAATCCCTTATAAGTCAAAGTCATCCGAGTTGCCAAACGATTTCCCACCACCCTCCACCCAAAAATATTTATTTTTTGAAGCAAGGGAACCAATTAGTGTTCCTCGAAGCACTCAGAAGCATAACTTCATCAATACGCTCCTTAACACTCCCCCCCCCCCCCCCCTGAAAAAAAAAACAAGAATTCAGGCATCCCCTGCAAAGTCCAATCACAACGATCATTACCATTCAAAAGCGAAACACTATATATTGTACATGATTTACATACATTTCATTCGTGATGCAATGCTCTCACGGACTCCCGGTTGGAAATGTTCCTACTACTCTTGGTGATATGCTAATCTTCTGATGGAAGCATATATTATTATGCTCGGTTTGACAGCTTTCAGCCCAAGCTTCTACTTCTATTTTTTGAAGCAAGTGAACCAATTAGTGTTCCTCGAAGCACTCAGAAGCATAACTTTATCAATACGCTCCTTAACCCCCCCCCCATCCAGAAAAACAAGAATTCAGGCATCCCCTGCAAAGTCCAATCACAACGATCATTACCATTCAAAAAAGAAACACGATATATTGTGATTTACTTACATTTCATTCGTGATGTGATGCTCTCACAAACTCCCAGTTGGAAATGTTCCTACTACTCTTGGCAGTGGCGGATCCAGAATTTTTTTTACGGGAGGCACATATAGATTGGACTAAAACAAGGTGGGTTAAAATAGATCAGATAAAACCAGTGCATATAGATCTACTTAAAGATATTGTAAAATTATTCATATTTATTTACTTAATAATACGATAAACATGTATTTTAAAAAATTCAAATGCCTTCCCTTTTTTGCCCATTCTTAGTTTAGACGATAATCACACTCTCCAATTACTCGATCCATTATTCATTGGGACCATAAATCGAAATTACATTGGTGAAATTCTGAACAATTGTTAACCTATTTGAATTAAAGTCATTTATTTTAAATTATATAATAACATTATAAATTATTTTTAAAGATAGAAGTACATTTTTTTAATGGAAAACTAATTTATTTTCAAAGACAAAATAAAGTTAAAAATCTTAGATTGGATTAACTTTAAGAATTTGCACTACGTTCATGAAATAGCTGAATAAAACAAAAAAGTAATGAAGTAAAAGAAAATTAAAAAAGTCATCGGATATTTAATATAGATAAGATACAAGATAATAATGTCATAAAATGTAAGTATTTTATTATTAGTTAGTACTAATTTTATTAATTGAATGGAACAATCGGCCCTTAAATATTAAGGGTTGTTCAAAATAAATATTAAAACTTTAAAGATTAAATTGTAAATTAGTACTTCATTCATTTGTCGTATTCCCTTATAGTCTTACGAGAACCTTTGTCTCTTCACTCCCAAAGCATAACCTCCATTTACATCTTTATTGCTCCTCATTCTCCTTCCGGATTCATCTTTGTTTGTTCACTTTTTGGTGATGTTAACCAACCAACACGGCAACACTAATCTCTATTTTCACTTTCTTTAACCAATCTAACATAAAGCTACTACAAATACCCAATATTACGGTTCGCCGGAGAGTCAACAGAGCCCGGATCTCCCTTTAGTTCCGCCGTCGGACGGTGGGCACATGCCCACCCTACTAAAAGAGTGGATCCGCCACTGACTCTTGGTGATATGCTAATCTTCTGACGGAAGCATATACTATTATGCTCGGTTTAATAGTTTTCAAACCAAGCTTCTACTTCTGTTTAGTTTGCATGGGCATGTTAATGCCCTTTTTTGGTTTCATATTCCATCTATTATTGTGACATTTTTATTTTCCCATTTAGTTTCATATTCTTCTTAGATGCTTTGTATATGTTCCACGTTGTAATTATTATGTTTAAGCACCTAGTAAAATTGTTTCATCATCATGTATTACATTCTGCCATTCTGATTCCATACTTTACATCTATTATTTTCGAAACTTAAGAGTTCATTTATTAAATAAACTCCAATTTAAGCTTGACTTTAAGTTCGAGTTCATTTAAGAGCAGCTCGACTTTAGCTTGACTCCACTCGAGCTTTCAAAGACCCAATCTGTATTAGGTGACTAGTGTTTCAGCACATATCGAAACTACTTTTTTTTATCATATATATGATACTAGGTTAGAGACCCGTGAACTTCACAATTGAACAAAATATAAAATATAAAACTAATGGAAGATGTCATAATATGTAATAACTAGTCATTGGAGGTGGCCATCTAAACACGTTTTCAACTCTTAGACCACTCGTAATGGTGCTGTGAATTAGTGGTGTTGTGAATGGGCGCTAAAGGGGCATTAGGCGCCAGTTTCGCGCTTTGCACACCGCCCCCGTAGGCGCGAATGGGGCGTTTTTGGAAGGGGCTTGAAATATTTAACGTTCCGGCTTTTGTTCATCTATCCAATCCAATGAGTCCACGTGACCACAATGGTAATATTACCGTTAAAAAAGAGTCGTTCATTAAAAAACAATTTTTAAAGTCAAACTTTTACACCTATTTAAACCTCACATTTCACCCAAATTTTTTATAAACCACCTCACATTTCACCTCATTTTTTGATAAAACACCATACATTTCACCTCATATTTTTACAACAATTATTACGATGCATCCATTCCGCCAACCTTTCGGTGTTCCATCTCGCCCGGGCAACCCAAACACGTATCGCCCAAATATCACCCAATCTCAACCAACCTTTAACCTTCAAGATTTCGACACCAACACGATGGGGTTTTCACAACTACTAAACATGCCCAAACAATATTTTCAACGTCCGATGGGATACGCTAATATGAATATTAGCGTAGGGGGGTATGTCGGGGTCTCAAGAAGAACCCGAGCACGTGCGGAGACGCAACCCGAGCGCCCACCCGAGAGCTCCCAACCCAAAAAACTCTCGCATAAAAAAAGGAGACGCGACCCAAAAAACCACACGAAAAGTCGTATCAACAATGGACCAAAGACGAGGAGTACGCACTCGCACGAGTGTGGCTAGACATTTTCGAAGGATCTCGAAGTTGGTATGTGTCTTTTTTTTAAGGGTAATAATATATTGGGGAAATGGAATTTAATAATCCCAATTTTGGGGGGTTGGAAGGGAGCAGTCCCAACTTGAAAGTTGTAATATAACGGTCCCAACTTGTCAATGTTTTTATTCTAATGGTCCCAAACTAACTCCAATTAAGTTTTTCTGTTAAGTGCCACGTGGCATCACACGTGGCACAGTATGTCCAGCTGGTAAAAAATGTGGGCCCCACTTGTTTTTTCAATTAAAAAAATCTATTAATTATTTAAAAAAATCTTTAAAAACGTGGGGCCCACACCACCCCACCTACACCACCACCACTACCAACCACCTGCCACCACCACCAACCACCTGCCACCACCACCAACCACCTGTTACGAAGAACCCTAATTCTATACTCGATCAATTGACCAATGATTCAAACCTGTTAATCAAATTAATGTTAGGGCTATTATAGAAAAATGAATTCCGAACAAAACCATACTAAATAATCACACTAACCTGTTCGTTTTCGAGGTGTAATCGATTAAAAAGGGTGTTCGGCCACCGAGCATAAAACCAACGAATTGGAACTTGATTTGGATGTTTTTTATGGGGGTTTTTGCACAGAATGGATCGATTTGAAGCTGGCAACATGTGGGTATGACCAGATTTGTGATTGGGTTCGATTTGAAGGTGGTGGTGAAGATGACGGTGGTGGCAGGTGGTTGTGGTGGTGGTGGTAATGGTTGTGGTGGTGGTGGTAAACATGATGAAGATGATGGAGGAAGAAGGAAGGTGGTGGTGGGTGGTATTATTATTATTTGAGTGTGGGTCCCCACCTTTTTTTTTAAAACATTAAATTAAGTTTATTTTACACATGTGCAATCCGGGCCCACCTTTTTTTTTACAGATATAACACTTTATGCCACGTAGGACTGCCACGTGTGATGCCACGTGACACTTAACAGAAAATTTTAACTGGGGTTAGTTTGGGACCATTAGAATAAAAACATTGACAAGTTGGGACCGTTATATTACGACTTTCAAGTTGGGACTGCTCCCTTCCAACCCCCCAAAGTTGGGATTATTAAATTCCATTTCCCCTAATATATTTGTGATATTAATTTTTGTAGCAAACTATATATGTGTTTTTTAAAAAAGTATGTCTTTATTTTTTTTGAAAAAATATACTAATATATGTGTTTTAATTTTTGTAGCAAACTATCAAGGTTCTCCTCTATTTTGGACAAGGATTCGGGAGACGTTTTTCATGGCGATGGGTAGAGGAGAAAATCTGAAACCCGACTTGATTTTGGAAAAATGGACAGACATTAATAAAAAATGCCATGGGTTTCAAGAAGCTTACCAATGTATGAAGGATAACTGGGGTAGCGGTTGTGGCGATGGGGATATTTTGAAGAAAGCGTTGGAGGAGTACAACGCAGAACGTGGGACGTTCACGTACATGAGGTTTTAGGAGCTTCTAAAGGGAAGCCCTAAATGGGATAATGTACCAGGCACGATGTCGAGTAGGCGCAGAGCCAAACGGTCAAAAACCTCTTCTTCAATTGATCCAGATACGCCCACTTCGGATGCTCGGAACGTGGATTTAAATGAGGAGGTTGAAGAAGAAGAAGAAGAGTTGCATAGAAGAAGCGTGCGAAAGGGTGGACGTGCAGAGTCGTCTTCGATGGCTGTCGAGTTGAAAGACGACTTCGAAGAGATGAATCGACGTCTTCAAGATATACGATACCTTGGAGCTCGGCGGTTGGAGACTATGCAACAGAGAGCCACCGAAAACAAGACGTCCGTACCCAACAAATTCGTGCTAAATATAATCTTTAGATTGTACGTTTTTTTAGTATGTTCATATTTTTTAAGTGTTTCCGTAGGGTTTTTTTTAAGTATTTTTGTGGATTATTGAAATTTTTTTATGTTAGTTGAATGAAATGTTTAAATGAAATATTATTTGTTTTATTAAATTTAAAATAATAATAATAAATATCATGTGGGTCTCATTAGGGGCTTGAAAGGACTTGAAACTAGGGCTGCAAATGAACTGAACTTTTAGCGAACAGTTCATGAACTGTTCGGCGGGAAGTTCATTTGTGTTCGTTCATTTAATAAATGAACGAACACGAACAAAAAATTTTGTTCGTTTAGTTAAACGAACGAACATGAACAGAGGCCGCGTTCGTTCGTTTATGTTCGTGAACATTCGGTAACGTGTTCGTTTATGTTCGATAGTTTACTAGGGTTTTTAATTTTTATAACTTTTTATTTTCTTTTATTTACCCAAATAAATAATATATGTGAGGTAAATATGTTTTGATAATTTAGTTATATTTTGGGTAGATCTAGCTGATTTCTTAAGAATTATATCTTATTTCAAAGTTAATACACGTTCGTTTGTGTTTGTTTCTGTTCATGAACATTTCTTTGTGTTCGTTTGTGTTCATGAACACTTGTTTGTGTTCATTAATGTTCATTTATGTTCGTGTGCGTTCATAAACAAAATTAACAAACGAACACAAACGAACACGAACACAAGTGTTTTCTTAACGAACGAACACGAACAAAAAATCTCGTTCGGCAAGTGTTCATGAACTGTTCGTGAACACATGATTTCCTTAACAAACGAACACGAACTAGGCCTTGTTCGTGTTCGTTCGGTTCATTTGCAGCCCTACTTGAAACTATTACACCCATTTTTTATTTCAAGCCGTTAGTGGGACCCGCATGCCACATGTTAAAAAATACCCACATGAGAGGCTGGAAATTGCATCACCACTACACATGGTTTTAAACTACACGATCTTAGTGAGATTGAGTTTAAAGTACAAATCTTTATCGTGATCAATTTATAACGTATCCATATTAATAGTATTCACATTAATTCTTTTCTTTACTTTTAATAATATTTATATTTATGTGAACCATTTTAAACGTAATTGTTTTAGCTAAAATTAGTCCACCTGTAGTGGAAGCGTCATAAGGCGTGAGGGCAAAAAATAACGCCTTCCATACCGTTACCGGGGGGGGAGTTATAAGGCAAAAAATAGGGCAAGCGTGGTACATATAACGCCGGAGTAATTGTTCGACTACCAATTAAAATGTGACACGTGGTAAGGTGAAAGAACTTGTTTGACTCAACCAACCAAAATGTGACACGTGGCATTATAAATAACCCCCTACCACTACATCTCCTTTTCACTTCATTTCCTCATGCTGACTCAGCTGCCACGTGGACCAATCAGAATCAGGGGCGTTATAATAACCCCCTCCACTACACATGGTCTTAGAAATTCCTATAGTCTTTTTGATGAAATTAGAAACCCTGACAAGAATAAACAACAATTAACCTACAATCTTTTTTTAACGGCAAATTTTTATTACACTTTTATTTCACCTTACCTTGCATTTGCAAGGATTTAAACCCACAACTTTATATTTATAAAGGGGGAAACCATACCACTAAACAAGAGAACATGAGTATTAACCTACAATCCTACATAGTGAATTGTCAATTGAAGTGGTCCATTTATTTACTTAATGGGCCTTCTTTTGGTGTTGCCTTCTTTCCTTTTCCGTTTCTATATCTCTTGTTTTTTATTTTACTTTAATATATGGTTTTAGTAATTATTTTGAACAGTAATATATTTGACCAATTAAGATAGTGTAAAATATAAATGACTAAAAAGATTATGAAAGCACCACTTTTACACCAATTGATAAAGTTCATGACTTTTCGGGTCACTTGTTGCCTTGTTGGTACACATGCTATAGGTGTCAAAATAAAATTTTGGTGATAAAAAAATCATGTATTTGGATTGAGTTTTAAGAAATAGAAAAGATTTTGATAATATCACACATCGGAAATAGGATTGACTACGGATTCGAGCCATAGCACATGGTTTCATAAAACCACACGATTTTCCCGATCTAAATCAAGCAGGTTTTACATGAAGAAGATTTGGCTTAGCGTGCTCTATTCGATACGGGTAGGAGAAGAACCCGACCCGATATTATTAAAATAATATACGATAAGGTTGATTAGAAAACAACCATCCGCGATTAAAAAAATCGTCGTACACTACATGTATGTAGTCCGAAGTTTTTTTAGGTTTCTCATCAAGCATGAGTTTTCTAACAATATATATTTCTATGGTTAATTATCAAGCATGAATTTTCTTAAGGGGGTGGGGCACCCTCGCAAATGCTTCACGGGTAGGTGTGCGGCTTGCCTTCCACGGTTTCTTCTTGCGGCTATGTTCGGAGGTGGACACTTGTTTAATTTAATTGTTTAAATTAAAAATAAAAATAAAAATAAAAATAAAACGTTTTAGGGTACTTGTAGGTAGGTGTTGTCAGTGTTTTGGTGATTTTAGAGTACTTGAGCGTGAAGCTAGGGTGCCCTTCTACCCATAGTGGTTGCTAACTGTTAAGAAGTGAAAAGATCAGATCATAAAACATACTACTAAATCAAATCACGTAAGTTTAGATCGAACAACGTAAAATAATTAGGTCAGGATAAAAACATAAAAATGGAATTACAATTGCTAAGTGGAGTTCTGGAGGCCGACAAGTATGACCAAGTGACTTAATAAAAGAGTGAAAGCACAAATATATCTTCTGAGACTCAATTAAACTAATATTGGCCTAGTTTTGGTTTTATTAAACACTAAAGCTAATTGAGAACCGTAAGAATCATTCCCGGTCACATATTCTGGAGGCGTTTACACGCGTATGTACTTTAAAAAGGCATGTTCTTACCCATAATCCTACACATTTGCACATATATATGTACATCATCACAACATGTATGTAAATATATGTACAATCATTTCTACACATTTACACATATATATGTACATCATCACAACATGTATGTAAATATATGTACAATCATTTCTACACATTTGCACATATATGTGTGCAAATACATTATCACAACATGTATGTAAATATATATATACAATACTTATTATTATTATTATTATTATTATTATTATTATTATTATTATTATTTTGTTTTAGACATGTATATACATATATGAATTAAAAAACTTACATGAAAATGTGTGATTTAACAAAAAAAAATGTTTTTGAAAAGTGTATGGTCCAGAAATTACTCTCAGTTCTCAAATAGGCCATTGGTTTTCAAATTATCCTAATCAATTTATGAACAAATAAAAAAAATTAAAAAAAAAGTAAAAACATATATGGTATGATTCAGTTTTATACGGACGGTTTTGAGAAAAACTCTAAACCAAACCGTTCATTACGGTTTGAAATTCATTTTACTTATTTTAAACAAAATTCTGTGCTCATTATTTTCATATATAGAAACCTTTTATATGGTATATTATCATAGAAACCATTTTATTTGATGGAGTTGTACTAGTTCTTCACTTAATTGAAATAATTGCATAGCCAAGACGCCATTCAAGTGGACATGCCTATGTGCATGTCTTAATACAATAGTGGTCCATCTTTTTTGCTTTTGTCTAATGACAAAACGTGCATATATAGATTTCAGTTATAAACGAAAGCAATACCATATAAAACTGTATGTGAATCTACTTATTATATTATACATTTAAACCATTTATCATGCTTAATATTATGGCAGATATTTGTTCAAACAATTCTCGTAATATTTTGAATTTGTATTAAAGCTCATAAGCATCACAGATGCTCCACGTCAGGCTGCCCGACCACGAAGAGCCTGACCACGAAGCGATGTACGCTTCCTCCCTCCACTCCCACAAACCACATCCATTCTCTTTAGTCTCTCCTTGCCACGAATCCCTCGCTTTCACCTAAGCATATGCGATAGCAAAAACTTTGGGTTGCGGATGCTCTAACGAACGAGATCCATTATTAAAATTGACAAGGTACGCTCAATAATGAAGAATAGAGAATGCATGCTAGATGTTCAATGAAATCACAAAAGAGAAGCTGCACCTATTGTAAAAGGTGACAATATCACAAACACCACAACCACATCGCCCCATACAAACCATAAGCATACTACTTTCGACTAAGAACTAAAACAAACAAACGCTCGACATGGGTACAAGAGTTTAGTGGTGGGTGCCACAATAAATATACATAAAACACAGGTTAAAAATGATTGAGAACTACAAAAAAAAAAAAAAAAAAAAAAAACAAAAACAAAAACCCTGCAAACCACCAGAAACAGACAGGGTCAAGACTCTGCCTTTACAACGCTTGAGGCTCTAGAAACAGGCGTGCTAACTCGCTCATCTTTACCCGAGACTGAAATACTGTAGGACCGCCCTCTGACTCTAAGGCTTCCTGAAGACGGCAATCTTTTTGAGTTAGCCATTACTGAATCCAATACAGGCTCGTCTTTCACAGAGGCTGAGATGCTGTAGGACCGCCCTCTGATTCTTAGGCTTCCTGAAGATGGTGATCTTTTTGAGTTGACCACTTGTGAATCTGTTGCTGACTCGCGTTTGGTTCTCAAAAAACGGTCCAGATTTTGTTTATACTTGTCGGTATGACTGCCTGTCAGTGTATCGCTTTGGTTGCCATTGGATTCAAATTCGACATCAGTGAAGTATCCGTTTTCTTGAATATCCTGCATGGCAAGATCATCATACTCCTCATCCGATTTAGTTGATTCCTCATCAACCGACCCTTCCATCTAACATACAATAAAGCAATAAATATCATTAAAAAATCTGTGAATCAAACGCACTCCTAAATCTTTAAACCACACGTCGAGAATAAACTGAACGGTACCTCTTCATGCATATGTTCTTTGGCGTCATCACTAAGATCCTCATCACTTCCATCCTCACGGGTGTCATCGACCTCTTCATCACTACCACTACCATACGCGGACATCTCTTCTTTCAACTGAAAGTTCAAAACTTGATTAATTAAAACGAAAAAACGCCTTAATCAACATATTAATTGGGTACGACAGAAATAATGTACCTCTTTAGCGTGTCCTTCAGAGACCTTAGGAGAACTACAACATGAAGAATAGTATTTACTACCATTATCAGTAAGCTCACCTCTCGAGTCCTCAACGCTACTAGCATGACTAGTGCACCCAAGGTCAGTTGGCCAAGCACTAATTCCGAAATTACCAAATTGCAGGTTAACCGATTCAGATCTCCCGATTTGCAACGGTTCATACATAGGGACGCCTAACCCATCTTCGGCAGACCACGCTTTCGCAACCGAGCCGTCATCATTCAAAAGGGCCATTAAATGTCTTGAAGAACCTTGTCTTTGAATCAACTGAAACATTCCTTTTGATCCAAGTGAATTAGCCGCACATTGATTTCTATATTCTTCATCGACTACCGAAACCGTGTTTGTGGTGGGATCATAAAGCTGTTCACCAGCTTCACGTCTTCTTAAACAGCTGAAAACCGTTGCGTGTATTGCAGCAACACTCTTATCAACATTTGTGTTGTTTATTTTTGGGACTAGATGTTTGTCCGCTCGATTGCATAGGTATTCTTGGATTGTTCTAATGTTTCTAATATACTTTACATATTTGTTTTTGGCAGGATCCAGAGTCATATACTTTGCACGAACAGCGAATCTTTCCATGTGTTTGTCTTCGTTTGTTATGTATATCATGAACGGTATGATTGATGGATGTTTCTTCATTAACCCCATCTGCATATCATTATAATAATATATTGCATCAGATATGGAAACAAGCGTTCGCAAAACAGGATTGCAAAGCACTTTAGGTCGTTGAAAGGAATCGGGTTGGCCCAAAACACCTTTCGTCCAAAATTCTAAAGCAAAATGGCTATTTCTTTTATACGAGTCAAGGCCAAGTTGACCCGTAATCCCTTTTGTTCTTCAAAACTTTACTTCATAAAAAACTTAAGTGTCTCAAATCTTATTTCTATAATAATCCAACTTTTTGGATAAGATGATTTAGGAAGTTTTACAAATAAGAAATGCCAGACTTTCGACGTGTTTCCTTTAAAGATAAGCGTTTATTTTAGCTGTTTGACCCGTTAAATATCCACCCTAAATGGAAATAAAGAATTAATATTACATACCACAAAATTAAGGCTCAAATGAACACCCTCCACAACAACGAGTTCTTTCCGTTCTTCCCATGCGGTTATAAGCCGATCAAGACTATCAATAACCATCTCACTCTGCGCCTTAAACCCCTCGATGGCCATTTGTTTAGGGCTAATCAAGTCAACTGTGGTGGAACTAGAACCATCCTTCGCTGCGGGTTGATTCGCAGAAGCATCAAATACGCCATTGACTTCTTTGGTAGCTTTTCTTTTGGCCTTGGCTTCGGAAACAGCAACCGGATCTAGATGTTCACCTGCATGGTAAGTAGAAGACCATAGGAGTGGATTTTGATTTTCATCAACAAAACTTCTCATCATATGCCGTATCGAATCTGTGGATACAACGGTTGTGATCCCTAACCTGCTAGCCTGCGATTTATAAACTATATATTTAACACGCTTTCTTCTAACGAAAAAAAATACAAAAACGTTTATGAAGCAAGATAAACGTACCAGCAAAGCCGACAACGTTGACTTGCCGCATCCACTGGTACCACAAAGTAACACAGTAACCGATTCTTTCCTTTCACGAATTCTGAAAATTTAATGTATATTCAATCACACAAGACGAATCATCACATAAATTCAAACAAACGTATGAATCCAACTACGCACCTGCAAGCTAAAACAAAATCAGCTCGTTGATTCGGCCCAATATACTTATATTCAGACAAAGCATCGCAAACGACATCTACGAAAATCTTCCTTTTAATAACAATCGTCGTGCGTTTCTTGTACGAATCAAAAGTCTTCCCATCTTTCTCCGGAACCACATGATCACCTCCATTCATCTTATCAGATCGATTATCGACGTCACAACTATTATCTTTCACGGGATGAACTTTCAACATATCATTTCCCCGTCGAATCACACCTTTATCATCCAAACTGTCATCTAACCCGTTCTTCCTCATAACTTCAAACACCCTTTGACTTATCTGTGTCAGAATTAAATTACGATTCGTTATAAACACCATAAAAAGCCAAGCATCAATTAGCGCAAGTCACTTTACAGAAAACAATACATGATTTTTCAGATAAAACCTAAACAATTCATCTAAAACACCATCAGAAATTAAACATCAGTAAGCACAAGTTGCATTGCGAAAAAATACATCATTTTCCAAATAAAAAAACCTAAACATTTCATCTAAAACACCCTCAAAAATCAATTAGGGCGAATCGCTTTCCGGGAAAAAAAAAAAAAGCACATCATTTTTTCAGATAAAAACCTAAAACACTTAATCTAGAACACCATCAAAAATCAATTAAGGCGAGTCGCTCTCCTGAAAAGAAAAAAACATCATTTTCAGATGAGAACCTAAACATTTCAGCTAAAACACCATCAAAAATCAATTATCACATCATCTTTCAGATTAAAACCTAAACATTTAATCTAAAACACCATAAAAAATAATGAAACATCAATTAGAAACAAGTGAAGTCGCTTTCTATACAAAATCAGAACCACACAAAAACATCACTTTCAACCAAACAAACAAACAAACAAAGAGTATCATCATATCAAATCATATCATAAAACTAAAATCAAATCAATCAATTTATTCCCTTTTATTCAATTACGATTCGATTTGTACCAAATAATAATAATAATAATAATAATAATAATAATAATAATAATAATAATAATAATAATAATAATAATAAAGATACCTTAAACGCGTGACGAGCTTTACATCCCATCAACTGCAAAGTGCTCTGAAGAACAGGTCGAGTGTATCGAAACGACGATTCATCCTCATTCCCATCATCTTCCACCACTACGTACAGCAATTTCCCCACCTCCGTCATCTCTCTTCCCCTAATAACAAATCATTCACATTTTTATTATTAATAATATTATTATTATTATGTTAAAAAAAATAATAATAAACAATGGGCGGAGAGAACATAGATACCTTTACGTGGAACAAGGTTTGGCTATAAAATAGGGATGTAGAAGTTTAGGGTTAGGAGATTATTATTATTATTATTATTAATTGAAGAAGAAGAAGAAGGAAAGAATGGAGGTGATGACGTCATGGGTCTGGGAACATGGTTACACGAATCAACGGGTGAAACAGTCCACGACTCCTCTCTCTTGTTTCTATGTGTTGGTTGTTGGTGTTGACGTTGTTGGAATGGAATGGAGATATGTTGTTGACGGGTTCTGTTGTGTGTGTTGGTGATGATGGTTTGACGTTTTGTGGGGATCTTGGTTCGATTGATTGATAAGTATTTATAACGAGTTTTCGTAAAACTTAAGATATCTTTTAATAATGATTTTGTAATTTAAAAAAATTTATCTATGTGTGAATGCATTGGAAACTTATGTTTGAATTTTGAAACTTCTGTTTGAATTTTGATCATCAAATACACGTAGGCTACTCAAATCGGATGGCGCTAACCGATCGCTCGCTGCTTCAAAGGGCGGCAGTTATTGACACGACCCGAAAACCGACCTGAACCCGACACGAAAAAAAACCAGATTTGGGTCAAGTAACACGACCCGTTTAAAAAAACGGGTTGGGTTCGGGTCGACCCGTATTAAAAACGGGTCGGGTTCGGGTTAACACGTATATAAAATGGGTTGACCCATTAACCCGTTTAACTATTTAGAAAAAAAATCTATTATATTTTTGTTTTTCTTTTTTCATTTCTATTTACATTTTTTTTTTTTTTTTTTTTTTGGAAGGCAACTTTCATTAAAAACCGGCTATCTCCAAGGCGGAGAAAGCCAAAAACACAACAATCACTTACATAACATCAAACGTAAACGTACGCCAACCCTCCCAATTAACATCATTGCCCTTACTTCTACTATTAAACCACAAAAAACTGAGAGCCTTGACATCCGCAATGATTTGATTGACCGCCACGTTCGTCTTGTTGAAGTATTTATCGTTCCTAGCCTTCCAAATCCGCCAAAAAGTGATCACTAAGATACCTCGAAGAATATCTTTCTTCGACTGGGATAGACCTGAATACTCCGCAATATCTTTGATGTCCCGAACCGAAAACAAGAAAATTGGAGGAATATGGCACCACTTCGAAATTCCCATCCACACACCATTGGAGAAAATACATTCCGCAGCTAAGTGTTCTATCGTTTCCTCCGGCCCATCGCAAAACAGACAACCATCCGCCTCCACGTACACATTCCTTCTTCGCAGCGCCTCTCGAGTAGGTAACCGGTTTAGCACAGCTCTCCAATAAAACAGATTGCACTTGGCAGGAAGCCACTTCACCCACACCCCGTCTTCTATACTCTGCACGCTGTTCGAACCATCAACCCACTTCTTTGTGTCTTGGACAGAAAGATTTTGCAATAAACTAGCATTCCAAATCCATCGATCTGTGTTATCATTTAGCATGGTTAGTTATAATTGTGTTATTTTTGGCACACTATATTATTTATTTGTCACACTTATATACTCACCATTAAACATTTTATTGATAACCCGCTTACAACCCAACAAACCGCTTTTATTTCATGAACATGTATGACTCATTTAAAAATATGGGTTAAACGGGTTGTTTTCGGGTTGACCCGGATTTTATGTGGGTCGGGTTAGGGTTGAAATAGTTGACACGAATAATAATAAGGGTCGGGTTCGGGTTGCACATTTCAACCCATCAACCTGCGAACCCGCAACCCGTAAACCCGCCAACCCACCAACCCGACACAATTGACACCCCTAGCTGCTCGTTTGGAATTTGCTTGGAAAGTGCTCGTTAGATTTTCCGCTCGGTTGTAAACGAGCTGATCGGCTCGGTTCGGTTTGTAACTGAGCTGTTCGGCCCGGTTCGGTTTGTAAACGAGCCAAGCACGAGCAAAGGTCCGCTCGGCTTGCTTCGGGTCGATATAATTTTTATTAATTTATTATATATATAATTATTTATATACACATTAATTACAATTTTATTTATAGTTTTATATATACCACTCTATTTAGTTTGGCTCAATATATGCATATATACAATTATATTTATAGTTACTGGCTCAGTCAATCCAATGATAACTTAACACTAAGTTTAATTATAAAATCCAAAGTTCTGAAAAGACATGTTTCACTTCCTATTCCCATTAGTTGTTCGCGATGAATTGTCTCCCGCTATCAACCTACGCCACAACGCAACAACCGTTCTCTGTAGTATACTTATCGTCTCACTGGCCTCAACCTGAGCCTCATTCTCGGACAACCGGACCTCAGACTTAGTGTCATCCTTGGACGGTCGAACCTCATTCATCACTAACCAGCGGGAACATTAAAGGAAACATCCAAAATTTATGATTTTCTGTAAAACTCGCCGCTCATTGCTCGTTTGAAAAAAAAAAATGTGTGCTCAAAAAATGTTCGCTCGGTTTCCGGCTCGATTGTAAACGAGCCGATTGGCTCGATTCGGTTTGTAAATGAGCCAAGCACGAGCAAAGGTCCGCTCGGTTCGGCTCGGCTCGTGAACTACCCTAAATACACACATAGATAAAATGTCATTTATGTTTGCGATCGCAGACACAGTGTGAACTCTGTCCGCCATCAATTTCAGGGGAAGTCCATTGCTCAAAGAACCACTGTGTAACTCCTTTTAGTAGAGGTTGTAATATTGAGTTGCATTCGCATCTTACGGTTTGATACCCAGTCTTGCTTGTGTACTGGGTTGCGATTGTACACTTGCCCATTATTTAATGCTTGATTATTTTTATAAACACATTAACACGCATCGATCATAAAAGAAAATGTCTTCACAAAACTTTGGAGGAACACAAAAATAGTTTAGATGGCTAGGTATCAGGGCCGGCTGAAGCCCAAGTGAAATGAGGTTAGGGCTTTGGGCCACCATTTTTTATTTTGAAACACTGAATTGGGCTGTGTAATTCCAGGAAGTAGAGGGACAGATCATAAGAAAGTGACAATTACAAATACCCTCCATTTAATAATGATTTGATTTGGCTCGTTAGACACAACGTATCGCAACACGGACTATACAAGAACTAAAAAAATACTTTATGCTTTCAGAAAAAGGGCCCCAAATTGATAATTCGCTTTAGGCCCCCTAAAGGGTTGAGCCGGCCCTACTAGGTATATGTTAACAATGTTAATATTTAGATTCTTAAATCTTAGATTATACATTATATTTTTATATCTTGCATAATTTTGTTCCAAAAAGCGAAAAACTGAACTGAACCAAACCGTTATTAAAACTGAAACAGGAAGGTTTTCAAAAGCTGAAAACCAAACCAAACCAAACCGTGCACACCCCTATTTTGTATAATAACTTTTATTATAACCAAACGGGACGGTTATATGCACATACATACGTGGTTTATTTTTATGTCTTGCATAATTTTGTTTCAAAAACCGAAAAACTGAACCAAACCGTTATTAAAATTGAAATAACTGAAACATGACAGTTTTCAAAAACTGAAAACCAAACCAAACCAAACCGTACACATTCCTATTTTGTATAATAACTTTTATATGCACACACATACTTGGTTTTGTGTCGCTCTATCTTGCTTGAGACATACTAAAAACTGAAATATCCATCATAGGTTTAGTTTAAACAAAAAAATTGAGCCAAACCAACCTAACATGCATCCGTTCTTTATTCTATTTTTGTTCTTTCATCTCGACATGATTAAGAAAATGTCATTATGTCGATACCAAAGCAATTTAACGTTTATAGACCCTGCTTTTGTTTCACGAAAAAGAAAACCAAAAAGGGGCCGATTGTGACTACTCAATGAAATAAAAGAACTAGACACGTTGGGCCTTGGGACCACCCGTACGTAGCATCGAATTTCCTCTTTAAATTTTTTATTTGCCACTAAATTGTTGACGTGGAAACAAACAATTTAATAAAAAAATGTTTCCAACAAACTTTTTTTTCTTATTGTAGAATCAAATGAACTAACTTCAGCTTTGCTTTCTGATGTGTATCACTTGGATAAATAACCCTTAGAGTGGGTAAACCTTAAAGAAAATAGGGAGAAGACAAGACTTGAGATAACTCTCTTTTCATAATTTATCATTCATAAGTAAAACACCACATAACATGCTATTATATAGGCTACAAAGAAAGTGCAGGAGCATAACTAACAACCCACTACTCCTTAATAAAAGGAACATGATCCCACTTAACCACTAATAATAACAAACACATAATATGATAATAAAAAAGGCAACGTGCAGAAGAACAAAAACCCAGCATGTGTGCATGGACAAAGACCCAGTATATTGCATGAGATTTCCACTTGGTAACACTAGTAGTATTAGGCACATAACACTTTCATGACTCTTGCTTGAAAATTTGTGTATATGTAGTACAAGTTATTTTTGTAAGCTTAGTAGAATAACAAATAACGTGTGTGGTTAGTTGTTACAACAGTAAACTACTATAATCTTTTTAATCGTTTTCTTTATATACATAATTGTTTACCATGGCCCTCAACCTCATAGGTAGAGACACCATTATATAAACACCTACCACTAAGTTACAAGCCTTTTTGGTTTTTGATCGGGTTATTTAAGACCGGATCTCTTTTCAATTGGATCTTTAAAAGTTAAACTTTTTTCAAGTTATCAAGATCGAACTTAACCCTTACTCGAGTGTGTATGAAACAAACTTTATTAATTTCTTAGACTAAGCTTGACCCTTGAATTGACATTTTCACTACAACATGGGTCAGCCTTTCAACGTCAAGATGGTTTGTGATGATAGTTTTCTAATCTAATCAGCCTCTCAATTCCTACATCATAATGAAGTACTAGTGGGTTAGCCCGTGCGATACGGCGGGTGTCACTAAGGCTATTTTGGAGAGTGTACGTGAAGAGTTTGGATGAAAACCCGAAGCCTGAAACAAAGACTATGCCAGACGGGTCGACATAAAATAGTCAAAACTTCAAATGTTCATATCCCATGCTTGAACATAAGTTTCGGGAGCCATAATATATGAATCTTGGTTGTTTTGCAGAACTGAATCCAGAAAAAGAGAAAGAAAACCAGGGTGCCCATTGCTTACCCTATAAGGGGTGCCACTAGGGCACACACCAGGTGCTATCTGGAGCCATTGCGCCCGTATATTTGTTGGTGTCCCAAATTTAGGGGTTTTCACACTATTTGTAGTAGCCATTTAGAGGTGCCATCTCACCCATGCGGGGCATCAAAGACCATGTTGCGTCAAAGTAAGGGGTGCGCCGTTGGTTTAACCAACGTTTAAGGGATGAAAGCTTTAAGGGTAGAGAGTGAAAGACTATTACTTTTGATTTTTGAGCCAATCATGTGTTACCACGTCACTCACCTTTATTTAGTTAGTTTTAGTTAAACATTACCTACTTTTGAGGGTTTAGTAATTGAGAACTGATCTCCCAACGTGACAACTAGGGCCTACACGACCCTTGGGTACCTTGAATCCCTCAAAGCCTGCACTCCCACTTCACTACCTTAAAACACCAATTTGAAAGCAACCTGAACGACTACCCTAAAATGTTTTTATTTTTTAACTAAACATCAATATATTTGGTTTTTATTCCATTACCACTACAAACAAAACTTCTGTTAACAACCACCACCACCACCCTCAATATCCAACCACACAAACACCACATGTAGTTTTCTACATTCTTGAAAACCCTTTACACACACTCCATACATCCACCATTATCATCCTCCTACTCCAGCTCTATATCATCAAGATTTCTTTACATAACACCTAACATTCTTCATCAGTTTCTTGAAATAGTTTTCAGATTTTTAGTCACAGACAAATCATAGAATTCGATAACATATTTAAGGAAAGTTAACGAGTCTGCGTTTTTCTGCGTTTTTTAGAACAAGCGCGCAACGCGCGCAGTTTGTTAACACTAGTAAAATTTAATGATTTAAGGAATAACAAACGGATGGATCTTTTTTGAACTTAAATTCTTTACATACTATATAGATACTAGTAATTGGATCTTCCCGCAACCATCGTTTTCAATTCAGTTTGGTTATTACTCTCAATAGATACCAAAGTAATTGGTTAATCGATCATATTAACCAATCAGCTAATTGGTTCATCTTATTTAATAAGATTGGCGATTTTTAGTTTGATGTCATTAATTTTTGTTAACACCCAAAACCAAATTTTATTTATATTTTTTTTTTGTTAGAAGTACATAAATAACGGTTATAAACTAAGATTATATGAATTTCAGTTTGGTTAATTTCAATTAACTAAGTGTAAAAAAAAATTTGATAATCGGTTTTAAATTAATTCGGTTTATTTTTTAATTCAATTTCCAATTGATTTATTTAAGTTTCGTAATTTTTTTTTTTTTTGGTTTGGTTAATTTTAGTTAACTAAATGTACAAAATAACCGATAACCAATTTTAAGTTAATTAAGTTTCCAATTGATTTGATTTGCTTTCGTATTTTTTTTTTGGTTTATTATATTTTCAGTTATTGCTCGCCCTACACGCACTCAATACCCAAATTCCATATACATGTTCATACCCAAACATGGTTTATACCTAGAACCAGATATTAAAAAACTCGATATGTGCACCTCTACTCTTAACCAACTAATTTGGCTTAAGCATTATGGGATTCTATCTTATAATTAACAAATGGAATTGGTTAATAGGTATAGGCTTATAGGCTTCAATCTTTTTTTTTTTATGTTGGGCTATTGATAATCTTTGAGTGTGTTTTAGGTTTTTAAAAAAAATGAGGAGTAGCGTTAATATAGTTTCAGGGTAATGTAAAAAAAAAATATAAAAGCTAAATAAAATTTCGCACTATGTAGGAAAAATTGAGAGATAGTGGTTGGAACCCCTCCTTTAAAGCTACCTCCACCCTTGCCGCCGGTGGTGTTCATGTGGGGTAGTGGGCTATCTATAAGATCAAGCGTAGTGGGGGTGATGGGCTTGATGGGGGGCACGATGGCCACCGATAACGCTGGGAACACCGCCCTCGACGGTGCTATGGGAACGCGATGCTTGTTTTCGCAAGAAGATGATTTGATAAACGAAACGTTGGGTTGTTTATGAGATATTATTTATTATTATTAATAGTATTATGGGGCTATAAATGTTGGTGGTGGTCACCGGAATTGTTACGGTGAGGTTGGGAGGGGAAAGTTTGTTTTAGACCATCGTTTTCTCTGCCTGCCGACAGTTTCTGCCGCCACTACCTTGGTGTTGATGGTGCTGGTTCCGGTGTCATCATTGTCGCCTGCCTCAGCTCTCTAATTTGTCGGAAGCTCCTTCTAAAGCCGCCGTATATATTGTTTATGTGGTCGTGTGTAGTGGAGTGGCGGGGTGATGGTGGTATGTGATGGAGTTTTGTGGTGGTGGTGTGTGTGGAGGAGGTAGGTGGTAGAGGTGATGAAAGGTGGTGGTCATTGTCGTTGTATAGAAAAGAGAAAATAAGAACAAGAAGAAGATAGAATTAGGGGAAGCTATATGGTGTTGTACCTTTGTGCATTATAGCTAGGGTTGTTCACAAGCCGAGCGGATTCGAGCGAAGCTTTGCTCGTGCTTGGCTCGTTTACAAACCGAACCGAGCGGAGCGGCTCGTTTACAATCGAGCCGAAAACCGAACGAGTATTCTTCGAGTGCAAATTTTCCGAGCGAGCATTGAGCGAGAATCGAGCGGAGAATAATATGGACAATCATAAAATTGGGATGTTTCCTTCGATGTTTTCATTGTCGGGTGACAACTAAGGTCAATGTCCGATGATGACACTAATATTGAGATTCCAATGTCCAAACATGAGGCTTAGATTGAGGCTGGTGAGGTGATGATCATACGTCAAAGAACAGCTATTGCATTGTGACGTAGGTGTGATATCAAGCGACAATTAGCGATGGACGACTAATAACATAAAGAAGTCAAGACTATCACCTCATGACTTATTGTTTTACTATGAAATCTAGTGTTCATTTTTTTATTGAGTTAAGTGGGCTGATTATATTTTGTTTGCATATAGTGAGTTAAATCCAATAGAATGTTATATATAAAGCCATAAATTTATCTGTAAATTGTGTGTATATTTATTATTAAATAAATAAAAATTTATTCGAGCCGAACCGAGCCGAGCGTACCTTTGCTCGTGCTTAGCTCATTTACAAACCGAACCGAGCCGATCGGCTCATATACAACTGAGCGGAAGATCGAGCGAGCATTTTTCGAGCATTTTCCGAACAAGCAACGAGCGATCCACAAGCGGCGAGCAATTTGAACAGCCCTAATTATAGTTTTTTATGCTTATTTTAAATAATTTTATTTATTTAAATTTGTATAATTAAATAAAAAACAATAATTAAGCAACGATTATTCAATGATTATCAAGACCCATCAATCCCTTATCTACTACACACCTATTTTACGTAAAGCTCCATCAAACCCCTCATCTTACTTTAAATATTTTAATCTATCAAGCCCCCCATCAAACCCACCAACTACACATGGCCTGGCTTTACGGGTGGCGCCGCAAGGCCTCACATTTTTACAAAATTTATTAAAACCACTACACATAACCTAATATGGCCAAGGCACATAGACAAAATGTAGAGGATGCAGGTTTGATTATTTAACCTAATATGGGAAAGAAGTTTGCCATGTCCCCTCGCCATAAAGTGGTGTTTGAATGCCTTAAAGGAGCGCATGCTCAAGATTTTTTGACTGTCCTTCCCATTGATGGGCTTGGGCAACACATGTCGACTGTTGAATATCGGGCCATCCTTAAGTATAGACTTATGATTCCCATGTTCCCAGTTGATGAGCCGTGTCCAGTTTGTAAAAAAGCGTGTTTAGATAAATTTGGGGAGCATGCCCTCCACTGCAAAGAGCTGCCAGGATTTAAATACAGACATGACCTGGTCAGTGATATCTTATGGGACGTCTTACGAAAAGCAGGGATTTCAGCTAGGAAAAAAGCCCCTATTAACTTTTTGACGGATCCACTTGAGGGGCGGTCCACCCTAAGGTCAGCGGATGCCCTTGTGTTCGGGTGGGCGCAGGGCAAACACGCGTGCGTTAATCTCACAGGGGTGTCTCCTTTGGTGGGACTTCGGGATTCGGGGTTTGTGGCAGGGCAAGCAGTCTTAAAAGCTGAATCCAAGAAAGTTGACAAACATGAAGCTACATGTCTGGAAAACCAACACGTATTTGTGTCATTCGCTTTTGACACATTTTGGGGGCTTGCTCCCGAAGCAATCCGGTTTTTAGATCGAGTGCAAAGGGTGGTGCAGAGTAACTCTCTTGCGGCCAAGGACACAAGCTTTATTTTTAATAGAATAGGTTTTTATTATTCAAAAAGGGGTAACGGCGCAGCTTGTTGCCCGTTTACCCGCCGCTCACCTGTAATTGTTGGGGTTTTTTTTAATAAAAAAGTAATCATTAATTAAAAAAAAAACGTGAAACAAATTTAACTAAATAGTTTCAAATAGTGATTTTGTTATCTAACTAAAATTTAATTAAAAAATAATGAAACATGCACGTTTTTAGCTTGTTACGATTATATTTTTGACTTTCTATTTTTGTTGGGTATAAGGCTAACCGCTATAGGGACCGTTTCCGGGGTGTTCTGGCCTGTCCTAGACGGGCAACACCGTCCCTTTAGGGATGTCTCCGTCCTGATCGTCCTCTGCAGGACGTGCGAAATGGGCCTTGTGTGGATTATTTTTTTATTATTTTTTTAAAGTTGATATAATATTGTTTATATAAGGGAAATTGGATTGTATCGCACTCAACTATTTGTTATTGGCCGATAACGCACAGAACTATAAAATTGATAACCAACGCACTGAACTTTAAACCTCTTGGATTGTGTCACCCTACGTCTAACAGCAGACTAACACCGTTAGTCATTTTGATTACGTGGCATCTGTTTTAATACGTGTCATGCTTAAAAAACAAGAAAAACAATCTAATAACTGACGTGTACTTCACCTTTATAACTGATTACGTGGCATCTGTTTTAATACGTGGCATGCTTAAAAAGAAAAAGAAAAACAATTTAATAACGGACGTATCAAAATGACTAACGGTGTTAGTCTGTCGTTAGACGTAGGGTGACACAATCCAAGAGGTTTAAAGTTCAGTGCGTTGGTGATCAATTTTATAGTTCAGTGCGTTATCGGCCAATAACAAATAGTTGAGTGCGATACAATCCAATTTCCCTTTATATATTAAAAAAGGGTGGGTTGTCTCCACACTCTTGAATTGTCTTACACTCTGTTTCAGAGTTACATTAAAGGATGGAAGAGAAAGGATATTTCTGCTCTTCCTTTCTCTCAAGTTTCTTCTAAAATGAAAAGATTGAAAATGACCCTAAAAACCTCTTTATTATCTTTCTCATTTCCTCCCTTCCCCTCCTACAAAAAAACTCTGGAACAAATTTTTTTTTCACTTCCTTCCCAATCCTTTCTCTTCCATCATTTAATGAAACTCTGGAACAGAGTGTTAAACACGAGGACAACCCACGTTGCTGAGGTTAGTGGCGAAGTTTGGCCCGAAACTTCGGGTGGTCAGAAATCACTACTTTCAGGGGGTCGAAAACCAATTTCGGGGGGTCGAAACCGTATATACCAAAAAAATTCTATATGAATACTATATAATCGGAACTTCTTAGCGAAAATTCGGGGGGGGGGGGGGGGTCGGCCGCCTCTCTCCACCCCTTAAGAGTTGCGCCAAAGGCTGAGGTGACATCTTATGTGGCGTGAAAAACAACCTATTTGGCTTGTCCCCATACCCAACAGCCTAACGAATGTACCAAAAGTCCAAAACCGATCGAATTCACAGCAGCCGCAACACCTAGGTCTAATACCAGTAGTTTGTTTTATATACTTCAATATTTTTAATCAAAGGTTTAAATGTTGTAACATCCTAGACACAAGACACCCAAGGGCTATGACCAACCCTTGTTTACTAAGAACCGCGTCAGTTGAAAATAATAAAAGAAGCACCGTGTTTGGTAGACTCCCACGTGGCAGAAACCTAATTGACCGACGTTTTGGTCTTTTATATTCTAGCTGAGTTTATTTTACTAGTTTTTAAATATGATAATAAATAAGAGGTGTCATTAGAAAAAAAAAAAGTTAAAAACCATCATTATTAAATTACAGTACATCAAAAAGTCTCATAAATTAATTATGGTATACTAATATGACACTACATCAAAATTTGGGTTGTTTTGGTCTCAAATTTAAATCCGATTCAAATGACCTTTATCGTAGTGGACTTTTGGGTGACAAGTTTTTCCTTAAATTGGTGGCTTGGTGAACCTGAGTTGCCCAGTGAGCAATCATTTATCGGTACTAACCCATTAACAGTTCATGCGGTATTTAGTTGATCCTTAAGAAAAATCGTCCGTTTTAAAGTTAATCAGTCTAAGTTTAAACTTTAGAAAAGTTTGAGGATCTTAGTATACTAAAATTAGGTTGTGTATTTTTTTCGTGCAAAATAATATAAATTGTCATTATTATGCTATTTATCCAAATATCCGTAAATATTATGATATGTAGCACATTTTTTTTTTAACAAAACGAGAATATAAATCATTATAGTTTTCGATTTTGACTTTATGTTTTTACGATTTTATGTAAAATAATAAACTGTTTTAATGTATCTTCTTCAAAAGTTGGCCAAAAAAACTATTGCTTTTTAAAATGTACGTATTAAAAAATTGAGAAACAGACAGAAACAGACGCAGTATCAGTCAAGTGCCGGTAACGACTATAACCATTATCTTTCATTTTTTTTAGTGGAGTAATAGTATTTAAAAACAAAATTAAATAAGAACAAATGATTTAATATGTTTCAAAAGTGGTCCTTCCTAATTCTTTATTGTTTAACAAAAATAGTTTTTTTTTTTTAAAGTTTAACTTCTTGTTAAAAACCAAGTTACATCTAGATAATGGGTAAACGAGCAACAAGTTGCGCCGCTATCACTTTTTGAATCGCAAAACCTATTCTACTAAATACAAACCATTTGTTTCTCATGCTCTGCGAGGTACCGTGGACCACCTTCTGTACCGGCCTCAAAAAGCGAACCGCCACAGGAGCTAGGGCTGGCATAACAGGTTACCTGAACCTGTTAAGACACGAACCTGTTAAGACACGAACACGAAACATGTAAACACGAACACGACACGAAATCTAATCGTGTCATTTTTTTCAAACACGAACACGAACCTGTGTATAACAGGTTAACACGATAAGACACGACAAGACACGATAAGGAACACCTGGTAAAATAAGTTAATACGACAAGACACGACAAGACACGATAAGACACAATAAGACACGACAAGACATGATAAGAAACACGATAAGACCTGTTAAGACACGTACACGATAAGACACGAACACGAAACATGTAAACACGAACACGACACGAAAATAAACAGGTCTTAACGTGTCGACCTGTTATAGACACGAAACCTGTTAAGGCCAAACACGAAACCTGTTAAAATCGTGTAGGTTCGTGTCAGGTTATCGTGTTCGTGTCTAAATTGCCAGCCCTAACAGGAGCTAGGGATTCAAATGTGTCGAAGGCAAACGAAATGAACACGTGCTGATTCTCTAAACATGTTGCCTCGTGATTAGCAACCTTCTTAACTTCCGCCCTCAAAACTGCCTGTCTCGAAACGAAGCCACATGACCTTGAATAATAGTTTTAATTTATTATTTATTTATCACTCATAACTTCCCTAACTAGGGTTGGACACATGACCTTGCTGGAACTGAAATCGGAACCGAAATCAGAATGCATGAAAACCCATACTAGACCGATACGATTTGGCCCATCGTTTGACTAATCCGTTTATGCCACTGGCCCGGTCAGAATGCATGGTTTTATTCGTAAACATCATTTTAAATGTGTAAATTATAAAAGAAACCTAAAAACCATCAAAAACCAAAGATTCGTTGCTTTTTTTTTATTTATTTTTAATAAATCGAATTAACATTATTCTTTTTGTAGGAGAAGTTTATATAAATTAATGATTTTATGTATACAAATGTAAAACTTACTAGAAGCCCATATAATGCCTTTAACTTGAACACTTTCTGGGCTAGCCCCTATATAATTCAAAAGTTATCAAAAAGCCCATGTAACCTAACTTATAGAAAGTAAATTACAATGTTTTAAAAACCGGTTTTTAAATCATACCGGATTTGGCTTTAAAATGGTTCAACCGGTTGAACCGGGTTGTATCGGGTGGTTCAACCGGATTGGCTTGTTAACTCTACGAATGTATCAATTACAACATTAACACAAAATATAATCCAAAAGTGAATGATTACATATTAAAAGATAATCTATAAGTTATTCCATATAAAAAAAATCCAAAAGTATTCAATTTTTTAACAAAATTCTTTTAAATGAAAGTGTACGCTATGTCCAAGCCATTGGACTATTGAATACATCAAGTTCACAATTCTTAAAAGATGAAATTCACTGCCAAGGCCTTCCTAAAAAACTAGAGCATAACTATTTTCATCTCCTATATTATTACATAAGAACTTAAGAAGTTTTAGTAGAAATAACAAACATAATATACTTAAATTACGAAAGATAAATAACATATATAACAAGTAACAGCGTGTTTGAGGAACCGATTCGTACATTTTCTCACCAAACATGTTATCTATATCATTATTATGAAGTTCTCCTTGTTGCTTTTCTTGAATCACAAAAAAATCAATAGTTCAAAACCCAAATTTACCTTGTGCCGATACCGGTATGAACTTGATACCGTTCGCCTTTGTACCGGGGTGTTTCTACCGGGCTCACCTCCGAAAAACGGTATTACCGGTATAACCGGCCGGTACGTACCGGTTTTTAAAACATTGGTAAATTATAAAATAAAAAGCCCAACTTTTTTTTATTTAAATATTTTATAAAATATTGATATTAATTTTAATATTATTATCAAATATTAATAATTAGAAGGGGAAATGGAATTAAATAATCTCAACTTTGGGGAGTTGGAAGGGAATAATCTCAACTTGAAACTTGGAATATAACAGTCTCAAGTTGTCAATGATTTTATTTTATTGGTCCCAAACTAACCACCATTAAGTGTTTTGGTTAATTGCCAACGTGGCAACACACGTGGCGTTTGACGTGGCAAATCTGTACACTTGGTAAATGTGATACCCCGCAATTTCAGGTTCTCACTTTAACTAAACTCTAGTTACATTCCTTGCATTCTACTTAACTAGGGTTAGCTAGATAGGACACACGTTGCACAGTTATAGGGTAATAACTGTATGTATACATGATTAGTGAACCTCGGACGTTGGTGAACAATGTAATTAAATAATTGTGAATTAATTGATTGAGAATGATTGCAATTACATGCTTCTATGATACTCTGTGAAACTATGTGCAAACTGTATGTGATTACGTGAACTTAAACCGAATACATTAATAAAAATCATAATGGATGGACCATTAGGATGGTTGGGGTCTTAACACACGGGGTTACACTTGTTATGGCCCAAAATAGCGAAAACATCGAAGGAAACAGGCCGTGCATCGAAGCAGGGCACCCGGATGGTTGCTCACAAGCCCCGCGCGGCCGCTCACGGGGTGCTGTCGAACCCTAACCACCTTAAACATCTAGTTAAGCAATCTTAAGCCTCATACAACCCTTAAACTCAACCCTAATCGCCCCCTTACACCTAGTTAAGAAAATATTAAACCTTTAACACCTGCTAAGGTGCAAGAACATCGATCGGGAAGCTTCAAGAGCATTCGGTTGATTGTTTTGAAGAGCTTGCGGTATAACCTTAAATCTCTTGTGTTTTAATCTTTCTTAATATGTTATAAAAACCTTATAACTAAGTTTGTCCAGGTCTGAAACCTTTTCATAAAGATTAAAACTTGAAGTTTATAAAGATTGAATGGGTTAAACATAGTTCTATGCGATTAGAAATTGATAGGTTGCATGTTGCGCATGTTTATGATGTTTTGATCATTAGGGTTTATGATTTTGCATGTGTTATGATAGGTTCTGATCATTCTAGGTTATATTAATGTCTTAGAATGGTTTTACTTGGTTACGTGGTTTTCGAAACCGCGCGTTTACTTACTCACTTTCTTTACTTTGTGAACTCACCAACTTTATGTTGACACATGCTATCATGCTTTTGCAGGTCATTAGGTATGGAGCACGAGTAAGGCATGCATCATGTAGTGTCATGGGAATATGAACACTTAAACTACTTTTGATTATTTTACTATTTACTTTGGTTTTGGGCGCGGTGTTTTGCGCATACTTTAACTTAACTGCTTTACTATTTCGCTTCCTCTATTACTTGAATGGTTTGGTTAAAACTTTTTAAACTTGATTTTACAATAACGAACTAAATTGTTTGGGCATTTAGAGTCGTTCATGAGACTTATGGCTCTGAGATCCTGGTTTGTCATGCGCCTTGCGGTATAAACCCCACAGTGGAAATTTGAGGGTGTGACAGTAAAAAACGTGGGCCCACAAGATGTGTCTTTTTTATCTTTATACCAAAAAATATTATACATACGTACAATATATACACACACATATACACCCTGAATTTCACCCCATTCTCCCTCTCTCTCTCTACCATCCACCACCACCACAACCATCACCACCAACCACCTGTCGCCACCACCAACCACCTGTCGCCGCCACCAACCACCATCAAACACCGCCAATCTTCACCATCGTTCCATTTTACTCAAAACCCTAAAGTAAACGCAAGCAATTAGGGCTTCTTCCCCAAAAACAATTAGGGCTTCTTCCCCAAAAGCAATTAGGGCTTGAACAATCAGGGCTTCGGTCCTTCTACTTGTCCCTGTCTTCTTCCCTGCTCAGGCATCTCGAGCCCAATGTTGTGTCCTCACGCTCTCTTTCTCCCTCTCTCTCTCTCTCTCTCCCTCTCTATTCTCGGTGGCTTCTGTTAGCAAAGTGGAGTGGTGGTTGTAGGTTGTTGTGATGGTGACAGGTATGTGTCGTCGGTGAGGGAAAACAGAGGAGAGAGAGAGTGTGTGTGTGTGTGTGTGTGTGAGAGAAAGAGAAGGTGGGTGTCGTCGGTGGTCATGGTGTTGTGGCAGGTGGGTGTCGTGAGTGTGGTGGTGAAGATGATGATGTGTGAGGGACCATGTATATATGTATGTGTGTGTATATATATATAAATATTCTTTATTATTATTAAAAGATTTTTTTTAATAATTAAAAGATTTTTTTAATTCAAAATGACAAGTCATATGTGGGCCATGTTTTATTTTTGACAACTGGACATATTGGTCCACCTAAGATGCCACGTGTGATGCCACGCAGGCAGTTAACAGAAAAAGTTAACTAGGGTTTGTTTGGAACCAACAAAATAAAAAACATTGACAAGTTGGGACTGTTATCTTACAAGTTTCAGGTTGAGATTATGGGTGTGGTGGAGGCTTTTTATGAACATGGGTCGATTAGTAGAGGGTGTGGGTCCTCTTTTATAGCCCTCATTGCTAAAAAAACTGGATCCGCAGTCCTTCAACGATTTTCGGCCAATCAGTTTATTGGGAGTCATCTCTAAGATCATCTCCAAAGTTCTTGCGAACCATTTGAAGATGGTAATCGGCTCGGTTATCTCTGAGTTTCAGTCCGGTTTTTTGGCTTCAAGGAACATTTTGGACGGTCCCCTCATAGTGAATGAGTTCATTTCGTGGGCAAAAAAGGTACACCAGAAGGCGCTTATTCTCAAGATTGATATGGAAAAGGCTTATGATACAATCAGTTGGTCGTTTATCTTGGAGGTCCTTCATCAAATGGGCTTCCCAAGTAGGTGGAATAAGTGGATCCGTGGGATTCTTGAGTCGGCGCGAGCCTCGGTTCTGGTTAACGGCTCACCGACTTGGGAATTTCAATGCTTTAGGGGGGGGGGGGGGTAAGACAAGGTGATCCTATCTCGCCGTTCATCTTTATTATTGCCATGGAAGCGCTTACGTCCTTTATTCTAAAAGCAAAAGAGTTGGGTTTGATACGCGGGGTTAGATTGCCAAATGACGGGCCAACCTTAACCCACCTTATGTATGCAGACGATATTGTGTTTATGGGTGAATGGGGGACTGATGACATAAGGAATGTGGTTCGGTTGATGAGATGCTTTCATATGATTTCGGGTCTTAAAATTAATCACCAAAAAACCCACCTCTTCGGTGTGGGTGTTTCAGCGGCTGAACTGGAGTCCACGGCTGCCTTAATAAATTGTAAACCGGGTTCTTTTCCGTGCAAGTACCTGGGCCTACCGGTGGGGGTTAGCATGACACAAACCAGATTTTGGAATGATATTGTCGATTGCTTCAAAAGCAGGTTATCGAAGGTAAGGAAGTTGTCTTTCGGGGGTAGGTATGTTCTTCTCAAGGCTGTCTTGGACAGCCTTCCCCTTTACTTTTTCTCTTTATATAGAGCCCCGAAATTGGTGTTAGATAAATTGGAAGGCATTAGAAGACAGTTTTTTTGGGGTGATGACGAAGACAGGGCAAAGACGAACTGGATAGCGTGGGAAAAGGGTAATTGGGCCGATTCAAAAAGGGGGGTTGGGTTTGGGGTCTTTGAAAATGATGAATGAAAGTTTGATTTTGAAATGGTGGTGGAGATTTAAACAAGAAAATGATGCGCTTTGGAACAAAGTCATTTGTGCAGTTCATTACAATCCGAATGGGTGGTCTTACTTGCCAATTAAAAACGGTGTATCGGGTACTTGGAGTGCAATAAATAAAGTAGGTAATGATCTTTGGGACCAAAATGTTGATGTCAAAAGCATTGTAAAAGGCAAACTTGGCAATGGTGAAAGTATCTGTTTTTGGGTGGATTGGTGGATTGGGGAGTGCCCTCTCATGTTGAAGTATCCAGACCTTTTTGCCATTGAAAGACGGAAAAACGTGACTGTTAACACCAAACTTCAGGGCTGGGAATGGCGTCGGCAGCCATCCGATGTTCAGGAAGTGCAGCAGCTATCTTTCTGTTCGAACCTAATCGCTGTTGCTGTTGTGGGGCATGGTTCGGACACTTGGGGGTGGTCGGCCAGTGCAGATGGTTTGTTCTCTGTAGCTGATTGCAGAAAGCTCTTGAACCAGTTTGCAGCCCCGTTCTATCCCTTCGAGTGGAATAAAGGTGCTCCTAGGAAGGTTAGTATTTTTGGTTGGAGAGCGATCCAAGACAGGTTGCCGACATTGATTGGCTTGAAGAAACGCAACATTCTTCACGGGCAGCCGCTGTGCAAACCTTGCGGGGATGCAGACGAAGATGCGGATCACTTATTCACTTCCTGAATGATAGCATCCGTTGTTTGGCAGAGAGTTAGCTCGTGGACTAGAATTCAACCGATTTACGCGTTTTTTGTCAAAGACTTGCTGGAGCTTCATGACCATTCCAATTCAAGTAAGGAGATACGAAACACGCTTAAATTAATTATATTGGCTGGGTGTTGGGCGGTATGGAAAGCACGTAATGATCTCATTTTTAACGGAAAGAGGGTGAATGTCATGGGGATTTTTGGTGAAATACAAGCCATGACCTTTACATGGGTCAAACATAAACTGATGCAGTCAAGGTGGTCTTAGGAAAATTGGATAGATTTTAATTGGGATGTAGTTGGATAAACTGTATTGGTTTGTATGGTTGTACTAGGTGATGTTATTGTATGTTGTTGCTAGCATCTTGCTTGGCTCAACTTGTAAATATTGTTTGGTGATGAATAAAATGGAAGTTTGCCGATAAAAAAAAAGTTGAGATTATTCCCTTCCAACCTATCAAAGTTAGGATTATTTAATTCTATTTCTCCTGATTAGAAACATTGTGAACAAGTGAACAACAGTCATATCTTTACGTTTTTATACTTTCACCACAAAGGTTTTAATATTTACAAAAAAACACCTTTTGCTCGATCATTTATCCCACACCTTACACCTAAGTCCTAACCCCAGACTCTCCTCTCTCTCTCTCTCTCTCTCTCTCTCTCTCTCTCTCTAGCTACGATGAGATGTTAAGGGGTGTTGCAGGTGAAGACGGTGGTGCCGACGGTCATTTGGGTTCAAAGATTGGGAAACAAAGGTGGGTTCCGGTGAATATAGACGCCGATATCATCAAAGACTGAGGACAATGGTGGTGGCTTCGAGATAACAGCCGAGGTTTCCGTCAGCTACGATCCCGAACTGGTAAGGACTTTAGGCAAATTATAATACAATGATGTATAAGATACCATACACTCACTAGGACAAACCATTCGGACTTTGGATATGATGTGTAACTTTATCATTGTGTGCATAGGACAATAAGTGTGGCATCTAAGACTTCGAATGGATGTATATTGATATGGATTTGTGCAATGTATACATTGATTTTGGAATCATTATAGTTTAGATTCTTTAATTTGATTTATGCAAGTTTTTGCCATTGGTATTCTATTTTTTTGGCTATATGTGATTTGCCCGCCAAGTGTTTGATTAAATGCTTCATAGAGATGTGAACTTAGAGTGAGATCTTGATTTGAATTATTATATCATTCATAGATAGATAACCAGTTTTAACACTTTTTATAGGTGCAATTTTCTTTAGAAATGTACAAACTACAAACAATCATGATCAGGAGTTTCTGATATACTGAAGAACCCCTATCATTTGGCCTTTAAGAAGTGTTTAAAACAAATGACGATCAAGCGCGCGTTGTTTAACTACATACCAGTGGCGAGATACTCCTCAACGTCGCCGTTACTAAAAACTGGGGACAAATTGAAACAAACAAGAATATTTACAAGTCAAGATCTTGTAGACTTTTCAAAGGTGAGCTTTGATTCAAACCCTTTACATCTTGATCCTGAATATGCAAGAAATGCTGGATACAAAGATGTTATCGTTCCTGGAATGCTCGTCGCCTCTTTCTTCCCCAGGATCATTGCTACTCATTTTGTATGTTGTTGACCCTTTTCTTGTACGCGTACGCCACTAAGATTTAAACTTTTTTAGATTTTAAAAGGCTATGAATTGTGTTTTTGGTAGCCTGGAGCGGTATATGCCTCACAGACGTTGCACTTTAGATCGCCAGTTTACGTAAAGGAAGAGATTATAGGCGAAGTTGAAGCTACTAACATTAGAGGTTCAAAAAACAAATACATGTGAGTTAAAAAACCAAACTTTTATTTAATCGAGTGATGTTTGGTATTTTGAAATGTGTTCTAATTGTAACTCATTTTGTGACTTTGGTTAGTGCCAAATTTGTAACCAAGTGCTTCAACGACGCTGGGGTTCTTGTTCTTGATGGAGAGGCTATGGCTGTTTTACCAACATTATGTCCAACACAGCCTTAAACTTGGGTCGAGTATGGTTAAACTGTTGCTGCCATTGAAGCAGAACTGAGCCGTTTGTGTGGTGTGTCCTGCCTCACAGGTTGGGTAATGTATTTTTTTTAGATCAAAATTTGTATTTTTTTCTTGATGATTAGAATCGAGCCAAGCGGGCACAAAACACTTGTCTTTTTTTATTTTCAGGTCTGTATTTTTTTTCTTAAATATGATTGCAAATGAAAAATTAGACAGTAGAAAATTGTTGAAAATTTGAGTGTGGGTTTGCAGAGATTGTGGAAAAAAAAATTATAAGATGTGAGGGTATATATAGATTTGAAGAAAATCGAAAATTAATTAATTTTTTTTATCATTAAACTTGCAGTTCAGTAACAACAGTCCATCGAAATAAACGCCCCAACGTTCATTTTGACCAGCTTCGTTTGTGGTAATGGCCACGCCAAGGGCAACACACCTGAAAACGCCTAGAGGGCATGCTCCTTGGGCTGAGATGGCATCCCCCCTCGCCACCACGCCTAAGCCAACGGCCACTACACATGGTATGGTCTCTAACCATGTGTATACGAAGATGGCAAGACCAAGGCGAGCACCTCACTTTCGCTTCATTAGGTTAAGGGTGTAACTGAACCGAGTTGCTCATGATATACCTGGAACCAACTCATATTAAGCTTGTTACAAGTTGAGCTTAAACTGTTCTCTTAGAGCCTGTACAAGTTTGTTACTTTATAAATAAAACAATTAAACATTTAATATCCAACAATCGAGCGCGAAAAATTATTAGCATGCTAAGCTCAAACTTAAACTATCGTAAATTAAGCAAGGCAGGCTCGACTCGGTTTTACACAGGCGATCAAATCATTGCATTTTTATTATTCTTGACAAGAAAACTGAGTGTCATAACACAAACAGATAGCAGCAATCTAAGAAACCAAGTAAAGAAAAACTAGCATGAATACTGTCGGATTACATTTGGCGATAAAATAGTTCCCATCTCAAACTGGTACAAAAAATAGACCCTATTTGGTCAAATATCGCCTCTACGCTTATTAATCATACCATAAGACCTTGTGGATCAGAAGCCGCCGGTGCCTTTTTCTTAGGCTTCTCAACCACAATAGCCTGTGTGGTTAGAACCATTCCCGCAACCGAGGCTGCATTTTGTAGACCACATCTGGTCACCTTTGCTGGATCAATGACTCCAGCTTCCACCAAATTCTCGTATACATCTGTCATCGCGTTGTAACCCATCTCCCATTCACTCTCCTTCACTTTCTCCACCACCACTTCACCTTCAACTCCAGCATTTTGAGCTATGAGAGATGCCGGTGCCACCAACGCCTGCAAAAGAATGAACTGTATCAAGCCTCCGGCTAACCAAATAGACCGACCATGTTCATGTTTCAGTTTAAAACCACCAAATTCAGTCATATGTTTTGTTTGTTGGTCACCTTTTCAAAAAAATTAGGTCGGTTGGCTTGGAAATTTTCAAACCGTAGCAAAGATTGGTTTGTCATTTATACTCGAATCTGGTTAGAGAAAACCGAACCAGACCATATACCTTGGAACGTTATCGCTTCTTTATTTTGATTGCATTTTTATTTTTATGCCTTTTTAATTATAAAGGCCCAATAAGTCCACAACGTTGAACTAGGGGTGTAAACAATGCGCAACGACTTGAGCTCAGGATCGGATCAGTTAAAAGCTCGAACGAGCCGAGCCTTAACCAGCCCGAGCCCGAGCTTGAAATATGACTCGTTTAGTTATCGACCCGAGCTCGAGCTTTACATACAAAGTTCGTATAGGCTCGCGAGCCTAACCGAGCCCAAACAAACTTCTTATCATTTTTTCAATGAATGCAATTTTGTCAATTTGAACAGATTTTATTTTAAGTGATAACAATGGTGAGCCGAGCTTTTAGCTCGTTTTAAATTGTTCTCAAATTATCTCGAGCTGAGTTGAGCCAAGCCGAGCTCGAACTCTTGGGTTATTACTTTCGTGCCGAGCTCGAGCTCTTGGGTTATTACTTTCGAGCCGAGCTCGAGCTCAAAATAGTAGGCTCTGCTCGGCTCGTTTAGACCCCTACGTTAACAGAAGCAAACAGTTAGTAACGATTTGGTTGGTGTTAACTTTCAATGGTTTAGTTTTGGCATACAATTAGTCAAAAACCGTTAACTTGCCTTTTGAATGATGTCTGCGCCTAACCGTTCATCTGCATCCTCGAACTTTTCTTTAATAGATGGAACCAATGTTGATAGATGAACGAACGCAGCACCACCACCAGGAACTATACCTTCCTCTATAGCAGCAAAAGTTGCGTTTTTAGCATCTTCAATACGTAGCTTGCGGTCTTCTAATTCAGTTTCGGTTGCAGCACCAACTTTAATTACAGCAATTCCACCCGATAGCTTTGCAACTCTTTCCGCTAGTTTCTCTGTGTCGTAAACAGAATCAGTCTCGAATAATTCCTTTTTGATCTGGGCAATTCTAGATTGAATCTCGTCCTTTGTTGCTGCGTCAGCAATGATGGTTGTTGAGTCCTTGGTGATTGTGATCTTCCTGGCGGTACCAAGTTGTTCCACGGTGGCGTTTTGAACTAGCAGACCCATATCGCTTGCTAGATACTCGGATCCTATTATTAATACATAGCAGCAGAAAATAAATAAAAAGAATTATTTAAAAAAAAACGGTCACACGGGTCAAACGTCTACCTGTGACAATGGCAATATCTTGTAACAAAGCCTTTCTTCTCTCACCAAAACCAGGTGCTTTAATGGCAGCAACATTGAGAATACCGCGAAGTTTGTTCACAACAAGCGTAGCCAACGCCTCACCGGTAATATCTTCAGCAATAATCAACAAAGGAGCTCTCAATTGAGTGGTTTGTTCCAATATAGAAATGATATCCTTTATTGAAGATATCTTCTGGTCTGTAATAAGAACCCTAGCATTTTCGAACTCAACGAGTAGTTTCTCGGGGTTGGTGACAAATTGCGGAGAGATGTATCCTCTATCAATCTGCACAATCCCGTCAAGATATTATTAGAAAAAGAAAACCAATATCATCATATATCGAAGCATTGGTACGGAGTTACGGTTTACAAACCTCCATTCCTTCTTCAACATCAACAGTTGTCTCAAAAGAAGATGATGACTCGATAGATAAGACACCGTCCGGTCCAACTTTGTCAATAGCATCAGCAATCATGGTTCCAATGATATCATCGTTTCCAGCAGAGATTGAAGCAATGGCTTGAAAACAAAATAACAAATTCGATCAGATAACGAGAAAATGTATGATAAAACTTGGGAGTAAAGAAGTCTCTTGCTAGTTGGTACCTTTAATATCTTCACGGCCTTTCACGGGTCGTGCCTTTTTCTCCAGCTCCTCGATTAAACCCGCTACTGTCTTATCAATACCTTTCTTCAACGACACTGGGTTAGCACCAGAGGTGACACTCAGGAGACCAAGTTTAATAATCTCACGGGCAAGAACGGATGCTGTGGTTGTACCATCACCAGCCGAGTCGTTGGTTCTGCTTGCCACCTGTACAAATCATTTCACCATTGTTAACCAAATAAGTAAACAAGTAATCAATTAACAGTCTCCAGTTACTGTGCAAAATACATCAAAAGAACTGAGCAAGACTTGTAATCTTTATTTAAGATTTATATATTTATCCCCTGTATACTCGTTAACATTTGTAATTATTTCTTGCGATTACGTAGGAATTCTTATCTAGTATATAGCTTACGAATTGTAACCAAAAGTAAACAAGAGTTCATTCACTCGTTACTGTTTGACAGATTACAGTTTGGATTATTACTTTGCGTTAGTGACCGATAAAATTATTTTAAAATATCATAATTGTTCTTAAACTTCTACTGCAGTTACACTAAAACAAATAATCTAAACACATAATGTAAAACTAAAAGTGCAAGTCCCAAACCTCTCTGATGAGAGCAGCACCAGCATTTTCCATAGGGTCAGGTAATTCAATCGCTCTAGCAATAGTAACTCCATCATTAACCACCTTTGGCGAACCATATTCATCCAACACAACATTCCTCCCTAACAAATCCAAACACACTTAGCCAACAATCTCAACTTAAGCCGTTATTCATACATCATAAAACAAGGCAAACAATAGCATGAAACCGAAACCTAAAGCGAATTATATACATCCTTATTGCGTTTAACTCATTTTTCCCAATATCAATCAATTCAAAATTATATACATCCTTATTGCATTTAACTCACATCCCATCCATCAACCCCTCCCCTATCATTAAAACTTTCAAAAAATTATTTATAGAATGATGCTTTAGCTTGTTAAAGTTAAAAACAAAAAAATTTAGAGACTAAAATAAACAAATACAAAAAAAGCTCTAGTACCATGAAAGAAATTCAATATAACCAAAATAAGCCTTGAACTCTTACGTGTACAAGTGGTTTATGCGCATTATGCAATTTAGAGCGCATGATCCTCAAATCACGCATTACGCGCATTTTACAACCAAGACTACATCCCATCCACCATTTCTCTACTATAATTTTATATAAAAATCGCCACAATACCTTTTCAAAAAAAGCTACTATTCATCCTCCATCAAATTACAGTGAGCGTATAAAAACGAGAATTAAAATAAAATAACTATTTATGAGTAAACTAAAGATAAAAATGATGGATGAAACGTGAGCGGAAGTTCAAAATGAGACATAAATTTTGAAAAGTACGATTTTTAGTTGAATTATAGAGTATAAAATGACGGAGGGGATATAAATGCTCTTACAACTATAACAATATAATTAGCCACAATTATCTATATCCAATTATCCAAACAAACTCCCAACAAATTCATAACAAACTCCTAACAAACTTGTAACAGAATATAACAACCTCTTGGGCCAAGAGTAAGGCCAACACAATCAGCAAGTTTATCAATCCCAGCCTGCATAGCAGCTCTGGACCGTTGACCAAACTCAATATCTTTAGCCGTAGCCCGGACCGCAAACCGCCGGTTCGACCGTCTCATCTTTTGAACAGTCTGGAACTGAACCACCCTTTTATTCCCATCAAACAAACTCTGCACCCAAAAACATAAAATTATTATTATTATTACAAAAAACACACAATTAATTATTAATATTAATAAACATATGAATGAAGTTGCCTTTTTGTGTGAAGAGAGGATTGAAGGAGTAGAGATTGCATTGGCAGAGGCCATTGGAAATGATGATAAGGGGTTTTGGGTGTTGTGGATAAGGAAGGAGATGGTAATGTATAGTGTGATGGGGTTTGTTTATATTAGGGTTTCGGGGTTTTAACGGACAAATAATAATAAGTTTGTGAAACGGCGTCGTTTTAAGGGTTTGGTGGATGATTGGTTTATAAGATATTGTTTTTTGTGACCTTGAAAGTTTGTGATTATTAATAAACGGCACCAATGTTTGTAAATGATTTTTTTTTTTTTTTTTTAAATTCAACTTCATTCAACAACCCAATGGCGAAGTCCTCAAAACAAGGACTACGCGGGCACCATCACATCATATACAATGGATACTTTATCCAACTGTCCCACAATAAATCCTTATACTTGGATCTATGTTTTAACCAGAAAAAAGACATCCTTTTAATTATAGCTAAAACTATTCTAGCCGAAGTCGCTTTGTCTTGAAAGATCTTCTCGTTCCTCGCTAACCAAATGAACCAACAAGAAACTAAAATAATCCCACCAATGATTCTTTTCCCCCATTTTTTCTTTTGCACTTCTTTGTAGATTTGTAGCAGACCATGGAAGTCAAAAGCGAAGATAGGGGTCAGATGACACCAATGTTCGTAAATTACATGCTTTTAATGAGCTTTTGTTAACTAAGAACTAACACATTTTTAAAATTGAAAGAGTTTGAAAGTTGAAAAGATCGCTAGAGGAAAATTGTTTGAAAGTTGGGACTGTTGTGAGGAATTTTTTAAGCACATTTTCAAAATTGAAAGAGTTTGAAAGTTGAAAAGATCGCTAGATGGAAATTGTTTGAAAGTTGAAACTGCTGTGAGGAATTTTTTAAGTACAGATTATTGCTGCCCAACAAGGCAAAGTTTGGATTATTAAAATTCAATTCCTCACAGCAGTGGACTTGGTGCAACAGCGAGGAGAAGCGGTTTTCGACTAAAGACCTTAGAAAGGATATTGTTGCTGCTGAGCTCGGGCCGGCTGATCTCGAACCCGAGTTCCAGTGGCGTTCTCCTGCCCCCTTCAAACATAAGTTGCTGCTGTGGAGGGTACTTATGGGTCAGGTGCCGTCTAAGCAGGGTCTGTGCTCTCGCGGCATTCAGCTTAATTCTCCCATTTGCGACCGGTGCAACTATTGTGTAGAGGATGTAGACCATTTGTTCGCGGGGTGTTTATTCGCTAGAAGTATATGGTGGATTGTTCTTGCTTGGTTGAAGATCCCGTGGCCCCCAGACGATTTGTCGATTGCTGATTTTGTGTCCAGAATCATCGACAGCCCGGGAAGTGCTAAGTGGAAAAAGCTCGTCTTTCTTGCGATTGTGGCTACGATGTGGCACATTTGGGATGCTCGTAACAAAAAGGTCTTTGATGGTATTTTTGTCCCGGTGAGAATTTCTTGTGATTTGATTAAAGAAGACAGCTTTCTCTAGATTACTCATAGAAGCGGATCGGCCATTTCGTGGGAAAATTGGAAGAACTTTGATGTTTCAAGTCTAGTTTAATTTGGGGTGTTCTTCCTTGTTTCTGTAGTGTTGTTTCTGGATTGGTGTTTTTTGTTTCTCTATTTTGTATGTCCCCCCCCCCCCAGCTTCTTGCTGGGCCTATATATTTATATATATAGTTTTTGGCCGTTAAAAAAAAAAAAATTAAAATCCAATTCCCCAAAACTTATACTCCTTTGGATTTTAATTGAGTTAAAAAAAAAAAAAAAACTTATACTCCTTTGAGTTAAAATTATGACAAATGTTTCATCCTTTGTATTTTTAAAGAACAAAGAGGTTTTTTTTTCTCTCAAAAAATACAACTTCAAACAAGGTATGTGTTTTTATACATTTTTTTTAAATACGACATGTAATAAGATGCAGTTTTGAACTTATTTTTGTTTTTATGTGACTTTATGTTGTGGTTGTTGTGTAAAACTTTGAATATGTTGTTATTAGAGTAGGGCTGACAATTCAGACACGAACATGATAACCTGACACGAACCTATACGATTTTTACAGGTTTCGTGTCTATAACAGGTCGACACGTTTAGACCTGTTTATTTTCATGTCGTGTTCGTGTTTACCTGTTTCTGTTCTTGTCTTATCGTGTACGTGTCTTAACAGGTCTTATCGTGTTTCTTATCATGTCTTATCGTGTCTTGTTGTGTCTTATCGTGTCTTGTCGTGTTAACTTATTTTAATAGGTGTTCATTATCGTGTCTTATCGGGTCTTATCGTGTTAACCTGTTATACACAAGTTCGTGTTCGTGTTTACAGGTTTCGTATTCGTGTCTTAACAGGTTCATGTAACATGTTATGTCAGCCCTATAATAATTAGAGTTTTGTTAAAAAAAAGGGTTCATAATTTACAGTTATCATATTTTGACTCAAAACTTATATGAGTCAAAATTATGAAAAATGTTTGATTTCTTAAATATTTTATAAATTCATCTTATAATTGCTATTTTTTATACTGGTAAATGAGGTTACACATTAAGTTGTTAGATTCAATAGCCCAATACAACTGCCTTTAAAAGTAAACGTTACAAGTTAATGGATTGGGTTACCAAGAAGTTTGCAGAGTGGGCTTATAATTGTTACCAACGTTACATTTCAGCTTGCTATAAAAATAGTGGACCTTTAGAAAAAGTTGATGTGTGTATGTTATTTGTAATGCATACAATATTTGCATCAGAGCTTGGTCACAAGAATTTAAGTGACTTGTATGAGTTGAAATTCTGAGACCCTAACGAATAATATAAAAGAGATAATTTTTAAAGACATTTATAAGAACCGAACGGGTCTTTCAGGAGGCATAATTTTATTTGATGGTTTGTATAATACCATCGAATTTGGGGGGCTATCAGTTTAAATTATAGCGATGAGGTCCTTAGTTAGACGAGGAAGAAGCATTTTATGTGAGATTAGAAAATTAATTAGTATTGTTCTGCATCTGTTTCATATATAAATGCATGCTATTACGTGGTTCTCATAGTTTTTTACTACTATGTACATTAAATGACCGTTTAAATATGTTTTTAACGACGAAAATGCTTTATAGATATAGAAAACAAGCCAACAAAAAGCTAAAACACCCCAAACAAACCAAAAGTTAAAGGATTGCATCACAAATGTTAAAGTAACACCAACACTCTCAATTAAGAAGATGACATTTAGGCCCTATTTGGTTGGGTTTGAACGGCTCTGACCAACGAACATGACTGACTCGGTCAGACCAGGTGGTGTTTGGTTGGGTACACAAGAACGAGCTTCGCATCTGACCAGGGCTCTTAATCGGTCAGATCCTAAGCAAAGTCGGACTGAATCAGAGAGACGCGAGACTGAGCCAAGCCACCGCTGGTACAGCAGGATGGTGAAGATTCCAACCGGAGATGGTGAATATTCTGACCTCTGCTAACACCGGGAACCCCTCCGTCGTCTCTTCTCTTCGGATCCTAAACCATCATCACATCTGTTGGACAAGCCGCCACCACAATCATGTTCCCCGTTCTCTGATTAGTAGAGGATGCGACGGCAAGGGTGGTGGCGTCACCGTGCTCCTCCCCACTTTGCCTTCTCTCTCTTTGATCATCTCCCTTTTTCTTTGGTTTCTCTGTGTATAAGTCTATGTGTGGGTGTTGTATAGAATAGATAAGTGAAGTGGTTTTTGGGGATTTTTAATTGAGTGAAAACCATTTTTTAGAAAACCATTGTCTGTGTGTTGGGGGAAACAACGGTTTAGAAAACCATTGTTTTGTTAACCATTATTGTTGGCAAATGTTAACCATTCAGATATCCAACAAAACATCACTTTATGATTCAACACTTAACCATCCAGAACTTCTTACCCATTCAGACCTCTTACTGGGTCAGCACTTACCCATTCAGAAGTTGCCAAACGGCCCCTTAGACTGACTGACCTTTCACCAAAAACAAGAGAATTCTTCAACATCTTATAGTGGTATGTTGTTCACCCTTATAAATGGTTGTAGTTGGTTGTTTGATTAATAAAAAAACCAAAAACCGCCCCTTCCTCCACGCCCACCACCCCGTGGTTTTTTGGGTCTTGGAGGGGAAATCTTTCTCTGCTGACGTGACTGCTACATGTCGCTCCACGTACACTCCACCTCACGAACACACCGTGTAGCTTAAAACAAGCAAAGGATGTCTGGCTCTAAAAGACTAAATGGGCAATTAACTGATTTAAACTTCAAAAGGTTGGCTTATATGTTAACTAATCATGCATTATTTTGTATTCAAATTTCAAACACAACTTGCTGAAAAGCCAAATAATATCATGCTCAAATAATTATGAAAACAAGGATCATACATAGTTTCATATATTGTTTTATGTATGTAAGAATTGTTGAGGTTGTGGCAAACATCCTTTTAATAATTTATAACAAGTCATACTAGGTAACCTCATTTCTTTTATTTATAGTATGTTACATGATCAACCATCTAAGTAGTACAAGGTTCTTATTAAATACACTACAACCCTCATAGCATGTTACAAATACATACAAACTAGGTATATTTGCTTCTCAAACAACCGAAACTATATACTTTTAAGGGTTTATATCATCGTTGGTTGCATCACCGGTGTAACCGCCATTATTGAAGTCATCCCTTGAAAGGTGATGGTGGTTTTCTAGGCTTGCATCAGTACTGGATGAGCCACCAACTTTGCCATAGTCCTCTCGGGGAATATAGTGGTGGTTATTAACCGTGCTATCTATACTCTCTTTCAACTTTCGTTGGTAAATCTGGTGTCTCGTTCCATCGTTCAAAGTTTTCTGGTGGTGTTCAATGGCCAAACTAGAGGTGGCTGCCATCGCTAACACCACCAGGAGAGCAACCACGAAAAACCTCATTTTGTATAGAGAGTTGGTGATGAGTGAAGAAGTATTAAGTTGAAGTTGCTTTTATAGGGAGCTAGAATACAAGATGATATTTTACTTAACTAAGTTGGTGATATCCTTGCTATACCAAAATGAGGCAATGTTAAGTGGGGAAACTGTATTTCACCAATGATACAAGGTTTTTAATGATGCTCTAGAAATAGAAACTTTCCACCAATGGTCATATACTCATATATATGTTGAGATTTTTTTTAGAAAAAAATATATAAGATAACTTTTTTTATTTATTTTAAAGTTGAGTGTTTGAAAGTTTGAGAAATTTGTTTTGATGGTCTTTATGCCCTTAATTCAAACGATTAGACCATTATTCAGTTGCTTGAATTGATGTGGCCGGTAGTTACCTTGTAGTTAGCATGCAACGAACCATATTTATAGTTTGCATGCACAGTGTAATAGATATTTCTTTAAAGTGATACTATATTCTGAACCATTATTTTTTTATTGAACGGTCAATAAAACACCATTTTATTAAACCACTAACAAAACGCTAGTTAGGGACTAGCAATACAACCACCATTACTACTTTGCTTATTTGTACAACAACGAAATTTGTTTTCGAGACCCATAAAATAATTTTAAACATCTAAACTTTGTTTCTCTTATACTATATCATTAGTAGACAGTTATGTTTAAAAACAAACATATATGGTTTCAATTTTAAAAATTTTCACAACAAATGGTGGCATACATACCCCAGGATTCTTTTTCATGGAAAGTAACCTGGTGGCTGAACCAAACTTTTATAGGGGCGATCTGAGTTTTGGGTAAAAAATAACACAACTTTTTTTATGGATACACCTCTGCGTGTACAACGTTGATAAAGATACATTATCCGTTGTTATGTTGGATCTTGATAAACTATATATATATATAAATTCACTATATATAAGTTTGGAGATAAACATTACTTATCTTTTGAAGCATTGTTTTCCATTTAACTATTATATAGACACGCGAAACCAACAATGTTAAATAGAAGTTTTCCATTTTCCAAGTGGGAGATAAGGAAATATCAACAAAAGTGACTAGCATTTGAAACGCAATAGATCATCATGATTGCATGATGTAGTGAGTTAAATTTGTTGTAATATTAAGAGTCGTCGTCTCATTATGTTGATATAGTGCGATATCAAATTGTTATATTATAGTAGTAAATTAACAAACTCTCTAAGAAATAGATAAAACACATGTTCGTACTTCAATACAAATATATATTTGACAACAAGCATTCCAATATGATATTTATTTGAATCCCCAATAACATAAGTTTCCAATGATGCTCTAGATATAGAAATTTTCCACCAAAGGCCATAAATATTAGTGAGAAAATCTAAAATAAATAAAAAATAATTCAGCTTCATATGTAGAGAGTATTAGGAACTTTGAGAAATAAGTTTGGATAACCGTGTAGATCCCAGAGGCTTCAATCATACATCAAAGAACAAAAAACAAATTTGAAACCAAACTTGTATTATTACAACATCATTTGATTACAAAATCGAATGCCTAAAACTAACACGCGCTAATCCTATTTGTACCATTCTAATAGACACCTTGTAACCATCACAACCTTTGATAGCCGCACCCTTTGGTGATGAAACCGCGCGTCCCCTTGAAGCATCGCTTAACCCTTCCTAATTTTGGCGCCTTTTCTCTTGATTGATGTGTCTCTGTACGTCGGATCCCTTGGTTGTGTAGGTTATATAATTCTTGACACAATATAACCCTACACTAATACATATCTTTTCAATACATTTTTTGAGTACAAATTTAAAACACATTGTTTAATTAAAAGATGAGAGAAATTATTGTAAAGGAAAAAAAAAAAATACTATATCTAACCAACAAATTATAGTTTCAATTGTCATTTTTTCTTTACTTGTTAAATAGATTCATAATTAGTTGTGTTAAATGGTGCCTTTCCCTTTTGAGATCTAGGATTCGAGTCTGGTGTTGACTGTGAGCTAGTATTAGAAGTAGCTAGATTAGATTATTGTGAGACTGTGAGTTGTGATTTTATATATATAAAAAATAGATCCAGGAACAGGAGAATATATAGGAGTCTTCCATTATTAAAGTGGAAGATAAAGAAACATCAACCAAAATGACTATACTTTAAAAACCAATGTCATGATTAGATGATTTAGTGACTTATATTTGTTGTTATAGGAGTCGTTGGTCTTGTTAGGCCACACAATGTAAATTCTGGCGATTAATCATGTATACATAAAAACTGGGTCGATGAGGGTTCAAAACCTGTCTATTTAAAATATTTACCTATAAAAATGTGTGTATTTGTATAAAAAAACTCAAAATTACATATAAAAATCCCGTTCCGATTAATCGCTAGTCCCCACCCCACCGGCTAACTAGCTCCCAATGAGTTCTACAACACTATCTATAGCCGTGTCTTTGGCTAGGTCAGGGTCTTCATCCATTGTTTTTTAAACATTTTTTCAAAGATTTCGCACTTCGCTTTGAGAACCAACCACTTGTGTGAGATTGAATCACAAGCACGTTGTGTTCCATCGACCATGGCACTAAACTCGGCTAAAGCGTTAGCCCAATGTGGATACCGATTGACTTGACTGGACGAGCTCGTATTTTGTTTACGTTATTATACGCAATTACTAACGCAATTTCTTCCTCTTCAGTCCAATGCACCATTAATGTTGAAAAAAAATAGTTTTGAGAGCTGAAAATGGTAGGAATATGAATGTGGTAAAAATTTGGTAGGATTTGTTATATATAAATGATATTGTTTTGTTTTAAACGGTTAAATGGTCGTTGCCAATAGCTACTTTTAACTCATCGTGCTTGTAATCTACATCACAGCCACGACACATTTTGAATCATCTCGGCTGAGCAAACATCATTTTTCAATCTTCATGTATAACATTACGTTTTTGAAGCATCTTCTCAGCCGAACCAACGGAAAACATACCACTTTTATATCCAAACTGTCACACCCTCAAATTCCACATGCGGGGTTTTACCGCGAGGCGCGTGACACACCAGGATCCATGTCACAACCCGACCCAGGTGGGCCCGGTCGGAATACAGATTGTTACCAAAACATCACGCAATGCAAGCAAACAGCGGAAGCAATGTATATATTACTATATTTTATAAATAACTGTTTACATTTCTAAATACCGTACAATCTCTAATACAAATACTTCGGATAATATCTAAGGTTCTCGCTTGACTTCTGATTCGTCCGCCAGGGATACTCCGAGTCGTAGCTGCTCCATCCTTCCAACTCAGACAGGTACCTGAACACATGCTTAAAATGGTTTTGGGTCAACGATTACGCTGGTGAGTCCGTGCGTTAGTTTAAATGGTTTTCAATAAGTTTATTATTTCAAAAGCAAGTTCATAAGGTTTACACTATTCAACACATGGTGATGTACAAGCGACACCTCAAACCTAACACGGAATCTATCTACTGCCATTATAGATTCTCCTGGCAAAATACATGTCACAACGGCCCACAAGCCTCAGTGGAGGGTTTTCCGGGCTTCCGGATCCACTGTGTGTGGGGGTTTCCCCAAGTAGCGCTACCCACATATTAAGTGGCCCAATCCCCTGGGTTAATGAGTGTCGCGCGGTATGGTTATTCGGCAGCTACTATCTTGTCACATCAAACAATTTATCATAAGGAAGCATGCATTCACCCCAAAACAGTAAAACATGAAAAGTGGGGAAGGTACACGGGACTCACCTGGTTGCTCAGCGTAAAAACGAGGTGCTCAGTATTCATACTGGTACTCTCCAGATTGGGCCCTATGTCGACACACATTATTATTAGTATTTGGTTTTATTCGTTATGGTTACGCGTGGGGACGAGCTCGAGCGTGTGGTTTATATTTCCTTTCATTTTAGTGTCCAAAGTCTATGTCCAAACCTTAGTCTCCCATGTCTAAAGTTCTTATCTCATCCAAGGTGTTTACAAGTTCATATTTGTGTATATGTATATTCGTACTTTACGTTGATTATGTCGATGTCCAAGTCTCATGTCCAAAACACAAAGTTCAATCCTCTTGCTTTAATGTCTACGTCTATATATCTTATCTATTGTTTTGAATATACACTTAGCCGCTAATGTTATGGGTCAATCCTCATTTTGTATGTCCGAGTCTTTGTCCTATTGTCCGAATGTTACAACTAGTATTGGTTATATATATAAGTTGGTGTGTGACATCCGTCACTTTTCTTTTTACATATATATTAATTATAATAATAATAATAATAATAATAAATAAAAAAAAATCAGATTTTATTACATATATATATACACTTTTGTTTTTCAAACCCACTCACAACCCAAACCCAACCTCCCTTGTTAATTCAGAGCCCAAACCAGTGTCCGGCCCATTGAATCAGGCCCAAAACACCCTCATCCCTTACCTGTGTTAAAAAAAAAAAGAAGAGGAAAAGCTGCTGTTGCCTGGAATCGAACCGGAGCCGCCTCGACACACACACACACGCACATCACCACTGGTCCATGAGGCCTTTTGTGATATATTCTTGAGACTATAATTATTTATCACAAAATAAAAGCCTAGTTTGGCACCTTCTTGTTCGCTGTACCTGAGCCGAACAAAGTCAAGAATTTTCTTGACTTTTGACTAAATTATAATTGGTATTAATCATCTATTGCTTCGTGATTTTCCTAAAATACGTCTATTACGCGTCAATTATACAAATAGTTATCATATTACATCCAAAAATTAAGCCAATCCATCGCATTTTCATTTATGGTGGGTCAACCTTCCAATTTGATGAACCAGACTGTACCACTATAAATTGGACGTACCTAGACCATCTCAAATCGCCGATAATTACTTCTATACCCTCAATTTCTGTTCTAAACCTGTTAATCAATCTGCAAATCCAAGTTCTTAGTCGCGGTTGACTTTTTCTTGACCGGGCTTTAATCTGATCGTGACTCATTGTAAGCTTTCTTTTTTTTTTTTTGTGGGTTTTAATGTCCGGCATCTCGTGAACAATAGCCCCAATGATTCAGGGGCTATTGAACACGAATTGTTTGATATTGGGAATTAGGGCTCGCAACCTTTGAATTGGGGAAGAACACCTTGCAGAATTAAGGCTTTTAATTTTGTTTTTCTGATTAAAATACACACAGGGGCGTGTAGCCCAGTGGTGGAAACCATAGTGGTTAGTATGTGAACCGGGTCTGAACCCTGGTTCGAATCCCACAAAGTGCAACATTTTTTTTTTGTTCTTTTCATATATATATACTTAACCTTTAATTTTTTTAAAAATCGTTTTAAAATACTAAAACTATTTTATAAATTCTACAAAATTTATTTTATGTTATTCCACTGATAAAGTTCATCATCCAATTTTTAGTTTTACAAAAATCGTTTATTTAATATATATTATTAATAATACAAGTTTATTCTTTTATATTTATTAAATTCTATAAAAATATCTAAACGATTTTATTAAATCTCACAAAAATTATCCTAAACTTGTATATTCTTAAACATTCCAGAAAATATTTTTATTTCAGAAAAACCGTTTATTTTATATTTTTAATTAATTTTTGTTAGTTTTAATCATAAATAATTCATAATAAATTCATTTTACAATATTTTTGTACCAAAGTTTTACATAAATTATTTCTATTCATTTGGCACAAAAATACAATTTTTAATTCAAGAATTCTTTAATTTTAATATTTTTTAGATATTAAAATCATATTTTGACAATATGAAATAATTAGATTAAATATTCTATTTTCAAGAAAATAATTTTATAAGAATTATTTTCATACTTAAAACCTTATGTTGTGACTATATTCAACTTAAAATTTTACAAAGAGACTTTTATTTATTTATTTACTAAATTTCTTATATTTAATAAACAATTGTTATTAATTAAATAAACGTTTATCCCCAATTCGAAACCCTAGAAATACATATATTCTAGAGTTATTTCCCTTACACATTATCGAATACTTTAGGTTGATCATTTGGGAGTAATCTCAATTCATATCTCGTTGTCCAGTTAAATCTCAAACTACTACGTGAACTGTGAGTATTCCTACCCCTTTTTGCCTTTATACATTTTTGGGGTGTTACATGTACACTATTACAATTTCAAATACAAGTTTACATTTTTACAATACAATTCTAGTACTATGTGCATTGCTTACAACGTGCTTTATGCTTAGACATTACATGTGGATTACATTTGTACTTAGTGAAATCATTAACATGGTACAAGCCGACCTTAACATTGGATAGCGCTATTTGGATTGACAACCCGCCTAGGTTGATTCTCCCCCTTTTTCATCGGAGAATCCGTGGCCAGTGTTAAGTTATCATCCATTTATTGGTTGAGTACACTACAGTTCATACAGTACATTATACAGTCACAGGGTTGATTTCGCTCATTTGTATGATACATAGTTTACATATTTGCACTGTAGCTTGCACTTGAATTGTATACTTTTTAACCTACTATATATATATCAAAACTAGGAATGCTCACCAACATTTCATATGTTGACCAAATCTATTTGTACATGTTTCAGGTGCAGTTTGATCTAGTGCTTTAGTAAGAGACATTTAGTGCTTTATTTCAATTCAGTTATTTCAATATTTACATTTCATTTAGACAATGTAATTTCCATTTCCATGTAAGACAATTTTGGATTATTCAATAATATTTACATTTTAGTACCATGAGCTTTTGAACAATCGTTACTACGTGGCACCTCGATGATTCCGCCATCGGTTGGGGTGTTACAGATTGGTATCAGAGCCATGGTTATAGGGAATTAGGTTATTAGATAAAATGGCCTAGACTATAACCGAACTTCAACTTGCATGCATAATATTTCCTGAATTACCCTACCCCTCATTTCCCTCTACTTTCCTTCTTCTATCTTTCCCTTCTTCTCTCTCTCCATTCTCCTCATCTTTCATCATGGTGCATAGAGATGGTGTTCTACAAGGAGTAGAAAGTCTATATCATTATGGAACAGGGACAGTACCTTTTCATGAAGACACTCTTAGGCATAATGCCTACTCTTACTTTTGCTCCTTCAAAGTTGTTGAACTTTAATGAGTGTGATAAGGACACGTGCAATCTGGAAGGGTGGACGCCTGTACACTGGGTTTTCTGGCATAGGCAAGCATAGCGCATAAATCCATTTACGGACCTGTTATGCTTACCTGGGGATTCCTGGAGTGAGTGTCCACTTATAGGCTAAAGCACGTCTTCTTTGATCACCATTGGGTTCAATTCCTTTGAAAAGTCGACGTTCTTGTTGGGCTTTACAGCTAGACAAGGGCACTCCAAGCATTTTATGCAAGCTTTTTTTTTTTCAATAATACTCTCTCGATTCATATACAATATTTTGTATTTCACGATTTTCATATATTGCTTACAAGTTCATACTTTCATAACCATCTATGGATTTCACAATCGCACTTCACCTTACCCTCTTAGCCACTTTTTAAATATTCAACACCCTACCCAAATCATATTATTTCTTTTCTCCACATGTTATTTATTTTAAAAACTATAACCTCATACTTTAGCACAAACTAAAGATTTCTAAAACTTGTTGTATTACCTAGTACCTTCACAAAGTACATAATATTTTTTTTTTTAAAGGATGTCATCGAACTTAAATTTAATTGATTATTTATTGACGTAACAAACGATTTTCTATATAATGTTTTAAACTATTACAAAGACTACTTAGCTTGTACTATTTAACAACTTTTGCCTTATGTACAAAACCAATTTTGAAAATAATTTTTTTGGAATAATATCTAGTCTCTAGAGTCACTTATTTTCAACTTGTTCAAATTTTTACAATATTTGGTATATACCACAATCATGTTTTCTTATACACTTGATTATAACTTTTGATCCAAACCTCAAAATTTATACTGCTACATAATCTCCTTACTATAAAATAAACTCTTTATCAACTATCTTCACATTCTCTCACAACCTTGATCCTGCTTCAAGATTTTTCATCATCTTCTCAAGAACTAAATTCATATCCTTCACCTTCTCACACATGAGCTAGTTACCCATGCTAATCAAACTACTAAAAACCTGATACTTGATTCTACAGGATTTTTCCAAAACACCATTGTTTGTGAAACTTGATTCCTCTTAACTTGACTATTCACTGGACATTTAATTATTCATGATACTTGTGTTTTCATTTTCATAATCCTATTTTCATTTTGTACCCAATTTGTCACACTCATTGGCATAAAACATCTAGAAATTTCCTTGCATACTATCGTGTATTAACACAGATTGGAAATTTATCATATTGATTACATTTATCATACAAGACTCTACCTTACATTTATTTGGAACGTTTAGACTTGATACTTGATCTTACAGATGCTTTTCTAAAGAAAACATCATTGGCTATTACATGAAACTTGATTTTTCCTTAACTTGACTATGCATTGAACATCTAATTATTCATAAACATTTAATTATTCATGATAACACTTACACTTAATGGTTGTAGTACTTACAAACTTGCTTGCATAAACATGCTATCAATTTGCAATCTATGTGAATAATAATTGCTGCACTTAATAGAGGTCATCATGCCTTTTTCAACAGTCGGGAGAGGCCCTACAACCTGCTCCACGACTGGTGAAGGCTATCGAACATACTCAACGATTGGTAGAGGTCACTATGCCTTTTCAAACAGTCGGGAGAGGCCCTACAACCTACTCCACGGCTGGTGGAGGCTATCGAACCTGCTCAACAATCGGTGGGGTCATAGAAGGACACAAAACCCTAATGTAAGGTAAATTGATGATTCCGGTCCGGAACGTAATCATGAATTTACAGGTGCGTTAGGGTAGTGTGAAATTCTATTAGAGTTTTTGGTAGGCGTCCAGTACATTTTCAAGGTATCAAAGGTGTGGTGGGTTAGCTGCGGTACACCCTGTATACAAACACTAATGATGCATTGAAAGTGAGACTGGAAGTCGGGCCAAGAACAAACTCTGGTTATTTAGTAGTTCATTTAGTCTTTCTGTAGACTCGTACATTTAGCATAGGATTCCTAAAACTTGAAATTTATTGATTTACTAGATTCTTATTCCCTTTACTATTCGAGACGAACCTAATCCAATCAAACCTCATATCCGGATCATTCGAATTTACCAAACCACCGCTACTTTAATTCCTACCCAAGCATCCATAACCCTATGTTTCTAATAACTTCGGGACGAAGTTTCTAAAAGTAGGGGATGCTGTGACATCCGTCACTTTTCTTTTTACATATATATTAATTATAATAATAATAATAATAATAATAAATAAAAAAAAATCAGATTTTATTACATATATATATACACTTTTGTTTTTCAAACCCACTCACAACCCAAACCCAACCTCCCTTGTTAATTCAGAGCCCAAACCAGTGTCCGGCCCATTGAATCAGGCCCAAAACACCCTCATCCCTTACCTGTGTTAAAAAAAAAAGAAGAGGAAAAGCTGCTGTTGCCTGGAATCGAACCGGAGCCGCCTCGACACACACACACACGCACATCACCACTGGTCCATGAGGCCTTTTGTGATATATTCTTGAGACTATAATTATTTATCACAAAATAAAAGCCTAGTTTGGCACCTTCTTGTTCGCTGTACCTGAGCCGAACAAAGTCAAGAATTTTCTTGACTTTTGACTAAATTATAATTGGTATTAATCATCTATTGCTTCGTGATTTTCCTAAAATACGTCTATTACGCGTCAATTATACAAATAGTTATCATATTACATCCAAAAATTAAGCCAATCCATCGCATTTTCATTTATGGTGGGTCAACCTTCCAATTTGATGAACCAGACTGTACCACTATAAATTGGACGTACCTAGACCATCTCAAATCGCCGATAATTACTTCTATACCCTCAATTTCTGTTCTAAACCTGTTAATCAATCTGCAAATCCAAGTTCTTAGTCGCGGTTGACTTTTTCTTGACCGGGCTTTAATCTGATCGTGACTCATTGTAAGCTTTCTTTTTTTTTTTTGTGGGTTTTAATGTCCGGCATCTCGTGAACAATAGCCCCAATGATTCAGGGGCTATTGAACACGAATTGTTTGATATTGGGAATTAGGGCTCGCAACCTTTGAATTGGGGAAGAACACCTTGCAGAATTAAGGCTTTTAATTTTGTTTTTCTGATTAAAATATACACAGGGGCGTGTAGCCCAGTGGTGGAAACCATAGTGGTTAGTATGTGAACCGGGTCTGAACCCTGGTTCGAATCCCACAAAGTGCAACATTTTTTTTTTGTTCTTTTCATATATATATACTTAACCTTTAATTTTTTTAAAAATCGTTTTAAAATACTAAAACTATTTTATAAATTCTACAAAATTTATTTTATGTTATTCCACTGATAAAGTTCATCATCCAATTTTTAGTTTTACAAAAATCGTTTATTTAATATATATTATTAATAATACAAGTTTATTCTTTTATATTTATTAAATTCTATAAAAATATCTAAACGATTTTATTAAATCTCACAAAAATTATCCTAAACTTGTATATTCTTAAACATTCCAGAAAATATTTTTATTTCAGAAAAACCGTTTATTTTATATTTTTAATTAATTTTTGTTAGTTTTAATCATAAATAATTCATAATAAATTCATTTTACAATATTTTTGTACCAAAATTTTACATAAATTATTTCTATTCATTTGGCACAAAAATACAATTTTTAATTCAAGAATTCTTTAATTTTAATATTTTTTAGATATTAAAATCATATTTTGACAATATGAAATAATTAGATTAAATATTCTATTTTCAAGAAAATAATTTTATAAGAATTATTTTCATACTTAAAACCTTATGTTGTGACTATATTCAACTTAAAATTTTACAAAGAGACTTTTATTTATTTATTTACTAAATTTCTTATATTTAATAAACAATTGTTATTAATTAAATAAACGTTTATCCCCAATTCGAAACCCTAGAAATACATATATTCTAGAGTTATTTCCCTTACACATTATCGAATACTTTAGGTTGATCATTTGGGAGTAATCTCAATTCATATCTCGTTGTCCAGTTAAATCTCAAACTACTACGTGAACTGTGAGTATTCCTACCCCTTTTTGCCTTTATACATTTTTGGGGTGTTACATGTACACTATTACAATTTCAAATACAAGTTTACATTTTTACAATACAATTCTAGTACTATGTGCATTGCTTACAACGTGCTTTATGCTTAGACATTACATGTGGATTACATTTGTACTTAGTGAAATCATTAACATGGTACAAGCCGACCTTAACATTGGATAGCGCTATTTGGATTGACAACCCGCCTAGGTTGATTCTCCCCCTTTTTCATCGGAGAATCCGTGGCCAGTGTTAAGTTATCATCCATTTATTGGTTGAGTACACTACAGTTCATACAGTACATTATACAGTCACAGGGTTGATTTCGCTCATTTGTATGATACATAGTTTACATATTTGCACTGTAGCTTGCACTTGAATTGTATACTTTTTAACCTACTATATATATATCAAAACTAGGAATGCTCACCAACATTTCATATGTTGACCAAATCTATTTGTACATGTTTCAGGTGCAGTTTGATCTAGTGCTTTAGTAAGAGACATTTAGTGCTTTATTTCAATTCAGTTATTTCAATATTTACATTTCATTTAGACAATGTAATTTCCATTTCCATGTAAGACAATTTTGGATTATTCAATAATATTTACATTTTAGTACCATGAGCTTTTGAACAATCGTCACTACGTGGCACCTCGATGATTCCGCCATCGGTTGGGGTGTTACATGGTGTAACATGTATCACTATATATTGGTACTTATAGTCATGTCCGAATTCTAGTTCCAATATTAATCCAAGTCTTAAGGTCTCAATAATTATTTCTATGTGTATATGCCTAGATCTAATCCAAGTCGCTAATGTCTTGATCCGAACCTTATATCTTATTATTATGTTCAAGTGTCGAGTCTAAAGCTTAGGTGCCATTGTCCGATGTCTTCCTTGTCCAAATATCAAGTTCATATATTATAACTCACTATATGTCGCTTCTTATCCAATTTATGTCCAAGTTCCATTCGCCATTATGTTTGGTTTATTTATAATACTCGCCAAGTCCCACACACGATATAAATATACTAATATAAATAGGTTCGCAGTCCGGGTTATACCTTGCTCTCAAGTTACAGTTCGGTTTGACACAAGTTGACGATTGACTGGAGGTTGACTGTTGTTGACTGCCCTGTTGACCGAGGGTTGACTTTTGTTGACCAGCTTGTTGACCCGAGCTGAACCCGACCTTGGACCCGACCCTTAACTGACCCGGTTGACCCAGTCCACCCACTATTGACCACTTCAGTCTACCATCAGTCATCAAGCATCACCATTGTCGTCGGTCACCTATAATTACTGTACCATCTCCTTCAACAACCTAACCTAGTCCATCATACATCTGAACAACAATAACCTGGACATTACTCAACCACATCAGCCGCCTCCACCATCCGAGAGCCACCATCCCTATGACCACTGCCGTCACTTCCTGGACCCAATCCCTTAACCCGAGCCATCCCAATCCCCTGTTAGAACCATCGAGACCATCACCCAACCTTCAACTATCAATCTTTAGATCTGAAAATCTAGGAGTAGGTGAGGGGATCAGATTTTACCTTGGTTTGAAAAGGGGTTTCCGCCGCTGCCGCCACTGTTGCAGCCGGAACCACCGTCGCCACCTTAACTCCCTTCTCTCTCTCTTCCGTGTTCATTCTCTATCTCTCTCTTCCTCTTCGGCTCTACTCTCTCTCTAAATAATACTCAGAAGGGGTTGTGGAGATGATGGTGTTGGTTGTGGGGGTTGGTCGTCGGAGGACCGCCGGAGGCGGCGGTGGGAGCCCTCCGGCTCCTCCTCCTTTCCCTTTCTCCAAGTCTCTCTCTCTCTTTCCATATAGTGTATGTGTGTATGTATGAAAAGGAAAACACACAGATGTGTGTTGTGTTGTGTTTTTATAAAGAGGGTAAAGGGTGGGTGGCATCAAGAGGGGAGGACAAGTGTCCTCTCCCTTGGTGACTCACCCATTTCAAACGGGTGCGGGTTGGGTTCGTTATCGCGTATTAACTCGGTCTTGTATGCGTATTATAATAATATTGTTTATATTATTTGGTTCGGTTTTCAGTTTCGCACCTAACCGGCTCGCTCATTATTGGTTTCTATTAAAATAATCGCGAAAATTTTTTGGGATCTGTACCGGGTTGTTACATTCTCCCCCCCTTATAAGAATTTCGTCCGCGAAATTATGGTTGGGGTTATATCTTGTAGTTTAATCACAGTTCTCGTAACTTATTAAGATCATTCTCTCTAATGATACTCGTGGATTTAAACTTATAATTATATCACTAGACAAATATGTCATACTGCCGGAAGTTGAGGAAATAAATCCAAGGTTCACCACAAAGTTACAAGGATCTATGTAGACCAGGCTTCACGCCGGTCATAATACATTTTCCTAGACAAGTTTACGGCTCATACTAGCTACGAAAAGGGTTTAAGTTTTGACAATTCTACTTACAAGACCAGAGTATGAAGATTGACTCATCGGATAGTGTATCCAAATACAGGGAGATTAACCAAATCAGTGGCTTTACAGTTGTCAAAACGGGTAAATAGACAGCTAGGACATGGAATGTCACACCCTCAAATTCCACGTGCGGGGTTTTACCGCGAGGCGCGTGACACACCAGGATCTCAGTCAACGATCACAATAAACATACAACAAACATGCATTCATAATTATATTTAAAACCAAAATATCATGCTTTGAGCTGTAAACCAGCAGCGGAAGCATTCTTGTTTACAACCAAAAGACATATCATTGTTTACAAGACATTGTTTAATATGTTTCAAAATAATAGACGCCGTGCATGACCCCGTGCGCCTAGTCCGATAACCGCTACCTTAGCGACCTGAGAAAACATGCCAAAAATGTCAACATATAATGCTGGTGAGTTCACAGGTTTTCTTTTATAAAGTGTTGTCACAAGTTTTACAAAGATCATTCCCGTTAATACTATGTCATGAGAACGTTAGCTAGACGTTAAGTGTTTTTACTACTACGGTTGGGAACCCATTACTAAACGTGTCCAAAAGTTGATACCAGCCCAGATTGACTGGGCTACCGATGCCTCGGTAACCCGATAGGTAGAGACAATATGCACCCGCCCGGCCCCGCCGTCGAGTGGGGTTTGTGAGGCCCAATAGATCTATCCACATTTCCCTCGTTGTGCATGCCAGCACATTCATGGTTTCCCCCTGGGACTTTCCATAAAAGCCGTATAGTAACATAAAGTGCCCATAGTATAACATGACCTTTAAATAGTTCGTACAAAGTATGTTTCTCCCCCCAAAAGCAAAACAGTAAAAGTGGGGCTGTGAAACTCACCTTGGTTTGCGTTACTTGAAAATAGTTAAGTAATTATGTTATGATAGCCCCAGATAGCGGCGACCTATCATAAGATGCGTATAAGTATTGGACTAATAACCCGCAGGCTAACTAGTCCCCGAATGTCCAGACCGTGACCATAAACGTTTGAAAACACCTTTAACTGTTAAACCGACCGTGCCAGACAAGACCCGACATCCCATTGGTGACCCGACATCCCACGTGTTAGATAAATGCAAGACATCATGCAACATATGCAATTAAACACTTAGCACGCGCAACAATTCACCTAGTCTAGCATAATGTCCAATTAACGCATAAACAGGTCCGAACACGTCTTACTAAGTCATTGGGTGTATCCCGGGGTTCCTAACATGTTCCTAGGTGTCAAATCGTGTTCCGGGATGTCAAAACGCGTTCACGACAGCAGTACATGCGATTAGGAAGGTTACACGCGAGTAGGCTTTAGCCTATAGGCGATTAGGGGCCTAATCGCCTGATGTATCAGGCGAGTAGGGTCCCAATCGCCCCTAATGCTGCATAATCGCCCCCAGCTCAGGCGATTAGGATGCCTAATCGCCTGCAGCTGCCATACAACGAGTTTTCGCGCGTTAAACCCTCCAAATCAGATCCGAAACATGCAACAACACCCAATATCAAACCTAAATCATTTACCAACCCATTTCAAGCAAAAACCCCCAACATATCACTGATCTAGCATGTTCTATGCAATTATTTCCTAAAATGGCAAAGTACTAGGTTTCTTCTACCAACCTTATCTTTCCTTAAATGGAAACAATCAGATTTCAAACTTTACAAACATGTAAATCATCAAACCTCTGATCTAACATCTTCCTAGCATGAATCCTAACAACATTGCATCAACAATCATACCATAATCATCCTAAATCCTCAAGAACATACAAATGGGTCAAAATATGCATTTTCTTCAAAACACCACAATAATGGCTAAGATTCTAAGACAACCTTCCTAATGACCTCTACATAACAGAAGTACAATCATATCTTGAAAACATTCATGTTAAAATCACCAATAAGACCAACATATGCATGTAAACTTCACATATAACAAGCATTAAGGTGTAAACTTGGTTTAAGACTCTTTTGAAAGGTTTTTAAAGACACATTTGGTAAAACAAGGTCTGGAACTTTGGGGGAACTCAAAATAACAACTTTACAAAGGTTAGGGATGAAGAACACACCTTGGGTTTTGCTAAAGAAAGGTGTGTAAGCTTGGGGATGGTGATTTTTGTAGCAAAATGAGTTCCAGAGGTGTTTTAAGGTGTGTGGGCGACTTGGGAGCAGCTAGGGTTGTTCTAGAGGTGTTTGGGGAGTTAAGGGTTCTATTTATAGGTGTTTTGACCCGAGCCCTGCAGTTCACGCGAGTAGCAGTACCTTACATGCGATTGGGGGCCTAATCGCGTATAACATCAGGCGATTAGGTCCCAATCGCCTATAACCTTCCCTACTCGCATGTCTATATAGGCGATTAGGCCCTATTCCAGGCCCTAATCGCCTGATACCTGTCAGGTTGGGTTTTCGGCGCGTTAAACGCTATTTTAACATATATAAACACGTATTCACATACCGACAAGTCACATAATGATTCCAAACATATAATGCATGATAACTAACACGTTTATATCCGTTCACCAATTCCCGGGACTCGAGACTCGTGTGTGCATTAAACCCGGTGATTCCACGAATCACCGATCCTTGTACTCATGGTTATGGACCGACTCCCGATGACCCCGCGGATCATCATAACGACTCCCGATGATTCCCAGAATCATCATACCGACTCGACTGACTCCGTTAAGGACGTAATATGCATGACTCGCTAAGGTAGACTTACTAGTTTAGTCAACGTTACTAACCTGAGTTTGCCGGGTGTCACATGGAAATCATGGAAACAGGACCTGTAAATTCTTCAATCTTTTGGTCGTTCGATTGGTTTTAAGAATGATCCTGTTTCATTTACTTATTAGTTTAACGAAACGATTCAATGGGGAGGGATGAAAGGCATTTGATTGGATAAGTACGACAAAACCAACTTTACACTTGCCAAGTTGTGCGTCACTTGGGCTTTGGTAAAGAAGTACTATTTATATCAAGTGTTCTTCTTGTCGTTTATAAAATAGGACTAAAATGGTTTTGGCGTTCCCATTTTTCAACGAGCGGTTTATAGGAAAGGGTTTTCGAATGACTTCGGCATTGGTCATCTAAATCGTATCTTCTGGTTTTGGCCAAAGAGTTTTTACTGGAAAAATGGAAAGATCGAATTGTTGCTTTGTTTTCACATCGAGCGCACCATCTGCGCAAGGACTACGACATTTGGTCAGAATCAATGGTTTCGTCTAAAATAACAGGAAAAGAATATTTGGTTTACTGTAATGTCCGAAGATAGACTAGGGTTTATTCTAGATTGAACTTCCAGTCTCAGTTCTAACGTACCATTGACGCTTATATATAGGGTGTACCGCAGCTAACCCACCACGTCTTTGATACACCAGAAACTTACCAGAAGTCTTTTTTTTTTTTTTTTTTTTTTAAATAGGGTTTAAAATTTTGAATTGATTCCCAGTCTCATTCTTGATGTACCATCGGCGTTTATATATAGGGTGTACCGCAGCTAACCCACCACATCTTTGATACACCAAAAACGAACTGGGATCTTTTCCGAAATTCCGTGTGGAATTCTACACTACCATAGCGTACCGGTAAATTGGCGATCCCAATTTACCTTACATTAGAGTGTTACGTTTTCCGAGGATATTTAGCACGAATGATCAAAATGCAAAGTTTAAGACAAGTTTTATTAGCATTGAGGCACATAAACATTTCGCTTGAATATGAATTAATGGTTTCAATACAAATGGAGAGGGAGTTTGCTAGGAAGGATCATACTCTTTAGATTGTTTCTTGTTTGGCGTTTTAGCAATTCAAGGGTTTCTAAGTCAGATTGGCCAGGTTAACCGTGAAATCTATGTGAAAATCTCCTATCATTCACTAGTGTCTCATTAAAATTTCTCCAAAGGAGCTAGGTGTTGCACTACATATGAATAGAGGTAGGGGTATCACGGGGATTATGATACAAGATCGTCTCAAATATCCAGAGTTATCTAATTCTTCTAGATCTGATAATGAAGATAGTAGGTACATCTTTGCTCAAAGTTAGGAGAGAAATTCGACATTTTGGTTGGTAATCAGAAAATCTTAACATAGATTTGGAATGATCATTGAGTAAACTAAAGTTTTCTTGGTGTTCACGTATGTTCCATGAGGTATTACAGTCTGAAAGAACCTAAACGTCTAACTAGCAAGGAACGAGCATTGAAGTTTTTGCACTCAAGTGTTACCAGAATGGTTTATAACATGGTGTTCAAGAGCCTTTTAGATGATAAAACGGAAAGATCACCAAGTTTCTGAACGCGATTGGGTGCCTTTGCTCACAAATTTTGCTAAAGTGCCCATAAATTCTCAAGATTTTGCGAAATGAAATCAAAGGAATGCGACAGATAGAGTTCAAAATGCTTATAAAAGCGTTATTTCCCAATATTTCCAATCTAAAGATTATGTATAATGGTTTAAATGAACGATTTTTGAGTCTCAAAGGATGTCTTAAGTAAAGTTTTGTGACCAGAAACGGGGCATCGATCATGAGTTTGATTTTCTACAATAGAAGTTTGGAATGTTGGTTACACAAACAAGGAGCTTGTCACGGATAACTCTATCAAAGTATTCAAATAAATGTCGGAGGATCACTAGGTTTCTGAGTGCAGTTGAGCGTTTTTGCTCACGGGTTTTACTAATATAACTAATGGAGTTTCAAAATTTTGCAAATAAAATCAGGGAGAATGTGACAAATGGAATCCAACATACTTAACAAAGTATTATCTCACGAGGTTTCCAATCCAAAAGGTTATGCACCACGTTTTGGATGGTTCAAGTGAATGATTCCGAGTTCCAAAGAATGCCTACGTAAGGTTTCATAACCATAAAGGGGCATTGAGCATGAGTTTGGTTCTCCAAAGTAGACGTTTAGGATGTCTGTAACATAACCAGGAAGCTTCTCTCAAAAAACTTGGTTCAAGTGTTCTAAGGAAATGATGAAGGATTACTTGATAGATTCAAGGATACAATCCATCGGATATTAGAATATCGTAGTTAGGGAATCAAAAGTACATAAGATAAGTGTATTCCTAACTCGTCCGTAGTTATCCGAGGTGGTTTAACAAGTTTCGCTTTTGAGGGTGTTAACTCAACTCTCATGATCTTCAATAAAAATATTCCCGATATGCCCTTGCGCCTGCGAATTCATGATTATGTTCGCGACCATAATCACTTCCTCGCCTCACTTAAGCATCCAAGCATATTCTTATTAAAATCATGACATCTCACTTTCTCGTGGTTGTTTTCACTAGTTTACTCATGTGTTCTTGGTAAGGTCTCATCCTAATGTGTTCAGTACCCGTGGTCGACTCATTCGGTATCACCTTGTTGCATCTCCAGTTCATCCTTCATGATTCGTTTCTCCAAACCGAATCAAACTCTGTGGTTTTAAAAGTTAGGATCCTAGGGTTTACAGTTGAAGCCTAATGGAGTTCTTATTCGCTTCAGCTGTTTGCTCTGATACCAACTGTCACAACCCGACCCAGGTGGGCCCGGTCGGAATACAGATTGTTACCAAAACATCACGCAATGCAAGCAAACAGCGGAAGCAATGTATATATTACTATATTTTATAAATAACTGTTTACATTTCTAAATACCATACAATCTCTAATACAAATACTTCGGATAATATCTAAGGTTCTCGCTTGACTTCTGATTCGTCCGCCAGGGATACTCCGAGTCGTAGCTGCTCCATCCTTCCAACTCAGACAAGTACCTGAACACATGCTTAAAATGGTTTTGGGTCAGCGATTACGCTGGTGAGTCCGTGCGTTAGTTTAAATGGTTTTCAATAAGTTTATTATTTCAAAAGCAAGTTCATAAGGTTTACACTATTCAACACATGGTGATGTACAAGCGACACCTCAAACCTAACACGGAATCTATCTACTGCCATTATAGATTCTCCTGGCAAAATACATGTCACAACGGCCCGCAGGCCTAAGTGGAGGGTTTTCTGGGCTTCCGGATCCACTGTGTGTGGGGGTTTCCCCAAGTAGCGCTACCCACATATTAAGTGGCCCAATCCCCTGGGTTAATGAGTGTCGGTATGGTTATTCGACAGCTACTATCTTGTCACATCAAACAATTTATCATAAGGAAGCATGCATTCACCCCAAAACAGTAAAACATGAAAAGTGGGGAAGGTACACGGGACTCACCTGGTTGCTCAGCGTAAAAACGAGGTGCTCAGTATTCATACTGGTACTCTCCAGATTGGGCCCTATGTCGACACACATTATTATTAGTATTTGGTTTTATTCGTTATGGTTACGCGTGGGGACGAGCTCGAGCGTGTGGTTTATATTTCCTTTCATTTTAGTGTCCAAAGTCTATGTCCAAACCTTAGTCTCCCATGTCTAAAGTTCTTATCTCATCCAAGGTGTTTACAACTAGTATTGGTTATATATATAAGTTGGTGTAACATGTATCACTATATATTGGTACTTATAGTCATGTCCGAATTCTAGTTCCAATATTAATCCAAGTCTTAAGGTCTCAATAATTATTTCTATGTGTATATGCCTAGATCTAATCCAAGTCGCTAATGTCTTGATCCGAACCTTATATCTTATTATTATGTTCAAGTGTCGAGTCTAAAGGTTAGGTGCCATTGTCCGATGTCTTCCTTGTCCAAATATCAAGTTCATATATTATAACTCACTATATGTCGCTTCTTATCCAATTTATGTCCAAGTTCCATTCGCCATTATGTTTGGTTTATTTATAATACTCAACCACATCAGCCGCCTCCACCATCCGAGAGCCACCATCCCTATGACCACTGCCGTCACTTCCTGGACCCAATCCCTTAACCCGAGCCATCCCAATCCCCTGTTAGAACCATCGAGACCATCACCCAACCTTCAACTATCAATCTTTAGATCTGAAAATCTAGGAGTAGGTGAGGGGATCAGATTTTACCTTGGTTTGAAAAGGGGTTTCCGCCGCTGCCGCCACTGTTGCTGCCGGAACCACCGTCGCCACCTTAACTCCCTTCTCTCTCTCTTCCGTGTTCATTCTCTATCTCTCTCTTCCTCTTCGGCTCTACTCTCTCTCTAAATAATACTCAGAAGGGGTTGTGGAGATGATGGTGTTGGTTATGGGGGTTGGTCGTCGGAGGACCGCCGGAGGCGGCGGTGGGAGCCCTCCGGCTCCTCCTCCTTTCCCTTTCTCCAAGTCTCTCTCTCTTTCCATATAGTGTATGTGTGTATGTATGAAAAGGAAAAAACACAGATGTGTGTTGTGTTGTGTTTTTATAAAGAGGGTAAAGGGTGGGTGGCATCAAGAGGGGAGGACAAGTGTCCTCTCCCTTGGTGACTCACCCATTTCAAACGGGTGCGGGTTGGGTTCGTTATCGCGTATTAACTCGGTCTTGTATGCGTATTATAATAATATTGTTTATATTATTTGGTTCGGTTTTCAGTTTCGCACCTAACCGGCTCGCTCATTATTGGTTTCTATTAAAATAATCGCGAAATTTTTTTGGGATATGTACCGGGTTGTTACAATCCAAGTCAACGGTCACAATAAACGACATCTATATTATATTAAAACAACGTAAATAGCCCATTAAGTTTCAAAATCTATCCATCGCTTGCGGAAGCGTAAAATTTTATTACAACCCAAAAGTAAAACATGAAAGTCTATTAATGCTCAAAATGAAATGCAAATGGATCCTAGACGCCGTGAGACTCCGTGCGCCTAACTCAATGCTGTTACCTTAGCGACCTGAGAAAACATGCCAAAAAGACGTCAACATATAATGCTGGTGAGTTCACAGGTTTAAGTTTACAAAGCGTTACTAACGTAAAGAATTTCATCTTAAAATGCCAAGTGTGTAAAACCTTCAAATAAATAACAAGTGTTTCCTTACTACTATGACTGTGTTGCCGAAACCATTACTGACATGTGTTGCATGTGTTGCCGCCCGTGTTTGAGTTGCCGAAAATAGAGACAATATGCACCCGCCCGGCTCCCAGCCGTCGGGTGGGGTTCGTCAAGCCCAATAGATCTATCCACATTTCCCCCGTCGTGCACCGCAGATTCATGGTTTCAATAGGGACTTAGCGTTGCGTTTCATAAGCGTTGCGTTTCAAAAGTGTAGCGTTTCATAAGCGTTGCGTTTCAAAAGTGTAGCGTTTCAAAAGTGTTGCGTTTCATAAACATTGCGTTTTAAAAAAGTGTTGCGTTTCATAAACATAACGTTGTATTTGTTAAAAATGTGTGGCATGCTTCTCCCCCGGGAAAAAGTGTATAAAAGAGGGGCCGTGAAACTCACCTTAGAGTGCGCCTTCAGATATTTAGAATTTCAACACGTGTATGATGACCCAACTTAGTGACGACCTATCAATGAGTTTACATAAGTGTGATGACTACTAACCCGAAGGCTAATCAGTCTCCAAGTTGTCCAGACCGTGACCGTGTATGTTGAAAACATGTTTAAACGTTAAACTAACCAAACCAGACAATACCCGGCATCCCATTGGTGACCCGACATCCCACGTGTTAGCCACATACAAGATATCATGCAACTTATGCAATTAAACACTTAGCATGCGCAAACATTCACCCTATCTAGCATAACGCCCAATTAACGCATAAACAAGTCCGAACACATGTTACCAAGTCATTGGACATGTCACGGGGTTCCTAACATGTTCCTAGGCGTCAATCCGTGTTTCGGGATGTTAAAATATACATACAGCAGCATTACACGCGATTAGGAATCAAACATGTGATTAGGAAAAGTCTACTGGTGATTAGGAGAGTCAAACTAGTGAATAGAATTATAATAATGGCGATTAGAACTCCTATTCGCTAGTTCTGATCTGTTCCGTCCTTTTTGCGCGTTTAACCCTCTAAATCAGATCTTAAACATGTGTAAACACCCAATATACAACCCAAAACATTAACCCAACTATTTCAAGCAAAAACCCCTAATTTATCATCATCCTAGCCGTCCCGAATGCATGCGGTTTCCCCAAATAGCATAACTTGCATGTAAGCATCACATCAACATGTAAAACTTACCCTAAATAGCAAATATTCAGATTTCATCCCATAACGACGTTATCCAACATTATCCTACTGTTCTAGCATCATCCTAGAGTAAACCCTAACCTCAAACAATCAACAAAACACAACATATCATCATCAATCCATCATAATCACTCAAACGGGTCAAAACGCCTAATATCAATATTACACATCTATGAACCTTCAAACTCCTAGGTTATCATCATATTAACTCATTTAGGTCAGAAACACAATAATAACACAAGAACAATCATGTTTAAACAATAAAAATCCTATCTTGCATGAATACATCACATATAACAAGTATAGAGGTTTGGGTTTGTTTTGAAACTGATTTTAATGAGTTTTCAAAGACACAAACGTTTAGAAATCAGGTCTGGACCTTTAGGGATCAAAACAATATCATTACAAAGGTTTGGGATGAAGAACACACCTTGAAATGATGAGATTATGATGTGTAAAGCTTGGAAATGTGATTTCTTGTTCAAAAACGTGTTGCAGTGGTTGAATAAGGTGTGGGGTGGCTTTGGGGTGTATTAGGGTTTCACAAATGATGTTTTAAAACATAAGGGTGGTATTTATAGGCGTTTTTTTAGTCGTCATGTGCAGATCAGGCGAGTACAGGATGGTTACAGGCGAGTAGAGCTGTAATCGCCTATACCTACTAGCGAGTAGGCTGTAATCGCCTATACCTATTGGCAATTACGCGTAATCACCTATAATGTCATGCAATTACGCGTAATCACTATTTTAACACATATAAACACGTATTCACATACCGACACGTCACATAATGATTGTAAGCACATAATGCATGATAACTAAAACGTTCCTATCCGTTCACCAATTCCCGGGACTCGAGATTTACGTGTGCGCGTTAAACCCGACGATTCTACAAATCGCCAATCCTTTTACACATGGTTATGGACCGACTCCCAATGATCCCGTGGATCATTGTAACGACTCCCGATGATTCCCGGAACCATCATAACGACTCAACTGACCTAGTTAAGTATGTTTGAAACGTTTTTCGCTAAGGTAGACTTATGTGTTTTATAAAATGTTAACCTAAACGTGCCGGGTGTCACATCATCCCCCTGTTGAAAGAATTTTCGTCCCAAAAATTTCCTGAAGTCAAAGAGAACGAAGCGATAAAAAGAAAAATTTTCCCGATCGTCACACAAACCACTTCCATTCATCCCTACAACCTGGAATCTTAACTGAACATAATAAACCAGCACGGTTATTCCATTCGGTCATCTCCTCGGCTGAGCAAATATCATTTTTCAATCTTCATTTCCAGGCTATAATATTTTGATCAAAGACATCAACGCAATCTGCAATCCTGCACCACTTATCCTTTTCCAAACCAAATACAATAGGCAAAACATCTTTTAAAGGATATGATCACCCAACCATGGGTCTACCCAGAACCTCACTTTAATCAAATTCTGCATTTTTACCCCTAATGTCAAACGTTCTTGAAGTAATGGGCTAGGTTGGTTATCGGAAATTCCAGTTTCCTCTAATGCATTGTTAATGTTATGTCTTGCCTGGCCTTTTATATCGTTTAGCTTGATAAATTATAACGTTGCTTCTCATGTAATGCAAATAAAACAAACAAGTGTCGTCTAGTTCTCATAAGATTATCTTGATTCGTTTATTGTTGGCTAGCATCTCTTCGAGATTTGGCTCATCCGGAACGAATAGTTAGAATGTGACGCGTGTTCGTTCCTTTGTCATCTTAACATTTTTTTTAAAGTTGAATTTGTTTTCATTCCACAATAAAAACCAAGTTATATCTGGATAATGGGTAAGCGAGCAACAAGCTGCGCCGCTATCCCTTTTGAATCGCAAAGCTTATTCTACTAAATACAAACCCTTGGTTTGGTTCCTCATGCTTTGAATGACGATGCTTACGTGCAATACCCTATACATGTTTTCTTTAATCTTTTTCTCCTTATATTATGGGTTGAGTTATTCTACAAAGGCTATAAAAAATGAGAAGGGTGAGAAGGATACAAAAAACACAATAGATCATCAAATATGACACAATGAGCCACAAAATATAACACAGTACCAAAAAATATAACACAATGCTGAAGAAAAAAGACACAATGAATTGAAAAAATGACACAATGATGAAAATAAGAAAAAGACACAATGGTACATAAAAGACACAATGATATAACGCATATTCTAAAAACTACAAGCTAAAACCCCAAAAAAACGAAGACCTAAAAACTAACGACGTAGGGTTCGATAAGACGATTCCAATGCCGCTTGAATGAGTTCAATCGGAGTCCGTTTGATACCCTTCCTACGACTTCCTATTTTTCTTTCATTGTGTATTTGATCCTAACCCATATTATATGTAATTAGATCTTTGTTGGACAATTTTAAGAGAGTTTAAAATCGTTGTATGATTTCATATTTTGATTGTATAAATTTGTAAACCTATCGATGACGACCCCCAATAGGCTCACCTTCACAACCTCATAAACCCTCTTTCGAATAGTTCAATAAATGCGGTTTCCTAATAGCGTATGATCAACCATTTAACTTATTCACCGATGCTTCATAAATCTAGCACTCCGATTTTCATGGATATGGTTTAATAAAATAAATAAAAATTGTCTAAATGTAATTAAGCGTGTTGAATTTAATAAAATAAATCTAGGCCTCCATTATGATCAACCATTTAGCTTATTCACCAATGCTTCATACAACTTTTTTTTAGCATTAAAAGTGGTTGAAACTTTTTTTATTAAGTCATATTAGGGGGGTGTTTGGGATTGATTATTCAAAACAGATTATGCGTTTTGGAAAAGCAGGGGTGGAGCTGCTTATAGATTATTGCGTTTTGGTAGCCTAAAAAACTGATTATCTGCGTTTTCAAAACGCAATCCAAACACTAAAAACTGATTATCTGCGTTTTCAAAACGCAATAATCTAAAAATCGGATTCAAAGCGCAACTCCAAACACCCTCTAGATTTTTCAACCCCGAGACACTCCCGGGGTAATCAGCTAGTAACACATAATGAATAAGAAACAATGTCATACACACAATTCGTAAAACACAAAGCATAAAAGACAATTAGAAAAAAGTTTAAAATACACTGTTAGACACGAAGTGTTAAACACAATGCATAAATGACATTAGTAAAAAGTATAAAACACAATGCCACTATCTATGTGCAAAGTGTTTATAAGGGTATAGGAAAAAACTCCAAGGTTAAAACTTCATTTAGGCAAAACACCAATGTAAAAAACAATGAGAAACTTAACTTGCTAAAACCAAATGCATATAAAAGTTAAAAAAAAAACACAAACACAATTCCTAAAACGCCACGCAAATATAGCCAAGCTAGTGAAAAATGGAAATTATAAAAGTTGAGTAGGAACAGGTTAAAAATGAATACGGTAAAAGATGTGGGGGGGGGGGGGGGTCGGTGGGAAATCCCACCAACACCCCCTTGTAAGATTACGCTGATAAATAGAATACTGCGCGTTGCGGCACGGGTACATTGCAAACATCTATTGGATTACTCGAACTGCCATATGATGCGTTCACCATATATAATGTTCAAGGTTGAGGATGTCTAAGAATGGAGTAATAGTGCAAGGATTAAAAACACAAGAGTGGTGGAGGTAAAATTTTCAAGGATTACTCCAAGCGCCATATGATGCGTTCACCATATAAAATATTCAAGGTTGAGGATGTCTAAGAATGGAGTAATAGTGCAAGGATTAAAAACACAAGGGCGGTGGAGGTAAAAATGAAGTAATAGTACAAGGGGTAAAAATCCAACGTTTAAATGAATGCGTATAGTGTAATGGGTAAAAACACAAAGTTTAAAACCTAAGCTTGTGGTTGCGTAAAAAATGGAGTAATAGTGCAAGGCGTAAAATTAAAAACGCAATGTTTAAATGAATGGGTAACAGTGCAGTGGGTAAAAACACAAAGTTTAAAACCTAAGGGATTGGTGGCGTAAAAATATGAAGTAGTAATGCAAGGCGTAAAAACACAAAGATTAATACTTAAGTGGGTGGTTATGGAATTGAAACTTAAGGGTTAAAAAGCAAACTTTCAAGGTTAAGAGGTTAAAAGTAAAATGAAAAAGTTTAAAAATGATATGTTGAAAAAGCAATATGTAAAGTCGAGGGAGTGAAGGTGGAGTTGCCACCGACACTCCCTCTTAATATACATATACTAGATTTTTGCTAGCTGGGGATTCGTCAAGTTTAAATAAAACATAAATTGTCATGTCAATTTCACATATTGGGTCATAAAGTCGGTTAACCATGCCGTCGACATTGTATTACAAGCTGTAGTGTTTTAATGGAGCTAACTATAGTGACTCCATATAGATTTTAACTCACGAGACACTTTAAAGCCACTAAGTAAATGAAAATCTGGTTCTTCCAAATAACTTATAAAACCCGACTCTCTATTAAATTTGCTAAAAAGCTCATAATTCTTGAAATTAGACTTCGTAAAAGTTCTTTCGGAATTAGTTAAAAAATCTATATTTTTAAATGTTCTTATTCGAATCTCGTGATCCAGACCTTGCGTCGCGCCTTGTTCTTTTCGTCGTGTTGGAAAATATTGTTCCACCTCGTCGATTAATTTGTATGACCATCGAGGGGGTTTTTTTACCTATTTCGTTTATTCCAATATCTTTTTTTTTCATGTTTAGGGTTAGTTATAATTTCGTTCAATGAAATATTATTTGAATCAATTTTTCGTTTTTTTTTTCTGATCTTTCAATTTTATGTTCATTTTCTGGAAAATTAGGATAGGAAAGAAGGATATCATAAATTTTATTTAGTTTAGCTGTTTCTGTGCAATTTTCTATCGAAGTTTCATTTATTATTGAAGAAGAAATATTGATTAATTTCTTCGTTGTCAATCAACTCCTATAGCATCAGGGGTGGTAAATCCACATATCAAGTTATTTTTTAGTTGAGTATGCTATCCTTACTGAGGGATTAAAATCCTAATGTGACATAAACACAAATGACAATATATAATAAGTTAGTTCATCATATTGTTATGAAGCAAAGAAAACATATGGAGTCAAAACTGGTGGAGCGATCAAGTTATCTGAGCAAATAAACTCATCGCACCTGAAGAATTGAATAGGTAAATATAGGATAGAAATATACTGTTTAATAGCATTTAAACCAAAGTGTAAAATTGAAACCTTAAGCTACATAGAGACTTGTACTCACCAACCACAATTTGCGTATAAAAAAACTGAAATAATCTTATCTTTGAGCATATGATAACATACCTCATTTTTTTATCTATCATCAAATGAAAAGGAACTATAATTTGGAAGGAAGAAAAAAAATGGAAACCAACTTTGCTCAGAAGTATGGGTGGCTCTGGTTGCCTATTTGAAGCCATGACAACAGCAATGTACAACAACAACATTTGAACCCAATAAATACCATCAATAGCAAAAACTATTAATAGGGCCTGAGGAGGGTGGGATATAGGTAAATCTTACCTCTATTATTAGGAATAGAGAGACTGCTTCTAGAGATACCCCCAACTCGAGAACATACAAGAGACAAGCAATCAGTACTAAAAAAATGTAGCTACCAAATATTACATACACTGATGATAGGGTAACATAGTGGACCAAAAAAACCATATCAACATATGCATAGGAAGACACTCTAAAGAACAGGTGACCAAAGTGAAGGAAGGTCTAAGCCCGTAAGACCAGACTAAAGCACTACTCTTCCCTCTCGTAAAACTCTTTAACCTTAATCCTATGCCTCCACGAGCTCCTATTCTGGATCATGTCCTCATAGAGGTGAAAATCTATTAAATCAAGACGAATTTGCTTGTCACAAGTCAACTTAGGTCTACCTCTACTCCCCGCTCCCTCCACAGTGAGGGTTTTCACTGCTTTAAATAGGGCCTTCACGTGCACAATGTAAAATTTCGTATTTCAATTATCTTATCATAATCGTTAGCTAATAAAATCATTTAAATCTTGACATTTTAACGTATATTAAATTTCTTGTAACGTATTTAATTAATTTCATTCGAAATAATATATTATTGTTAAAAAAAAAAAAAAAAAAAAAAAAAAACCCTCATAAACTATGGTTTAGCGTAACATTGTAATATCCGAAAATTTGAACCTCTAAATATATAAATAAGTTGTATCGTATTTTCTTAAACGATTTTAATTCTTTGTATAACCCATCTAGTGTTAGCAACACATATCATATATTTCCATTACTAAATTATTAATAAAAAACAATAATAATAATTACAAAACATAAAAGTAAAAAAAAAAAAATGAATCATGTAAGATGTATATGTTATGCATGTACGTAAAAAAAAGGACAACATATTGACAAAAACAATTAATGTCACCATCCTTCCATGTTATTTCTTCTGCAACTCGTCCAGAGATAAAATGAAACTGTCGGCACCGGCTTGTTTTAACCCGAAACAAATCACCAAAACCTTTCCATATTAACCTTCAATGTTAGCCAAGATTCACGCAATCAAGCACACGTCAACAGGCTGTCAAAATCTCACCATGACAAGCTCAATCACCGGCTCAAATTAAGGAGTTCCCATAAATCCGAACACGCGCCTCAACTATATATAAATGACAACCCATTCGGACATACGATACATGATTAACCTCCGTGTTAAACCTATTGGCGAACCATCTCTCATATCTCTTGACCACTGACCAGCACCACCTCACCCGACTCTTCTCGGCCCTTCGTGTTTTCCGACCATAACTCCGACAACAGCAAAATATATATATATATATATATATATATATATATATATACATATAGGGTAAGTATCTAGTGAAAACCTTGGTGAGTTGTAAAAACTCTAGAAACCCATTGCATGATCCTTATTGAGCCACGTATATGTTTTAATTTGAAGCCTTAGGGGTATTTTTGACTTTTACTATCTTCCATGTTTCAGCTTTTGTCAGTGTGATTGAAAATAACACTTTCATTTCTCTCTCTTCCATACCAACTTGGATAATGAGGATTTTCCTCCCACCGGTACCAATAGTTAATTATTGCGTACCTGTGATTACTCCATCTTATCTACCATTGCCGCAATCTATCTTGAATCGTGTCCTTGAGACCTCTTCATTATCCACAAAAGCTCACCTTAACATAAACACCACAATTAGCTTTTAACATGTCATGTGAGTTAATATCAATTTCTACCTTTGGGCCTTGATCGAGTCTTGGATTGTACGGGTCACTGCTTTCAAGAGCACACAAGTTTGAGTTCAAGTACTTACTTACTTGTACAAGATTTCACTCAAACCAGGGCTCTGATACCAACTTGAAAGACCCTAGACCTTTTTAACCGAAAATACACAGCGGAAATATGAACCAGAAAATTTCTTGCTTTATAAAAAACATTATCGTATGTTTGGAACCCATAGCTAAAAGATATTATAGGTGTTTCATGTTTTATTGTTTCTTATTACATCATCTACAACTCATCTTTATTAGTTTACGTGACCGTGACCCCGTACAATCCGCATCCTCACTCGACCTCCAACCATTTCTTGCTTTGTGAGCTTGACTTGACAACCTGCAACTACCACATAACCATTTCGTTAGTTCATTAAGTGACTTTATGCAAATATTCACAATATGGAAATAACGTCAACAATACTCAATGGTCATAACCAAACGCCTTTTTGTAAGTTCGGATCCGGTCTCCGGATCCTATCCTCCAATTTTCATGCATTCATACTTACATACCTGCATTTTTATTATCATCCTCCTAACAAAAAGATTAATGACATTACAATACACACGCACATACAAATCCCATGTACAAGTTATCTTAACCCGTCATACTACTCTTCCTTCATGTATTCTCAAGGACAAACATGACGTTTCCGAACTTATACTCAACCTACACATAACGACCAACCTTTACATACATAACACTTTCACACGTTACCGGGCATAAGCAACTATGAACACATTTTATTACACTAGCATCCAATGCGAGAAACCTCCACTTACTAAGCGGTTTACCATTTGCGTGACCTTGCATAACTATACAATTCAATCTAAATAGTTACACCCATGATTTAATGTACCCATCTATATATATACACTCATATCAATCCGTACATTTTACCATTCATTCTTATGCCATATTTGTTAATCTTGGTTTATTTCATGCTTAATTACCCTCACTTCATTATCTTTGTTGCTCATTTATCCCAACTACTTTCATTGTTGTATGGTGAACTATACCCGTCCACCAACAACATCAATTCGCTTACCTTATTATAAATTACCTTTTCATACTTGTTTCCCATTCTCTATTTATACATAAGCATACAATTACTAAACCAAGAGTTTGCATCATAAGTCACTTACCTTTGCCCGTAGGAGTGTTTTCGCCTTATACGCGTTTGACTTCTAGTCCCAAGCTTTTCACCTTGCTCGAGATCATATCCACTTGACCCGTTTACTTTTAAGCTTCTTGTACCTAGCTTACTTTCAAGTCAACATGCCGTGTTAGAATACTAATTTGGAACTTACCTATTCAAACATTAGTATTCATTCTACATCATTCAAACATGACATCAATACATTCAACAACTAGTTCTATTCAATAAGTCTTTCCATATACTACCCGTTTAACCCGTTAGTGAAAATACTTGCATGAACTAGTTGGTAAGTGTTCTTAGACACTTTTTGAATGCCACATAATATGCTATTCTTTCCCTACAATCCGTACTCCAAGACTACTACAAGCGCGTACATTCTTACACCTTTTCTTATTAAATATTACATTATAAATGTGCAGCGATTTTCTGCGCAGCTGCTGTTCAAGGTCGTTTTTCCCCTTCTAAACCTCGGAATCAGATCTTGACTATCAAATACAAAATGTGCGTCATTCAAAGACCTTTCCAAGCATATAAAGAACAACTCCTAACGATTTTTCTATGATTTTATATGAATATTTTAAGATCAGGTCAGAAACATAATTTTGACCAAACAGCTTTGCTGTCAAAACTGAAATGTTAACTTTAGATGCTGTTTTGACCCACTACAACTCAGAATCAGCTTCTTATGACTAAATATGAAATGTAATATGTGCAACAAGCTTTTCAACGATATAAGGCTCGTCTTCTAACTCCTAATAACGAATGAGATATGACCTTTACAAGATCATTACCTAGGGTTGTCAAGAGTGACGAATTTCATAAAATTTTACATTGTTTCAACTAACACCACCAAATATTACCATTAGACTCAATTCAAGTTTCATGTAGCCATTTTATCAAACATTTGGCGGACATTATTCCTACCGACTAATTCCATGGTTAGTCGTCTAGGGACATCACCCATTACAACAAAGTTAATACCATTCCTACTTAGTAATCAATACTACCAAGTTTCACTATGACTAGTTATAACCATGTTTAGCTAGGCATTACATCGAACACTTGGCGTGCCTAAATTTTAACAACTAGTTTTCATAGCAAGAGCATATAACAACTTTAGCCAATATATATGATTTAGCAATCCTTCACATAATTAACACTTTATGTATCAATTGCTCAACTAACAACACACCCATATCATTATAATCACCATTGATGATGAGTTTTTCATCTAGAATCAAAACCCACTTTACATATACTCATGACTTCAATCAAAATCATATAATTCAATTATACCTAAACATGTTATGATGTATTTAGGTTTAGTTTGGGTCTCTAATCATAATGGAACTCTTAGACATCACCAATTTTCGTACTTACAAAACACCCAAAAATCTCACCATGATCATACATGAAGCATACATCAAATTAAACCAAATAATTAATACCTTTGGGTGTGTTGGACCTTAGATAACCCCGTTTAGCTTAATGCACGGATTTCACCTTTGATTTTGGCTTGATTTGAATAGAATTGGAGCTTTTAGGGTTTGGTTCATGAAGGAGATGATTCTCCTGATGAACAATCGACACACACACACACACACACAAGGGTGTGTGTTCACACTCATTTTACCATTTTAACATTTCATGTTTTGCTACTTGTCAACTACAGCCCCTCAAGTTTTCCCCAAAGTCTTTTGTTATTCAAACTTAATTAACAAAGCTAGCTTCTAGTGTTATTCCCATAATAGGACATAACCCAAGTTCTTATTATTCGAGTCTCGTTTTATTATTATGCTAATCACGTATACTGGCGTAATTAAGCAAAATGGATTTTTGGGGTGTTACAAGTCTACCCCCCTTAAAGAAGGTTTCGTCCTCGAAACCTCTTTCATTCTTCCAACTTAAGCCTACTCATACCTTTTAGTTGTTTACGAATTCAAGTGACATGATTAGAACGTATGCCAAGTACCCTTAGTGGATATGTGTGTCCGTGGAAATTATAAATCCTTGTGCACTCATTTCAACCTATCGAGGCTCAAATTCTAGCCTAATATTAAGCTCCTACCAAACATCATCACTACATATATATTTATATATTTTCATTCAAGATGTATACCATACCACGAACCCACTCATAGAGGATGCAAGGCTGTATTTGTGAACAATCATAATTACATGTTTTGTTCATAGTTTTGAAATATTAACAATATGCCTTCATGCAATTATCAAGCATAGCGAACCGATCGCTACCATAATTCGACTCATAAACCACATTTTTTTTCTTTTATTCTTTCTTTAGTCACATACATTTTCATTACAAGCTTGTCACAGTTTCCACTATTATCATTTCTTCTAAATATTCCCAAACGCTACATAAAAGTTAGAACTTGAACATACGCATTTAGTAATCATTCATTCATTATTGTCACCATCATAACATAATTACTAATTCATCCTCACTCTTACTTACTTGAGAGTTGGACATAACTCTATAGTCACTACCGAACCGGTACATCTACCATATACATCCCACCCCCTTCGGTAATTCTCAGGGCCATCCTATTCATGCCTATTTGTTTGTTAGTTCATTTCAGGCACTACTTACTGTAGACACGTATGTCCATTGCTTAACAACACCGAGTCTAGGCTAAAATTCATTAATCTTTTGACCTTTAAAAGTCAAACTTTCCAAACTACATCATACTTGAGATACCATTCATTCATACGGGGATAATATTTAACATATCAATTTCCTACTCAACAATCACAAAATAACCAAATTTACTAACCTTCCTTTCACAGCATTAACCAACCATCCTGATGTTGGATTGACCTGCTCTTTCACAAGTCCATGCCATACCTAGCTTGGTTTAGTTCATTCACATGATGAGTTCAAACTCGTTAACATCATATCACCTATCTTGTAGATTTCATCATATCCAAAATTCGACCATTCATATCTACGAAATCATTGGTTAGACAAATATTTTGCATTCATAACAATTGTCTTTCAATAGTCCATGCAAAATTCTTTCCTTTGCATGTCTAACTATCTAAAATGCTTTGATAAAACTCCCGTTACAATACAAAATCAAGTTACACATCTAACATTCTTACATATGATCTTTACATTTTATTTGTTACTTCACAAAATCTCAGTAGTTTGACTTTTCAAAGTCACCTACCGCTTCTTACTACTAATTTATGACATTCGGTCATTATCTTTATCTACTCATTATATTTATAGTTTAAATTAGGGGTTTTACTTCTTTTCCATTTAGGCATGCATACAAAACCCCATTCTATCTTTTCATGCAAAAATTTTCCTTTCTTGTTAAATTGAATCATCCACACGGGTCTTAGTATATAAGTTGTCCCGGTTCTCATAGATTATCTACTACATGCTCAACATGTAATTACGTTTACTTACCACATCAATAACTCGAAATTGGTTTCGTTCCATTCATGCAATCTTTTTAGTACTTGCGTTACACTTGCTAATTCGACTCGTTTGACTTTTGTAAAGTCAAATTGTCCATTCATTCTTAACTAGCTTCTACAATTAGTTAGCATCTACACCGACTAATAGCTACATATGAAATATGTATTCATGTATCATGTATCATGTAGGTCACATGAAAACTGTATCCCCAACTAAGTTATTGCCACTAAGTATGTACAACTTTCCAATCTACCTTGGCTAGAGATGTAACATTCCCCCTCCCTTCATTCCTACCCGAATGACCCGTTCTATGGATTATTCTATATTTCTACAACATTCCACCCAATTTGACCCGTTAAGGCCATTAGACATTTTCATGTTATCAAGGATGAGCCGACTAATGAGTAAGTGGAGGGAAAATATTTAATTCCTACCTTTAATTTATATAGGTTTGATCCTTATTTACCTACGGATGCAAATCTTTCATTCATATGTTTCCTTCATATAGGCTTGATCCGTACTTACCTTCGGATTCAACCCTTTCATTCCTACCTTTCATTCGTATAGGTTTAATCCGTGCGTACCTACGGATTTTTCATTCCATCCTTTCATTCGTATAGGTATGATCCATGCTTACTTATGGATTTAAACCTTTCATTCCAACCCTTTCATTCATATAGGTTTGATCCGTGCTTACCTACGGATTCAACCTTTCATTCCTACCATTCCTTGCAATACAGACTGCTCTCTATCACTTGAGAGTCTTCTACCTTAACCCACCACTGACGTCTAGTTACTTATCTATTCATTTCCATAATTAGTTTATAGGCACAATTCACATACATTTGGTTTAATACCTTTTGAGGGAACCACTTCCCATTTACCCCTTAAATAAGGTTTATTCCACCCACCTATCCACACGATCGCTTACTTTCCAATTTACCTGGCATACCTGTGATGATTCTCATGGTCTCACGTGTATCGCATGCTTCTTGTGCACTAGCCAAGTGCGCAGTCCACATGCTATCCACGTGTCTTCATGTAATCATTACCTTATGCCTGGCGACTGGTTTTCAGCTTCGTGCTACATTTTCAATTTCCTTCCTAAATAACATGGTTATTTTTCCTTCTAAGTTTTACCATCCATGAGGATTTTCCTCCCACCGGTACCAATAGTTAATTATTGCGTACCTGTGATTATTCCATCTTATCTACCATTGCCGCAATCTATCTTGAATCGTGTCCTTGAGACCTCTTCATTATCCACAAAAGCTCACCTTAACATAAACACCACAATTAGCTTTTAACATGTCATGTGAGTTAATATCAATTTCTACCTTTGGGCCTTGATCGAGTCTTGGATTGTACGGGTCACTGCTTTCAAGAGCACACAAGTTTGAGTTCAAGTACTTACTTACTTGTACAAGATTTCACTCAAACCAGGGCTCTGATACCAACTTGAAAGACCCTAGACCTTTTTAACCGAAAATACACAGCGGAAATATGAACCAGAAAATTTCTTGCTTTATAAAAAACATTATCGTATGTTTGGAACCCATAGCTAAAAGATATTATAGGTGTTTCATGTTTTATTGTTTCTTATTACATCATCTACAACTCATCTTTATTAGTTTACGTGACCGTGACCCCGTACAATCCGCATCCTCACTCGACCTCCAACCATTTCTTGCTTTGTGAGCTTGACTTGACAACCTGCAACTACCACATAACCATTTCGTTAGTTCATTAAGTGACTTTATGCAAATATTCACAATATGGAAATAACGTCAACAATACTCAATGGTCATAACCAAACGCCTTTTTGTAAGTTCGGATCCGGTCTCCGGATCCTATCCTCCAATTTTCATGCATTCATACTTACATACCTGCATTTTTATTATCATCCTCCTAACAAAAAGATTAATGACATTACAATACACACGCACATACAAATCCCATGTACAAGTTATCTTAACCCGTCATACTACTCTTCCTTCATGTATTCTCAAGGACAAACATGACGTTTCCGAACTTATACTCAACCTACACATAACGACCAACCTTTACATACATAACACTTTCACACGTTACCGGGCATAAGCAACTATGAACACATTTTATTACACTAGCATCCAATGCGAGAAACCTCCACTTACTAAGCGGTTTACCATTTGCGTGACCTTGCATAACTATACAATTCAATCTAAATAGTTACACCCATGATTTAATGTACCCATCTATATATATACACTCATATCAATCCGTACATTTTACCATTCATTCTTATGCCATATTTGTTAATCTTGGTTTATTTCATGCTTAATTACCCTCACTTCATTATCTTTGTTGCTCATTTATCCCAACTACTTTCATTGTTGTATGGTGAACTATACCCGTCCACCAACAACATCAATTCGCTTACCTTATTATAAATTACCTTTTCATACTTGTTTCCCATTCTCTATTTATACATAAGCATACAATTACTAAACCAAGAGTTTGCATCATAAGTCACTTACCTTTGCCCGTAGGAGTGTTTTCGCCTTATACGCGTTTGACTTCTAGTCCCAAGCTTTTCACCTTGCTCGAGATCATATCCACTTGACCCGTTTACTTTTAAGCTTCTTGTACCTAGCTTACTTTCAAGTCAACATGCCGTGTTAGAATACTAATTTGGAACTTACCTATTCAAACATTAGTATTCATTCTACATCATTCAAACATGACATCAATACATTCAACAACTAGTTCTATTCAATAAGTCTTTCCATATACTACCCGTTTAACCCGTTAGTGAAAATACTTGCATGAACTAGTTGGTAAGTGTTCTTAGACACTTTTTGAATGCCACATAATATGCTATTCTTTCCCTACAATCCGTACTCCAAGACTACTACAAGCGCGTACATTCTTACACCTTTTCTTATTAAATATTACATTATAAATGTGCAGCGATTTTCTGCGCAGCTGCTGTTCAAGGTCGTTTTTCCCCTTCTAAACCTCGGAATCAGATCTTGACTATCAAATACAAAATGTGCGTCATTCAAAGACCTTTCCAAGCATATAAAGAACAACTCCTAACGATTTTTCTATGATTTTATATGAATATTTTAAGATCAGGTCAGAAACATAATTTTGACCAAACAGCTTTGCTGTCAAAACTGAAATGTTAACTTTAGATGCTGTTTTGACCCACTACAACTCAGAATCAGCTTCTTATGACTAAATATGAAATGTAATATGTGAAACAAGCTTTTCAACGATATAAGGCTCGTCTTCTAACTCCTAATAACGAATGAGATATGACCTTTACAAGATCATTACCTAGGGTTGTCAAGAGTGACGAATTTCATAAAATTTTACATTGTTTCAACTAACACCACCAAATATTACCATTAGACTCAATTCAAGTTTCATGTAGCCATTTTATCAAACATTTGGCGGACATTATTCCTACCGACTAATTCCATGGTTAGTCGTCTAGGGACATCACCCATTACAACAAAGTTAATACCATTCCTACTTAGTAATCAATACTACCAAGTTTCACTATGACTAGTTATAACCATGTTTAGCTAGGCATTACATCGAACACTTGGCGTGCCTAAATTTTAACAACTAGTTTTCATAGCAAGAGCATATAACAACTTTAGCCAATATATATGATTTAGCAATCCTTCACATAATTAACACTTTATGTATCAATTGCTCAACTAACAACACACCCATATCATTATAATCACCATTGATGATGAGTTTTTCATCTAGAATCAAAACCCACTTTACATATACTCATGACTTCAATCAAAATCATATAATTCAATTATACCTAAACATGTTATGATGTATTTAGGTTTAGTTTGGGTCTCTAATCATAATGGAACTCTTAGACATCACCAATTTTCGTACTTACAAAACACCCAAAAATCTCACCATGATCATACATGAAGCATACATCAAATTAAACCAAATAATTAATACCTTTGGGTGTGTTGGACCTTAGATAACCCCGTTTAGCTTAATGCACGGATTTCACCTTTGATTTTGGCTTGATTTGAATAGAATTGGAGCTTTTAGGGTTTGGTTCATGAAGGAGATGATTCTCCTGATGAACAATCGACACACACACACACACAAGGGTGTGTGTTCACACTCATTTTACCATTTTAACATTTCATGTTTTGCTACTTGTCAACTACAGCCCCTCAAGTTTTCCCCAAAGTCTTTTGTTATTCAAACTTAATTAACAAAGCTAGCTTCTAGTGTTATTCCCATAATAGGACATAACCCAAGTTCTTATTATTCGAGTCTCGTTTTATTATTATGCTAATCACGTATACTGGCGTAATTAAGCAAAATGGATTTTTGGGGTGTTACACATCCAACCAAGCCATGTGCCTTACATCTCTCTCTCTCTACAGATCCAAACAACTGGTACAAAACCTTCTACAATTCATCACCTAACCATCTTCACACACCTGCTCCAAACTCTTTTGGTAACCCATTGTTTTATCCTCTCTCTATCTCTCTTCTTTTGAAAACAAAACTTCATAATATCCAACAGAGTAATCAAGATCCAGTGGGTTTTTTTCAAGATCCGGTGGGTTTTTTTATCAAGATCCGGTGGATTTTTTTTATCAAGATCCGGTGTGTGGTTGCTTCGAAAGGGGTGTCGGTTGAAGTCGACGGTGGTGGTACTTCAATTTTTAGTCATAATCTTTTTTTTTTTGTTTTTTGTTGTCGTTTTGATATGCAACCTTCCACATTTGTTTAATAATAAAAATAAAATGGACCCTCCTCATGTCAAATGATATAAGTGGTAACTTGATTTTTCGTCTTCTTCCTTTTGATGATAATTTTATAATGTGCATAGCATTGGGAGTAATTAATGTCCAAGTGGACTACGGCTACGCACGACAGCCTCACTGGATGTTGTTGCTCCTGGTAGGTGCTACAACTAGTTATTTAAATCTTTAAAGAGTTGATTTTGCATTTTCTATAACAGGTGTGGGATCTTTGCTGGTTGTCGGTGACATTATATACGATTTTTTATCAAGATCCGGTGGGTTTTTTTTTCAAGATCCGGGATGTGTACGGATTGTACAATCAAGATCCGGTGGGTTTTTTATCAGGTAGCTGGGGTTTTTTTTAAGACCCCTCGCTATTTTTTTATTTTATTTTTTTTAGTTTTTTCTTAGATCTTGTATGGAGATTTGAAAGAGATGATGCAAATGTTGATGGAATTCAAATCAAAAGAAATAATATTTTTATTTTTTAAATGGATCTGAAGTGTTGTTTTCTTACATTCTACCCTTTATCTTGTGCAGATGAAGTTTTTTTAAGGGATTGAAGAAAATGAGATTGGTTTGTTACATACAACATTTTTTTAAGGCTAGCTCATTTCATTGCAATGCCTGGTTGATTTTATTGTTAAATATGTGAACCGACTTTGATACAAAGGAATAGAATGCATTTTTATTGAAGTTAAATTGAGTTTTCCGTATGTAACTTTGTCTTGTTTGCAACGTGATATATGTTTTTCTTAATGAAATATGTTTTTGTATGTAACATGTCTTGTTACAATGTAAAAATCATTAACATTGCTCTTTACAAATAAAGTGAGTTTTATATATATTGTAACATTTATACAATATATAAGTTGTAACATAATAACAAAAAATGTAACATACTGAAGTACATGTAACACAATAATAAAAATTGTAACTACGAACAAAGATGTAACATACTATAGGTACAAATGTAAAGATGCATTAAAAAAAAAGAAGAGATATGAGAGAGAAATGGAAGAAAGAGATGAGAGGTGATGTATTTTGTGTAAGAGAGAAAGAGAATTATTAATATTACTATTTGTAATGTAACATGTTTTTTTATCATGTTTTTGTAACATGTTTTAGTCATCATGAGGTTTTGAATAAATATTCAACGTCTGTGTTACGTTTAAGTTCGCAATTACGTAACATTTACATAACATTTAACACATGCCTAATAGTTTGCACTTACGTATGTAATAATACACAGTCGTCGTAATACAATCAGCATGATAAAGATAATTTAAATATTTACCAAAATAATCAGCATGATAAAGATAGTTTGCACTTACGTATGTAATAATACATGAGGTTTTGATAATGATAAAGATGCTAAAGACAAAAGTAGGAGATGAGTAAGAGAGATAAAGAGTAAAAAAATAAAAAGATAGAGAAAGAAAGTTCTAAAAGGTGGTGAGAGAATGTCATAAATGTCTTGTCTATTGATTCCTCCAATTTTTTGATTCCAACTTTACCCTTTTGGTATCTTTTCCATTTAAAATAATTCATTTAATATTAAAAAAAGTTCCAAGTTGATCTTAACCATTCATTTCATCCATCCAATGGTTGGGATGTGGTTTCCAGAGTTTTCACAACCCAGGAGGGTTTTTATTTTAGCCCAACCCTATATATATATATATATATATATCTATACTACTATATAGTGTATCCTGGACGGATAAAATCGTCATTTCATATTCAATTACATGGACAAATATGTAATTTCATTAGATTGGGAAGACAAACTTAATACGCAATTTAATACAAGTCAATTTATTTATAATAATGATAGAAGGTTGTTATTAAATATTACTAAATGTGATAATTAAATATCTAATAAAACTAGAACAACTACCAAAAGTTATAATGAAGATCAAGAGTTTTGCATGATGCTTCTCTATTTCTTTACCATATAAATTCAATTAAAAATAATGAAAGAAGATATAAATTTAGAGTTCATAATATTAATATGAAATTGAATTAATTAAAATGGCATCTCATTTTCGTCTACTCTCTTTCTATCAGTTTGGGCAATTCCTATTAGGATAACTTGTTTGTCAAAACCTTTGAAGCCCTCAAATTCATTGCTGCTTTCCCTCGTGTTTGTCGTATTTTTTTGAAGCCGATGACAATCAAGGCCACCAACTGTCATTGTCGATTTGTCACCCTCGTACAACACCATCACCACCCCTAGCAACCATTGAAACCATAACCAACACTATCGTCGTTGTCGCCAACCACCACAATTTGTTCACGGTGTTGTTTCTTATTTACTGTCGTCATTAGAGTATTCGTATGAGTCATGACCATCACAGTTATTACTAGATATTCATATTAGTTCAAGTTTGTTATCAATATCCGTGCTTAAGAATACATGTAATTGTTGAGACTAAATGGATATTGAGGTAATGTGTTAAGACACTTATTTTTCAACTTCTTTGGCGACAAAATAAAAATATGGTCCGAAAAGTTTCCACTACATTAAATGAGCATATAGATAACTCGCCTTTTTTCTCAAACCATTCTGGGTTGAAAACGAGAATCGGGTTCTTTTAATAAGGATTAGAACCGGTTTTAGCCAAATCGGCATAGGCTGGAAACCAGGATAAGCAAAAAAATAAACGAAACCAAACCTAGCGGATTGAGGGTTGAGGAAACTACGACTTTTTTTTTCTTTTTCTTTTTTTTTTATTTTTGCGACATTTGAGTTTTAGCTTTTTATTATTATATTAATGTTATTATTACTATTTCGTCTACATTTACATTTAAAATCGGTGTGTCCCGCAGCAAAGCGCGGGGTTGCTTCTAGTATATATATAAAAGCCATCAAACTTGACCAACCTCTTTTGTCAACTACTTCCTAATACATCCCATACGTTTGTGCAAGACGTAAATGTTTCTCAATTTAAAATCAATTCCGAACGTCTCGCGCGTACCCATTAAACGGACCAGACCCACAACGTATGGAACCTTGTATAAATACCACAAAAACCCAAGCACCGTCTCCGTCATCTCTCCATCTTGTCGGAGTTCGGCTGACACCGTCGCGACGACCACTTTCTTCATCAGTTAAAGCATCATCCCCGCCTGTTCTGTTTTCGTTTCCTTCCATCGAGGTAATGTTATAATTCCACTTATGGTTTAGAATTTCCGTTATGGCGTTTGAATATATATTAAAAACTATTATTAATTGTAAAACATACTATATTTTCTTTACAAAACAAATCATTAATACGATGCAACAGTTGAATCTTTGTATCATAAATTTTATACATTAATTTGATTTAATAATTTAACGAGTTAAATACTATGAACTTTTGACACAGACAATTCTCTTTGTTTTTACTAATAATTGAATTAAAAGGCGTATAGAATTAGTTTATTGGTAGCCGGGGAGTTTCATAAGTTAATCAAATAATATAGCCAAATTATTGCCCATAAATTTTAATAATAGTGAAATTATAGGTTCAAGCATAATTCAGTGATTTTGTTGATATCTTGCAACTCCATCGACCCAACTAAGGTGAGTTTTACATAGCCCCTTTTCTATTTCACTATTTTTGGGGTGAAACATGTTACAACATTCTATATACAATTCAATCATAAAGTGTCTATGTGTTATTCTATGTTGCATTATGTCTTAAACATGACTAGGGTAAGCACAATATTCTAGCATAATCATTAACATTGATCAGCCGACGGTATACAATGATAGATCTATTGGACTGACAATCCCACCCGGATACGTACCTCCTACATAGGTAGCGTGGGTGATTGTTATCGCACAACATAATCGAGTGAACCATGAGCGTATGGGATGAACCACAATATTCTAGTCACAAGGGTTGATTATGCACTCGATTTACTGCTAGTATGTTTTCACATATGGACTAAACTTGCCATGACACTTGAATTGTACAAGTTTTATTCAATTATCAAAACCTATGTAATTCTCACCAACTTTTGTTGACCCAAAATATTTTCAAACTTAACATGTTTCAGGTTATAGCTTGCTTGAAGATTAGAGTTAATGCTTGAAGATGTGTATTTAGTATTTTTTTATGTTGATGTACAAATTCTTGTAGAACAATTGTATGTAATGTATTTAATTCAATTATTGAAATTTATTATTTACCATGAGCTACTGAACAATCATCAATACGTGACATCCCGATGTTTCCGCCATCGGTTGGGGTGTTACACACAAATGTAAACACCCCAACCAATGGCGGAAACATTGGGATGTCACGTAGTGACGATTGTTCAAAAAGCTCATAGCAACTAAAGTTTTTATTAATCCAATTCAAAACAACCAATCCAAAAACAACCACATTGTTCAACGAAACAAACATAATAAATGTTCAATTATTAAATCTAAAGGCTTCAACTAAGTGATCCAAAAGCTGCTAAAATCTTCACGCATCATTGTTACCTGAAACATGTTAAGTTTGGAAAATGGAGGGGTCAACTATAAAGTTGGTGAGAGTACATAAGTTTTCCTCAAAACGTAGTATAGTATAAAAAGATGTAAGCATACAATTCTGTGTCAATATGTAACAACTAGGGCATACATGTGAAAACAAAACTACAGCAAACTGGGGCATAATCAACCCTATGTTGACAAAGTGTAAAGGTCCATCCCATAGACATGGTTCACCTAAGTTTAAGTTGCAGTTCCAATCACCCGCGCTCCCCATAAACATGGTCAACGAATCTAGGTGAGGTTGTCAATCCAATAGATCTATCATTGTTACCGTTGGCTTGATCAAAGTTAATGATTATGCAAGTATTAGTTGAGTTTACTTAGCAAGTTTAAGACACGTAGCACAAAGAATCACACAAGACACATAGTTGAATTGCATAAGTTTAGAGAATAAAGTTTAACATGTTTCACCCCGAAAAGCATTGAAAAAATGTAAAAGAGTGGGGATATGTAAACTCACCTTATCAAGCAAGCAAGCAAAATCCCAAGTATGTAATAGCGGGTAAATATTCCTAATGAAATCAACCTAGATTTAGCATTGTAAAGTCTAAGTGTCACAAGTCTAATAAGTCTAAGATTTCTAAGTCGTTCGATTAGGGTTCACTTGTTTTGGGGAAAGACGCTTAAATGTTAATGCTTGAGTTAAAACATTATAAATTTTACATAATCCTAAAGATATAACTCCCGAAATATATATATATATATATATATATATATATATTCTATTTATTTAAAATAAACTAATTATTTATACAAAAGATTATAGGATAAAATATAAAAGTATATATATATATTTTTTTCACGAAAATTTTATATCTTTGATCGATTAGATTAAAAATAATTTTAGAAAAAGTTTGGCTTTTGAATCGTTAAAAACGGGATTTTTATGAATTAGTTGTGATTAAAACAAATTTATATTATTATTTATAATAAAAACAAATCAGATTTCATAACTTAACTGTTTTAAAAAAAATTGAGGTTTGAATCGGTTATAATGGGAATCGAACTCGGGACCTGTGATTCGAAACCCACTGTTCCAACCATCTGATCAACGGGATTTTATGATTATAGTTCCAATAATAAGTCTTATAAGCAGTACATAGACTCTTTATAAGGGAAAACAAAAAAAATTAGATCAAAACCCGGTTCTGACCAAGAGTCGAACCCGGGTCCTTGCTTTGATAAATGAAACAGAAACGAGCTGGTCTAAAGGACCAGATGCTTATGATATCGTTCAGCAAATATATAACCAGTTGTTGTGCTGTTCATCTTCCCCAAATCAATCCTAATACGAGCCCTAATCCACGACACCCAATAATTAACCCAGAAACGGGCTACGATTGATACATATGATAAGGGGGTTTTGTTATGTGATCTAATTCGACCATACAGAAGCAGTTAATTGAATTAAAACATACAAGAGGCGTAGGAAAAGCGAAGAATAGGTACGAAAAGGAAAGCTTCGATTCCGGACTCGCAGGTATCGATCAGAGAGAATTGTTTTGTGGTTTATGTTGGTATGAATCCAGAGGGTAATGGGGAGGGGTATTTATAGGGTGCTAATCGATTATAAGAACGAATTGGAATTGAAAAAGGATAGGGATAGATGCGGTTTAAGAATTGGATTGTTTATCCATTAATCGGACTTGAAATCACAATTAGAATGAGATTATGATTGGTTTTTACGTGTTAAACACGAATACAAAACGAATTCGAGATGTGATGATTGATTTGGCTCGATGTGAATGAAAAATAATGAAGATAAGGCTAAATCTTTGATATGATATGATTAGTAAATTCGAAATAATAACCAACAAAGCATCCAGATCAGCTGGTTAGCATTTGTGTTTGTAACACTTAGGTCTCAAGTTCAACACTTGAGTCTAGCAATTTACTTCTTTTTTTTTATATATAACTATATATATATATATATATAATGATATGTATTAACGGATTGAAATAATCTAATAACGCTACTTTTATCTTATAAATATATTTTTTTTCTTTTTGAGAAAAATAACTTTTGTGAATATATGTATGTTTAAATCAACAAATTTTAACGTCAATGTAATTAAAATAATAAAGTTTCGATGATAAAATTTAAATAAAATGGAGTACAAAGTGTCTTATGAAATCGATTAAGAATTACGCTAAATGAAAAAAAATACGCGAGGTTACAGTAAACCATCTTAATCTCACATCTTTTATCTTATCCAAAACACTACTTACTCCTAATCTCTCCTTAATAAACTCACTTCTTATTCGGCCTAACCTCGTGTGCCCACACATCCACCTTAGCATCCTTATCTCTGCCACTGATGTGTCACAAGATTAACATATAAAATATGCATAATTAGTCTCATAATAGGAGAGAATAGGGCTTAAGTTACTGATTTTGGGTACTTAAATCGTTCCTATTTGTGTTTCTCAGGAAACTGGAGCTCCAAGCCAAAAACAAGATATTTTCGGGCAAAAACAGACAAAAACCAAAAATTCCTGAGGATACGAGACTTGCAACATGTTCCCTATATGTTTGAAGACCCTCCCGGGACTTAAACAATGATAAAAACAGCACGGGACAGACCCGACACGCCCATGCACGGAGGCCCTGCACGCTAGAAGACAACGTAACCAACTTGGGAGACAAGAAATCTAGCTGGACCACATTGCACGGCCGTGCCACATACCTTGGCACACCTGTGCTAGAGACAAACAGTACAGACAGGCAGAGCTGCAACAAACAGAATGTACGTAGGATAGTGCATGGCCGTGCCATGTACCCCGGCACGCCCGTGCTTGCCCTGGCAGGTTTATAAATAGCAAGCTTGACTCAATCATTTGGATATCCCATTCCACCTAGTCTTGAGCCTTCTTGGGTCAACTTCCAAGCTTCTTACAGAGATCTTAGGGTCATGTGGGAGGCCTTAGGGCCATCCTAACATATCCACCAAGTATGGCCTCGTCCTACCTTGATCATCTTGGCCAAGCATGGGATCGTAGAGTAGCATATGCAATAAACATCGAGGGTCAAGAGGATTACATTAGATACATAGCACTAGGAGATGGAAGGCTTGTCTATGAGCAGCCATGTTCATGTGTTGATCATTCTTATGGTTGTATCTTTCTATGATCTCAGAACCCACTTCGATTTGTAGACTTTTATTATTATTATTAGTTTGTTTGTAGTTATTTGTTGTGTTATCTTCTTTCTAATTCTTGTTTATTTATCTTGTGACAGGTTCATGTGGTGATTAACTTAATAAACTTAAATCAACCTTAACCTAAATTAATAAACTATTAAGAGGTTTAATCGGCTTCTGGTAGTCCGGAGCTAGATCCAAGGCAAAGAAACCGATAGTGAGACAGATCTTCCGGGCTTCTGATATCCAAACCGAGTTCTAAGCAATGGCTTCTGAAGTGGACCAGATCTGAGTGACACATTTCTGGTACTTACTAGAAGAATGAATGATTTTCTTGGCAAAGGGCGTATTCCCTACAGGTGCACCAGTGATCTTCGGATTGCACACCTTTAGGATTATGTTCCAAATTTGTCAAGGATTTCATTCATCTCGGGAGGTTATGGGTTGGGTTTATTAAGTCATTAATCACTAAACCAACTTTATATTTAATTTATCAATAAATATTAAAGTGTCACTTTTAAAGATAAATAAGACAAGGATTCTATATCTAGGTATCGTTAGTACAAATCCATTAACCATTGGGGATACATGTTGCCTGAGCTGACTGTAAGAGAGATCATTCGGTCTTCATGATCGTTAACCTACTTAAGGTATACGATGTCGCCAGAACTGACTATAAGAAGAGATCCTTCGACACGAAAAGCGGGAGCTAAGGGAGGTGTACGATGTTCCAGGTCAAAAGTCAAGCCTCCATTTCAAGAAGAAGATGATTTAGAAGATCAGAGACTTGACCGCGATTTGGGAAGCCTGCGAAAGTAGGGCTCAGTCGGTGAACCTTCATGCGGACGCGCATTGGGAGGGTAAGAATACTACTCATTAGTGGCCCCGTTTCTCTATCAAGGATTCAACACTTCAAGCTCACTGTCGTCCTCCTCACAAATAATTAATCTTAAATATTAATTCTAATAATAAATTTAACTACTTATACGAAGGGCCCCGAGATGTGCATATCCGCTATCTCTACTATTTTATCTTTCTATTTTATAAAACCCAAGACCTTTTTAAAACTATTTTTCTTAGAACCCCTTTGTTTTGTTTTTCTTTTCAAACCCGATCAGTTAAATGATGAAAGGTTGGGTAGGGGAAAGTGTGTTCTCTAGAATACGATACTCGGTATTTAACCTAGAATACTATACTATACACGTCAGGTTCTCTGCCTGTGTGTTGGTTTTAGGTTCTGCGTAATTATTGTTTCCTTATAAATTGAAAACTTGTAAAGAGGTTTAGTAAAAATAAGTTGTTTTCCCCAAAACCAATGTTTTGAATCGACACATCAAGTTTTTGGCACCGGTAAAAATGACACCTTTTTAAATTACTAAAATCAAACGCATCATCTACCTCTATTTTGTGTTCTTACATCTTCTTGATGGCCCAACGACAATAATCACAGCCAAAGGGACATATTCAGTGGGATCTGAAAACTATTAAAGTATCAGACAACGATATACCAACATTCGCAGCGACAATATAAATTTAGATTTACGCCATGGCTACAGTATTAGTTGCCACGCTAAATAGCTAAGCGTCATCATAGGCTTGAGGTTTCTTGTACGAAAGCTTAGATGCATCTGGATGCATCATCATGGCTGCAAATAAATGCATAAGACCCCCTTTAATGGGGCGTTATGTGGGCTAGAAATCAAAACATGGAGCCCCGAACACCATTACATGGGGGCTCTATGTTTGCAAAAATGGTTCAGGCGTGTTATTTATAGCGCTCAATGTGTTTGAATGTTCCAATAAAATTTTTCCGCGTGAGGGTTTTTTTTTTTTTTTTTTTTTTTTTTTTTTTTTTTTTTTTTTAATAGCGCCCCAAATTTTTTCCCCACTACACCTTATTTTCACTTCAAGCCCTATGCTGACTCAGCTGCCACGTGGAGCAATCAGAATCAGGGGCCTTATATTTTTCCCCTTACCACTACACATGGTCTAAGTAACAATTCAACTCATTAATAAGATTTATCAATATGACGACCTATGCATGATAATATATTACATTGGACATATTTGGAATGCCACATGTGGCAATTTCAAACCATATACTTACGAATAGATTGATTCATTATGTTATCTTTAACGGGCACTACAAGAAATTTGACCTTTAGCGGCTACGGCCAGGCGGGTAGCCGCTAAAGGTATAATCTGATCCTGGCCCTTGATAATCTGATCCAATGGTTGCACTCTTTAACCATTAGCGGCGACACCGTCGCCGCTAAAGGTCTAAAAAAAAAACCCTACATACCCGCCAACAATTCATTCTTTCCCTCTCATTCATTTGTCTCTCCCTCTCATCTCTGCCTACTATCTCTCGCAACCCACCGCCGCCGCCCCACCAAGCACTCCGGCCAACCCTCTTCGCCCTCCACCAAGCACTCCGGCCACCCTCCACCTCCCTCCGGCAGCCACCTTGCAAAACCCACCTCTCGCAGCCCACCTCCGGCCACCCTCCACCTCGCAGCCCAACCTCCGGCCACCCTCTGTAAGTTTAACATCTTGTTTTTCAGTTTTTTTTTTCTGTTTATTTCTTTTTTTTTCTGTTTTTATTTTTATTTTATACTTTTAGTTAATTTTTTTCTTTTTTTCTGTTTTTAGGGTTTTTTTTATTTTTTGATAATTTATTTTTTTTGTAGGAAAGAACCGATCCGGGTTACCCGCCGTCGCTAAAAGGTTACTCGTCGCCGCTAAAAGGTTATTCGCCGCCGCTAAAGGTATGTATTCAGTTTTTTTTGTTTTTTTCTGTTATTTTTTATTTTTTTCTGATTTTTTTATTTTTTTTCTGTTTTTTTAAATATTTTTCTGTTTTTTTTATTTTTTTCTGATTTTTTTATATATTTCTGTTTTTTTTAAGATTAGATTATAGTGATTAATTTTTTGATTTGTTGAATGTGCACATGTTCGATTGACATGAATTTGTTGATATTTTTGCTTGATTTAGTCATGCTCGCCACATGTTTGATGAAATGTCTTTGTGAGATGTTTGTGACCCATTGTTTGTAAGTATATAAATGAACATAGGTCATTGTTGAGAAGTGGATACAAACTTTCGTACGTATGTATGAGTATGTATGAGTATGCGTGTATGTATGTATGAGTATGTATGTATGTATGTATGTATGTATGTATGAGTATATGTATGTATGAGTTTATGTATGTATGTATGAGTATGTATGTATGAGTATGTATAAGTATGCGTGTATGTATGAGTATGTATGTATGTATGTATGTATGTATGAGTATATGTATGTATGAGTATGTATGAGTATGCGTGTATGTATGTATGAGTATGTATGTATGTATGTATGTATGTATGTATGAGTATATGTATGTATGAGTTTATGTACGTATGTATGAGTATGTATGAGTATGCGTGTATGTATGTATGTATGAGTATGTATGTATGTATGTATGAGTTTATGTATGTATGTATGAGTATGTATGTATGAGTATGTATGAGTATGTATAAGTATGCGTGTATGTATGTATGAGTATGTATGTATGTGTTATTACATATTGAGACTAGAAAGACATGCCCGAAAATGAATCCCCATTTAAAACATAGTGAGCTTAGAAATACCCGCCCGAAATTGATTTAGTAATTAATTTCGGGTAGTCCCCATTTTGGGACTGCTTTTTGAATACCTTATCTCATTTAGGATGTGAATGTGTACTACATGATTGTTTGTTTTTGAAAGATTCGGTTGGCGTTTCCTCTTTGCTCCTCGGGTATATATTTATATTATATACTTGGGGGCTAAGGGGAAATGCTGCCGAATTTTTCTCAAACAAACAATCATGTAATACACATTCATATATGAGATAAGGTATTCAAAAAGTGGGTTTAGCAGCCTACCCTTTAGGTGTCAATAATACGTTTCATTTAAATTATCGTGCCTCAAACCCAAATTATGTTTCAGTCACATCATCATGTCGATCGATAAAAGCTGGATGTTTATAAAGAACCGTTTGGATGTTGAGTACCAAAAAGGAATTGACAATTTCATTGAGTATGCCAAACCATTCGTCAACTCAGATGGAACGATTAGATGTCCGTGTAAAAAGTGTAATAATTCTATCTTCATAGGCTTCTTAACAATGACATATCATATTCGTATAAATGGTTTCGATGAATATTACACGCCGTGGATCTATCACGGTGAAAACCCAATTACGCCGTCTCCTGTAGTCGTAAATGAGGTTAGGGGAAGAAGCGATATGAATGACGTTATCGCAGACCTTATAGCGGAGCGTGTGGTAGTGGAAGAGGATCGTATGGAAGAGTATACTGACCTTAATGAAGGGGGCTCGAATACAGAGAGTAGTGATGTTCGTGATGAGTTTGAAGCCCTGATAGATGAAGTCGAATCAGAGCTATATCCTTGGTGTGCTGATTATTCCTCCCTTGACTTTATATCAAAGCTTATGAATATGAAGGTAAGGCACAAATGGACTAATAATTCGATTGATGAGCTTCTCGGGTTTTTCGGGTCTGTACTTCCAGCAGGTAACAAGGTCCCCCCTTCGCATTACAAAGCCAAAAAGATATTAAAGAAGACTGGTTTGGGATATGAGATGATAGACGTGTGTAAATGGGACTGTGCTCTCTTCTGGAAAGAAAATCAGTCGCTGCAGAACTGTCCTGTTTGTAATGAGAGTCGGTGGGTAAAGAAAGACACAAGTGGCAAGAATGTACCTCACAAGGTGTTACGATACTTTCCTTTGACCCCCAGACTACGACGCTTGTATGGCTCAAGGCACACAGCAAAAGATATGATATGGCACAGTACCGGACGATCAAAAGATGGTATTATGCGTCATCCAGTTGATGGATCTTCATGGAAGGACTTTGATCTAAGGTACCCTAACTTCTCGAGTGAACCCCGAAATGTTCGCCTAGGGCTTGCAGCTGACGGTTTTAATCCTTACAGCATCAAAAGCTCGACTCATAGCACTTGGCCGGTTATACTCACCACATACAATCTGCCTCCGTGGCTATGCATGAAAGAGTCCACATTTATGTTGACCTTGTTGATTCCTGGCCCTAAATCCCCTGGGAAGGACATGGACGTTTTCCTTAGGCCGTTGGTGGATGAGCTTAAGGATTTGTGGCAGATAGGCGTACTTGCTAAAGACGCTGCGATAAACACGCACTTTACAATGAAGGCGGCGTTGTTATGGACTATAAGTGACTTTCCAGCTCGTAGCAGTCTATCAGGTTGGAGCGGGCAGGGATACAAAGCATGCCCGACTTGCAACGAAGACACCCCTTCAGCGCGTGTAATAGGTAAATGCGTGTTTGTAGGCCATCGGCGGTTCCTAGATGCCAACCATCAGTGGAGAAAAAGTTCTGAGTTTAACGGGGCACACGAGACAAGAGCCCCCCCGAGACGGTTTAGTCCCGCTGACATAGATGCTCAACATGCTCTTCTACTCAATCGCCTACCAGGCAAGCATCCACAATTTGGAGGTGCTAACCCCAATCGTGAAGACTTCGAGTTGAACTGGTCCAAAAGAAGCATATTTTTTGAATTAGAGTATTGGTCTTCTCTGCAGTTGAAGCACAACTTAGATGTTATGCATATCGAGAAAAACGTGTGCGACAGCTTGCTTGGTACTGTCACACCACGACAAAGGCGGAAACACGTGGCGCGACGGTTCAAAAGCATAAAGTCAAGGTTATGGCTAAACACAAGTAATTTAAAGAAAATGGGTCATTTATTATGACGTCGAATTAGTTTCAAACATTACACAAAAGATAATTGTTTTTGAAATAAACTTAGAGGTTTCCCAAATATATCCCAAATGCCTTGGGAAATAAAGGTGAAACCCCACAAAAGCTCGACGTTTGCATTGGAGATTTCCCGACCCTGCCTGCTTGATCTTTCATCTTCTAATTACCTGAAAGATATGTTTAAGAAGTTTCGTCAATATAAATATATTGGTGAGTTCACAGGTTTTCAGTTTCTAAAACTTGAATACTTGGGAATACCATGTTATGACAATATATTGGAGTTGCAAATTCCTATAAATCTACTTGAGACTATAATCAAACCAAGACATATAATAAGTGTGCCCCGCTCCAAGTCGTTACTCGGTTTCCCACGACTTAAGTTCAGAATATTTGCACCCCAGGCATAACCTAATGCATAATCGACGCTATCGATTAGGGGTGGGCCTTGTCAGGCACCAATAGTACTATCCGAATATTCCTCCGGTTTCAATTCCCTGAACAAATGATTATAGAGGCGAGGACTCAACCCCGAGTGGCGGTCACACCTCAAGTATTAAATCCGTCAAACACTATCCCTAACATATCTTTCCCCCGGAAAACGTAAAAATAGTTTAAAATGGGGCCGTGAAACTCACCTGTAGCTGTGCCTGGCTCAATAAGGTGAATAGCAAGGGGTGGTCCTGCACCTACATACGTCCTAAACGTATAAGTCACTATTCCTATAGCGCGTGTGCCTTGGCAAGTTGTACACCCAACTCCCGACCACCAGTTGTTCCAAATCCCGTTTAATTATGCGTGTATCCTAGGTGTTGTTGGCGTTACATTACCCTTTGTGTTACAAGTTATATATTACTCTTGTTAATATTTCCATAACTTGTATCTTATTATCATCGACTCGACTTCACTTAACATATAATCATTTTCCCATTTAAATAATTATACTTAAGATCGCATCGATCGATATAATATATATTTCAATCCTCGACCCGACTCACTTTGCCACACATTTGTTTTCCCATTTAAACAAATATGCTAAGATTTTGTCGTTCGATCGTATATTCTTAACGTCCGATTCAACTCACCACACCGTATATTTATTTTCCCATTTAAACAAATATACTAGGATTTCGTTGATACGACATACACATATATATATCTTTGTCTTCTCGTCGCGGCTTTCCTTCCCGCATATCTACTTTCCCATTAAGTAGATATACTAGAATTTTGCCGAGGCGAGCGTACAAATATATAAATGTGTAATTTTTCTTGTTAAGTATATACGTTTGTTTTTAACGTCTTATTCGTTTACGTCAAGTGTTTCTCCCACGAATAAATTCTCCAACCCTTAGGAAAGTGTTTATTTATTTTCACCCAAAGTATATATATATATTTTACCTCTTAAAATATATATTTTTCTTATCTTGCCGCAATGGCATTTTTCTCATATTTTGTCCGGTTATGGTTCGTTAACGCGTTTTAGTTCGATATCTTAACTTGATTAGTTAATTTTTCCAAGTTTTCCCAACATGTATTTTATAGAAATATTTAACCATATTTCTTCCTATTTTCACATGTTACTTGGATGGTTAAAATACTTATGTATTTTAACCCAACTTGTCAACCTAACTACAAAAATGTTTCCAACACTTTTATATTCCCATTTATATAAAAGCATTCATTTTTGTATAAGTTTCCCAAGTTTGTTTAATATTTTTATAAAATCTCTATTTTATAAAAAATCCTTATGTTAAAACCCTTTGTATTTTTATAATTTTCAAAAATACACTTTTATACAAAATACTCAAGTATTTTTACTAGTATTTACAAAAATCATCCTTAGACTTTAATACTTACATTTTTGACACCAAACTTTCCATACTTGTATTTTTGGACTAATAGTTTCTAAAATGTTCATTTTAGTCCCTTAACTTTCCAAGTTACAACTTTAGTCCCTTAACTTACAAAAGTTGCATTTTTCTATTCTAACTTTCAAAGTTGGCATTTTTCACTCAAAATAGTTAACTTTGAAGATTCAACTTTTTATTGGTAAGTTATTTTTGTATCAAAACACTTATGTTAGTCTTATATTCCATATGAAAGACTAATTATATGTGTGTTTTATGTATTTGTCCATTTCTTCAAAATATCATTCATCCAAGTGAGTTAACTTTAATTTTCCATCTTATTCATTTATGAACTTCTAACATGTTTTACCACATATTATTACTTAAATGATCATAATAAGATGAATTAAAGTTAGTTTTAACATATTCAAGTTCATCTCAAAATATTAACCAAGACATCATCCTACTTAGTCTTACATGTAAAATTTATATATTTTCAAGACTAATACATCATCATCATCAAATCCATGGTTTATTTTTATATCTTTAACCTTCCATTTTACACATGAAAACTTATTAAAGATTATGTTCAAAACCATTTTTAAACCCTTCATGTACAACTTGCTACTAGGAACACATACATGAAAAATAACAATCAAAAACAAGATTAAGAAGCTTACTACTAGCACAAGGCTAGGGAAGACAAAAACCTTGGATTTGAGAGGGGTTTAGTGTGTTCTTCCTAGTGGTTTAGCTCCAAGCTCTTGAAACACACAAAAGGGGTTTGGATGATGGATGATTTGAAGTATTTTGGAGATGTGAAACTTGAAAGAACAATGTATAAAGGAGGGGTGAAACCCACGGCTTCAACAAGAGAAGAAAAGGAGAGTTTTGTTTTGTTTCTTCTAATGGTTAACACATGTATATATAACCTTATCACATGTAAGCTTCCTTGGATTTTATGATCATTACTAAGATATGAGAGATATGTATTGTACTAGAGTTGATCTTGGATGAGTGTGGAGGAGGAGTGATGGCCGTGAGTTTTGAGAAGACAAGAGGGGTGGAGTGCAAATCTTGGCTAATCTTCATGCACCATCATAATCCTACTTATAAGACCTTTCATCCATGCATGCATACTTGTGTCATGATGGTTAAGAGTGTTGTCTTGGCCTTTAGTGGCCTATGGCCGAAAATTTGGCTCAAGGGGACAAGAATTGAGCCACTTTTGTACTAGTGTTCACTCATGCTTTTCTTACAACTTTTGGCCTCACATGTGTGCATGCTTTATTAGGTTTCTAGATGTTAATTATTAAACATAAAATGTGAGTGTAATAAGGCTCTTAGGCCGGCCCCAAGTGGGTTTAAGTGGGGTCTACAACTTCAAATATTTACCCATTAATTGTTATGTTTAATCCCCCGTCGTTCGGGTGTCGTTCGGGTATTTTTCGGGTTTTAATCACGCGTCATCCGGACATTAAATATACCTTAAATAACACTTAAATATAGTCTATTTTAAGCGTTGATTGATTATTTAGGCTTTTACCGGGTGAAATTACGAGTTATACGCGTATCGGGTGCGATACGCGCACTTTATTCGTTACCGGGAGTTTTGTACAAGACGTTTTCATTTATGGTTTTGGAGTTCCAAAACTCATTATATCTTATGAAAATACCCTTTATTTTATATCCTGGGTGTCCGGGATTCGTTTCGTTTATTTAATTATTACCGGGTAATTGCCAACATCCGTACCGGATAGCTTATTCGCACATGATCCAATCATGCTTTACCATTAAACGTATGCATTCCTATGCACTATTTGGAAATTGCTATTCCCTAAGGCCTTGATAATTAAATCACACATAATTGCATTTAATTACGTTAATCATATATTAATTAATTGTACGGAATTACCTTATTTTTGCCGGTTGTTACATTCTCCCCCCGTTAAGAGAATTCCGTCCCGGAATTCATTTCGAGTTCTCCGGTACAGGTGTCTTCTCGAATAGGGCGGGGTACTTTTGCTTCATCCGGTCCAGCCTTTCCCACGTGAACTCCGGTCCACGCTTGGCATTCCAGCGCACTTTGACCAATCTGATCTTGCTGCGCCTTAATTTTTGGACCTTCCAATCAGTTACCTCGATTGGTTCTTCCACAAAATGTAACTTGTCGTCAATCTGGATCTCGTCAGCAGGAATAATGAGAGTTTCGTCGGAGAGGCACTTTTTCAAGTTCGACACATGAAACGTGTCGTGTATTCCACTAAGCTCTTGAGGCAACTCGAGCTTGTATGCCACTGTGCCTACCCTCGACAAGACTTTGAATGGTCCAATATATCGCGGGTTCAGCTTCCCGCGCTTCCCAAAGCGCGCGACACCTTTCCAAGGTGACACCTTCAATAGGACCCTGTCTCCGACTTGAAACTCTAAAGGCTTTCGCCTCATATCAGCATAGCTTTTCTGGCGGTCCCGGGCCGCTTTGAGACGTTCTTTTATCAAAAAGACCTTATCCGTGGTCTCTTGAACAATTTCGGGCCCGGTGAGTTGCTTTTCCCCAACTTCCGCCCAACATAATGGCGATCGGCACTTGCGTCCATATAAAGCTTCAAACGGTGCAGCTTGAATGCTCGTATGATAACTGTTGTTATAAGAAAATTCTACCAATGGCAAGTGCGTATCCCAATTACCTCCGAAATCAATCGCGCATGCCCGTAGCATATCTTCCAAGGTTTGGATGGTTCGTTCACTTTGACCATCCGTTTGGGGGTGATATGCGGTGCTCATGTCGAGGCGAGTACCGAGAGCTTCATTTAAACTTTCCCAAAATCTTGACGTGAAACGACTATCTCGATCGGAGATGATAGAAACAGGTACACCGTGTTTAGATACCACCTCCTTAATGTACAAACGGGTCAGTTTCTCCAACCTGTCCGTTTCGCGTATCGGGAGGAAGTGCGCAGATTTCGTCAATCGATCTACGATTACCCAGATCATATCATGGCCGCTTGTTGTCTTAGGTAGCTTGGTAATGAAATCCATGGTGATTCGTTCCCATTTCCATTCCGGTATTTCCGGTTGCTGGAGCAAACCGGAAGGTCTCTGGTGCTCAGCCTTGACCTTTGCACAAGTCAAACATCGCGCAACATAGGCTGCTATATCCCTTTTGAAATTCGGCCACCAATAAAGTTCCTTCAAGTCGTGGAACATCTTGTCTGCGCCCGGGTGGACCGAATATCTAGAACTGTGAGCTTCGGCCAATACTAGCTCACGCAATCCACCATATACTGGAACCCAAATTCTATTCATGAAATACAGTGTCTGGTCCGCTTTTGGTTCCAGCGAATCAACCATCTTTCGTAACCTTTCACCCTTGACATTTTCGGGTTTGAGGGCGTTAACTTGAGCTTCACGAATTCGTTCAGTCATGTTCGTGTGGATAGTCAGTCCCAAAGCTCGAACACGCAATGGTTTAACCCGTTCCTTACGACTCAAGGCGTCGGCTACGACGTTCGCCTTACCGGGATGGTACTTTATCTCACAATCGTAATCGTTTAATAATTCCACCCATCGCCGTTGTCGCATATTCAAATCTTTCTGATCAAAGATGTGCTGCAAACTTTTGTGATCAGTGAAAATCGTGCACTTGGTTCCGTACAAATAGTGCCTCCATATCTTGAGAGCGAACACCACTGCACCTAATTCCAAATCGTGTGTAGTGTAGTTCTTCTCATGGATTTTTAGTTGCCTGGAAGCATAAGCTATTACCTTTTCTCGCTGCATCAATACACAACCCAAACCTTGATGCGAGGCATCGCAGTAAACCACAAAATCTTCCGTACCGTCAGGAAGTGACAGTATCGGAGCGCCACATAACTTGTCTTTTAGTAACTGGAATGCTGCCTCTTGCTTTTCCGTCCACTCAAATTTCTTGTCTTTTTGGGTTAACATGGTTAAAGCTTGCGCTATCTTTGAAAAGTTCTCGATGAACCTTCTGTAATAACCCGCGAGGCCTAGAAATTGTCGTACTTCGGTAGGAGTTCGAGGTGCTTCCCAATTTTTAATTGCCTCGATCTTGGCTGGATCAACGTGTATGCCCTTCTCGTTTACCACGTGACCTAAAAAGTGAACTTCCCGAATCCAAAAGTCACATTTTGAGAATTTAGCATAGAGCTTCTCTTTGCGTAATACTTCAAGAATTAACCGAAGGTGATTCTCGTGGTCTTCTTTCGTACGTGAATAGATCAAAATATCGTCAATGAAGACAATGACGAATTTGTCCAGGTATGGCTTACACACGCGGTTCATTAGGTCCATGAAAACCGCTGGTGCGTTGGTCAAGCCGAACGGCATTACCAAAATTTCATAGTGTCCATACCGGGTTCTGAAGGCCGTTTTTGGTACATCTTCTTCTTGTATACGCAACTGGTGATAGCCTGACCTCAAATCGATCTTGGAGTAATAGCTGGAACCTTGGAGCTGATCAAATAAATCGTCGATCCTGGGGAGAGGATAGCGATTCTTGATGGTTAGCTTGTTCAGCTCTCGATAGTCGATGCACATGCGAAGTGTGCCATCCTTCTTCTTCACAAATAAGACGGGAGCTCCCCAAGGTGAGAAACTCGGTCTTATAAAACCTTTGTCCAATAATTCTTGTAGCTGGCTGGACAGTTCCTGCATCTCTGATGGAGCTAGGCGGTATGGCGATCGTGCCACAGGAGCTGCTCCGGGAACGAGGTCGATGCGGAACTCGACTTGTCGAGGTGGCGGTAACCCCGGCAAATCTTCTGGAAATACATCCGGAAAATCTCTGGCAACTGGAATGTCTTCCAACTTTCGCTCGTCGGCCTTCTTGTCCACTACGTGTGCCAAGAATGCGACAAGCCCTTTTCTCAGACACTTACGAGCCTTCATGCTCGAGATAATTCTTAGTGGCGTCCCGTGTCTTTCCCCTTGAATTGAGAGAGTTTCACCGCTTGCGAGGGGAACCTGAATAACCTTATCGTTGCAAACCACAATGGCACGGTGTGCGGACAACCAATCCATGCCAACAACGATGTCAAAACTTCCCAATACGACCGGTAATAGATCAATCCCAAACTCGTGCCCACAGAGTTCTAACTTACAATCTTTAGCTACCTCTCTCGTTTCAATAGTTTTACCATTAGCCAGTTCTATAGAGTAGGGTGTATCTAGTTTGCTAGTTTTTAAACCAAGTAGTCTTTTAAACTCAATGGATACGAAGCTAAAGTCAGCACCGGTATCAAATAATACAGAGGCATAATGACCATTTAGAGGAAACGTACCAGTGACCACATTGGGGTCTTGCCGTGCGTCACCGGCTCCAATAACAAATGCCCGGCCACGGGCCTGATTGTTGACTTTGGGGCAATCTTTCTTCCAATGGTCCAACGACCCACATGCAAAACAGGGTCTAGCCCCTCCGTTCTTTGGTGCTCCAGATCGGCACTCTTCAGTCTTGTGCCCGTTGCGGTGACACTTCCCGCAAGTCAACCCATTGTTTCTCCCTTGGTTTCCCTGTTTGTTGCTGTTATTGTTACCACGTCCTGTGGCGGCATAACCCTTTCCTTTCTTGTTCGAGCTTCCTGATGCTCGATCCCTTTTCCCTTCATCTCTCTTTCTTTTCCCAAACCTTTGCCCGTTACCCTGATCATTGGCTGCAACTGCTGAACTTGCTCCCTGTTTCTTTGCCTCAACGCTACTTGCTTCAGAAATTTTCAACCCAGAAACTTGGCGGATTAAGGTACCCATGCGGATAGCATCCTCAGTCAGACTCAGTGCCAGATCAATTGCCTCGCGCATGGTCGTGGGTTTGGAAGAGGTGACCATGCTGCGAATCTGTGGTGCTAGCCCGAATAGGTATCGCTCCACTTTGTTCTTCTCTGGTGTAACCAGGCGAGGTACCAGTCGTGCGAGATCATGAAATCTTGACGTATACCCAGTGACGTCTGCTCCTATCATGGTGAGGTTCCAGAATTCGGTTTCCAACTTCTGAACTTCACTAGCCGGGCGGTATTCAGCTGTCATCAATTCTTTCAGTGCCGCCCATGATAGAGAGTATGCAACATCATCTCCTAAGGACTGTACTTGGCCGTTCCACCAAGTTAGCGCTTGATCCAAGAACAGATTAGTGGCGTACATGACAGACTGTCGAGGGGTACACCCGCTGATGCGGATAACTGCCTCGGTCTTTTCGAACCATTTGACCAGGCCTATGGAACCCTCAGTGCCGCTGAAGTTTAGTGGCTTACAGTCCAAGAAAGCCTTGAAAGTGCAGCCGCGCTCTCCCGAGGCTGTCCCTGTAATAGTAACATAGTATGTTATTATGGGATAGGAGTTTGTGAAATATTCTCCCATCGCTTTTTCATTTATTTATAAACCTCTTACCACTGGGGGAGGTCTCACGTCGCTCACTCCCTGTCCTGTCATGGGAGTGTTCAGAGCGTGCGGCTTCGTGTTCAGCGATGGCACGGGCTATTCGTTCAGAAATCATAGTTTCGAGCTCAGCCGGTGTTGTGGGCAGTCCGTCTGCACCACTGTTGCTTCGGGTGGCAGGTGCCATTTTCTTCAATAATAATTATCAAAGGTTAATTTGGCAAACATTTATACAATACAAAGCATAAATAACAAACCAAAGCATGAACACAATAATCAACACCATATCATCGCACAACATACCAACACATCATACATAAATATAAATAGGAATCAACACAACATCACCACACAAATATACAAACCACAACACATGGAGTAAGCAATAATAATCATAGACAACAACATATTTCACCATAATAATAAGATTTTTCATTAATTTCAATAATGTCATTACAATGCTTGTTCATAATACAAAATGGAGAATACACTTCTCATACAACACATTGCTTTTGAAATAATAAAACATCATATCATACGCCGTAATACCCGTACGGCTGGGCAAAATGCAGACGAGTGTCATAACCCGTGCTGTACTACCATAGTGCTGCTAGTATATACATAATCTGGTGCGTCTTCAGTGCATCCCCAATATATCCTACTGTGGCGATGGCGGGGGGTACTGGTACTGCGGCGCGTGCGTACTGATAGTCATACTGATCTTCATGATACGCTCGTACAAGAAGTGTCGATGCGCAAAGTGCGCATCCCCTGTGATACCGCACTGAGCGTCCAGGCTCAGCAACTCCTCCGCGTAATGCGCCAAAGCATCCCGCGCATCTATCATCCTCGTCCACATCAGACGTGTCTGATGCTCCACCTGTGTTACGGTGCGCTGCACCGTATCAGCGAGAGTCTGAAAATCCCGCTCTAGTGTGATGGCAGTGGACCATGCTGGTCCAGACAAGGGTGTCGTCCTGGGTGGCTGGGATGGTCCGGGTATGTCTGGGTGTGAGGATGGGAATGGCCCGAAGGGGAATGGTACTGGTATGTGGGGCAGTAAGAAACTGGGTGGTCTGATGGAAAAGTGGTGTGGCATCAGATAAGGGTCCCCTGCACCTAGAGGGTATGGTGCAGGTGTCATACTGGGTATGGTGGGGATGGGTGTAGTCATGGCAATGGTGGGTGGTGGCATGGGCTCAGCTAGTGGGGCTATCAGTGGCTCAGAAACAGTGGCCCACTCTGGAGTGGACACCACTACAGGGGGTGTGGGAGGGCTCGCAGTGGTGAAGGCCTCCAAGCCTGCCCTATGTAGCTCAGAGCTACGGGCGGGACTACCCTCGTGTATAAGTGCGGCTGGTGCTGGCTCTTCCTGGGGTAGGGGCTCGGGTGCTGGTGGGGCTATGGGGTCCGCTGGGGCGTCCTCTAGCATGGGAGCCACTGGCTCCTCCTGGGCAGCCTGAATCTCGGGCACCAGCATGTGCCCTACTGAACCTACCGACTCGTCATCTGAGTCGTCGGATATCCATCCGTTTCTTCCACGGGGAATGGGTAGGAGTCTCATACCTGCCGGTACGTGAATGTGGGGTACCGGTGCCGGCTCGTGCTCGGCGTGAGCCTGGAAAGGAGACTCTGCTGCGTCTGACTGGGCGGGAACTGGTCGCGAAGGACCGGCACAGCCGTCAGGGAAGTCCCTGATGGCACGAACGGGGCGTACGGCCAAAGGTGCGGCCGGTACGATGGGCTGTGGTGCGTCGACCACGGCCGGTGTCCAGTCAGGATCCTCGCTAGGATCTGTCTCGTCTGAATCGTCGTCTGACCCTCCTGCGACGTCCATCTCTACGTCGTCTTCCTCCGCATCGAGTACAACCAACTCGACTGGCTCCGGTGGAGGTGCGGGTATAATCTGGATACTGCTGTCAACACTAGGCGCTATACTTCCCGCGTCCGACATCCTGGCAAAAGAACCGTACATGTATATATGATTTATTTAAATTAGACAGTTATGGCTTACTCTATAGTAACCTTCCTAACTTCTATTTTTACGTTAAAGCATAACAATACTCATGGCTGGCTTGGTCGGAATCTCCTCATGCCCAATGCTTCTTGAAAATTACTTTTATTTAAAACCATGTACATTTTCTTTTGAAAACTTTATCTTTAGAACCAAATCCGGTTATAGTCTAGTTTTTAAAGAAAATACTCTAGTTCGCTATAACCTTGGCTCTGATACCACGTTCTGTCACACCACGACAAAGGCGGAAACACGTGGCGCGACGGTTCAAAAGCATAAAGTCAAGGTTATGGCTAAACACAAGTAATTTAAAGAAAATGGGTCATTTATTATGACGTCGAATTAGTTTCAAACATTACACAAAAGATAATTGTTTTTGAAATAAACTTAGAGGTTTCCCAAATATATCCCAAATGCCTTGGGAAATAAAGGTGAAACCCCACAAAAGCTCGACGTTTGCATTGGAGATTTCCCGACCCTGCCTGCTTGATCTTTCATCTTCTAATTACCTGAAAGATATGTTTAAGAAGTTTCGTCAATATAAATATATTGGTGAGTTCACAGGTTTTCAGTTTCTAAAACTTGAATACTTGGGAATACCATGTTATGACAATATATAGGAGTTGCAAATTCCTATAAATCTACTTGAGACTATAATCAAACCAAGACATATAATAAGTGTGCCCCGCTCCAAGTCGTTACTCGGTTTCCCACGACTTAAGTTCAGAATATTTGCACCCCAGGCATAACCTAATGCATAATCGACGCTATCGATTAGGGGTGGGCCTTGTCAGGCACCAATAGTACTATCCGAATATTCCTCCGGTTTCAATTCCCTGAACAAATGATTATAGAGGCGAGGACTCAACCCCGAGTGGCGGTCACACCTCAAGTATTAAATCCGTCAAACACTATCCCTAACATATCTTTCCCCCGGAAAACGTAAAAATAGTTTAAAATGGGGCCGTGAAACTCACCTGTAGCTGTGCCTGGCTCAATAAGGTGAATAGCAAGGGGTGGTCCTGCACCTACATACGTCCTAAACGTATAAGTCACTATTCCTATAGCGCGTGTGCCTTGGCAAGTTGTACACCCAACTCCCGACCACCAGTTGTTCCAAATCCCGTTTAATTATGCGTGTATCCTAGGTGTTGTTGGCGTTACATTACCCTTTGTGTTACAAGTTATATATTACTCTTGTTAATATTTCCATAACTTGTATCTTATTATCATCGACTCGACTTCACTTAACATATAATCATTTTCCCATTTAAATAATTATACTTAAGATCGCATCGATCGATATAATATATATTTCAATCCTCGACCCGACTCACTTTGCCACACATTTGTTTTCCCATTTAAACAAATATGCTAAGATTTTGTCGTTCGATCGTATATTCTTAACGTCCGATTCAACTCACCACACCGTATATTTATTTTCCCATTTAAACAAATATACTAGGATTTCGTTGATACGACATACACATATATATATCTTTGTCTTCTCGTCGCGGCTTTCCTTCCCGCATATCTACTTTCCCATTAAGTAGATATACTAGAATTTTGCCGAGGCGAGCGTACAAATATATAAATGTGTAATTTTTCTTGTTAAGTATATACGTTTGTTTTTAACGTCTTATTCGTTTACGTCAAGTGTTTCTCCCACGAATAAATTCTCCAACCCTTAGGAAAGTGTTTATTTATTTTCACCCAAAGTATATATATATATTTTACCTCTTAAAATATATATTTTTCTTATCTTGCCGCAATGGCATTTTTCTCATATTTTGTCCGGTTATGGTTCGTTAACGCGTTTTAGTTCGATATCTTAACTTGATTAGTTAATTTTTCCAAGTTTTCCCAACATGTATTTTATAGAAATATTTAACCATATTTCTTCCTATTTTCACATGTTACTTGGATGGTTAAAATACTTATGTATTTTAACCCAACTTGTCAACCTAACTACAAAAATGTTTCCAACACTTTTATATTCCCATTTATATAAAAGCATTCATTTTTGTATAAGTTTCCCAAGTTTGTTTAATATTTTTATAAAATCTCTATTTTATAAAAAATCCTTATGTTAAAACCCTTTGTATTTTTATAATTTTCAAAAATACACTTTTATACAAAATACTCAAGTATTTTTACTAGTATTTACAAAAATCATCCTTAGACTTTAATACTTACATTTTTGACACCAAACTTTCCATACTTGTATTTTTGGACTAATAGTTTCTAAAATGTTCATTTTAGTCCCTTAACTTTCCAAGTTACAACTTTAGTCCCTTAACTTACAAAAGTTGCATTTTTCTATTCTAACTTTCAAAGTTGGCATTTTTCACTCAAAATAGTTAACTTTGAAGATTCAACTTTTTATTGGTAAGTTATTTTTGTATCAAAACACTTATGTTAGTCTTATATTCCATATGAAAGACTAATTATATGTGTGTTTTATGTATTTGTCCATTTCTTCAAAATATCATTCATCCAAGTGAGTTAACTTTAATTTTCCATCTTATTCATTTATGAACTTCTAACATGTTTTACCACATATTATTACTTAAATGATCATAATAAGATGAATTAAAGTTAGTTTTAACATATTCAAGTTCATCTCAAAATATTAACCAAGACATCATCCTACTTAGTCTTACATGTAAAATTTATATATTTTCAAGACTAATACATCATCATCATCAAATCCATGGTTTATTTTTATATCTTTAACCTTCCATTTTACACATGAAAACTTATTAAAGATTATGTTCAAAACCATTTTTAAACCCTTCATGTACAACTTGCTACTAGGAACACATACATGAAAAATAACAATCAAAAACAAGATTAAGAAGCTTACTACTAGCACAAGGCTAGGGAAGACAAAAACCTTGGATTTGAGAGGGGTTTAGTGTGTTCTTCCTAGTGGTTTAGCTCCAAGCTCTTGAAACACACAAAAGGGGTTTGGATGATGGATGATTTGAAGTATTTTGGAGATGTGAAACTTGAAAGAACAATGTATAAAGGAGGGGTGAAACCCACGGCTTCAACAAGAGAAGAAAAGGAGAGTTTTGTTTTGTTTCTTCTAATGGTTAACACATGTATATATAACCTTATCACATGTAAGCTTCCTTGGATTTTATGATCATTACTAAGATATGAGAGATATGTATTGTACTAGAGTTGATCTTGGATGAGTGTGGAGGAGGAGTGATGGCCGTGAGTTTTGAGAAGACAAGAGGGGTGGAGTGCAAATCTTGGCTAATCTTCATGCACCATCATAATCCTACTTATAAGACCTTTCATCCATGCATGCATACTTGTGTCATGATGGTTAAGAGTGTTGTCTTGGCCTTTAGTGGCCTATGGCCGAAAATTTGGCTCAAGGGGACAAGAATTGAGCCACTTTTGTACTAGTGTTCACTCATGCTTTTCTTACAACTTTTGGCCTCACATGTGTGCATGCTTTATTAGGTTTCTAGATGTTAATTATTAAACATAAAATGTGAGTGTAATAAGGCTCTTAGGCCGGCCCCAAGTGGGTTTAAGTGGGGTCTACAACTTCAAATATTTACCCATTAATTGTTATGTTTAATCCCCCGTCGTTCGGGTGTCGTTCGGGTATTTTTCGGGTTTTAATCACGCGTCATCCGGACATTAAATATACCTTAAATAACACTTAAATATAGTCTATTTTAAGCGTTGATTGATTATTTAGGCTTTTACCGGGTGAAATTACGAGTTATACGCGTATCGGGTGCGATACGCGCACTTTATTCGTTACCGGGAGTTTTGTACAAGACGTTTTCATTTATGGTTTTGGAGTTCCAAAACTCATTATATCTTATGAAAATACCCTTTATTTTATATCCTGGGTGTCCGGGATTCGTTTCGTTTATTTAATTATTACCGGGTAATTGCCAACATCCGTACCGGATAGCTTATTCGCACATGATCCAATCATGCTTTACCATTAAACGTATGCATTCCTATGCACTATTTGGAAATTGCTATTCCCTAAGGCCTTGATAATTAAATCACACATAATTGCATTTAATTACGTTAATCATATATTAATTAATTGTACGGAATTACCTTATTTTTGCCGGTTGTTACAGGTACTCTTTTGATGAATGAAAAGACGAAAGACAGCTCAAATGCACGAATAGACTTAGAGAAGCTGAAAATTCGAAAGACGCAATGGTTGAAAAAAAAGGGAACCAAGTGGACCTGCCCACACCCAAAATACTCATTCACCCGGCGTGACCGAAAGAGTTTCTGCCAGTTTATAAAAAATGTTAAACTACCAGATGGGTTCGGATCTAATATTAGTAAAAGGGTGACAGATAACGATACTAACATTACTGGTTTGAAATCACACGACTGTCATATTCTCATCCAAAAATTGATACCAATTGGGGTTAGAGCATTTTTGGGCAAAGATGTTTATACACCAATGGTAGACCTTTGTGCGTTCTTTAAACAGCTCTGCTCTAAAACACTGGTAGTGGAAGATATGAAGAAAGCGAGGGATGCCATTCTTATGATCTTGTGCAGGTTAGAGTTGATATATCCGCCGGCCTTTTTTGACATAATGGTTCATTTAGTTATGCATTTACCCGATGAAGCGATTCTTGGTGGTCCAGTCTATATGAGATGGATGTATCCCTTTGAACGGTATATGAAAAAACTGAAAAACTATGTTAAAAACCCGACAAGGCCAGAAGGTTGTATAGCTGAAGGTTATGTAGCTGAAGAAGCTTTAACATTTTGCTCAATGTATCTGCAAAATGTTAAGACTAAGTTCAATCAGCCTGAGAGAAATGAGGACGCCGTTGTAGAAAAAAGAAAGTTATGGGTGTTTGAGTCCCAATGCAAGCCGATCAGTGCAACGAATGACAAGCTACTTTCAGTTGAGGACAAACTCAAGATAGAATGGTTTGTCCTCGATAATTGCGAAGAAGTCAGGGGCTACATGAAGTAAGTGCTCTTATCCTTTATATATTTACCGAACATCCCAAATATATAATTAAGACTAATTTTTCCTGCTTTTATACATATTTCTTCAATGTAGTGAATTCAAATCTACACATCCCCAAGATGATATTAAAACTAAGTTTCCGGAATGGTTTCAACACAAGGTAATACATATATAACACTCGTTACTATGTATTTGTTAGGTAATGCATATATAACAAACAATATTATTTTAAATTTGTTAGGTCTATAAGATGAAGAAAGAAAGTTCTTCAGAATTCCACCCAGAGTTATATGCTCTTTCATTGGGCGCGCACGTAATGGCCCAGACTTACACCGGTTGCATAGTCAACGGTGTTAGGTTTATGGTGGCTTCACGTGATACAAAACGTGCAACGCAAAACTCAGGGGTTATGGTGGAGGGAGAGAACGGTGAGAAATATTATGGCGTATTAGAAGAGATTATTGAGATCAGTTATCCTCGTGGGTATACAACTGTCCTATTTCGGTGCAAGTGGTACGATACTCGAGTTACGGTTGAAAACAATATCACCAGTATCAGCACAGAACACGAATGGGACAAAGAAGATCAGCTCATATTTGCCCGACAAGCCAAACAAGTGTTCTACTGTCACACCCTCAAATTCCACTTGCGGGGTTTTACCGCGAGGCGCATGACAAACCAGGATTCAAGTCAACGGTCACAATAAACAACACTATATGCATAACACAATACCCAAAAGATATAATTATAAAAGCATAAACGGTAGCGGAAGCTTTAAATGTTTACAACCCAAAAGACATTGTTTTAAGTTTAACAAGACCATGCTCCTAACTCTAGACGCCCGTGCAGACTTGTGCGCCTAGTTCCCGTTGTAGCTACCTTAGCGACCTGAGAAAAACATGCCAAAAGACGTCAACATATAATGCTGGTGAGTTCACAGGTTTGTTCAAAAATGTTATCCAAATGTTACCATGTCCATACTATATCAATGCTACCAAGTACGCTAGCTAGGCGTATGTTTTATTACTACTACGATTGGAAACCATTACTGGACACGTTTAGCAATGTTTAGCATGTTTAGCAGCCCGTAATGTTCAGCACGATAATGTTCCTGTTCGAGACAATATGCACCCGCCCGGCCCTCCAAGCCGACGAGTGGGGCAGGTCACGCCCAATAGATCTATCCACATTTCCCCCGTTGTGCAAACCCGCACATTCATGGTTTCCCCCGGGACTTTCCAAAGGATCGTATAGCAATATAAAGTTAAAACCATAGTATGACATATGTTACCAAAACTGTTTAGCGCATGTTTTCTCCCCCAAAAGTTAAAGCAGTAAAAGTGGGGCCGTGAACTCACCTTAGATAGCGTTCTTCAAATATAAGTAAAGATGTTTAGCCCTTGATAATCCCTCTACCGGAGATCTATCAAAATGTTCACATAAGTGTTCCGACTAATAACCATAAGGTTATCTAGCCCCCGATTGTCCAGATCATAACCAAGTATGTTTTAAAACGTGTTTAAATGTTCAACCGACACACTAGACCGACCCGCCATCCCGTTGGTGACCCATTACCCTAACTAATCAAGTACACATAGATTACACGCAAGGTTCAAGCATAAAACACTTAGTTTGTATCAAAAATCTCATTTTTGTTAACGTAGGGTCGAATGTAGTTCTGGGTGGTCGAAGGTGGCTTATAAGTGGTCGAAGGTGTCTCTGTTTGGTCGAATGTGTCTCTGAAATTCCACCTTCGCCCCTTTTCCTTCCACCTTCGCCCCTTTGTAGCACATTCGCCCCTTTTTCTTCCAGGTTCGCCCCCTGGAATCCACCTTCGACCGTTCGACTGGTCGAAGGTATTCCAGGTTCGCCCCTGATGTCAGATTTTTCCAAAAACGCGTCGAAAAACATCCGAAAACATCACGAAACATCATGAGTTACAGCAGTCAAGCATCATTAGTATATTCCTACGAAACCCTACCAATTTTACCCCAAAATCTATCCGTTTTACAAGTTTCCTAAAATGGTAAATTATGGAGATGTCACATCACCATGCATGAAGATATTACCCAATTAGGAAACTTTCTGAAATCGATCAATAATCAGTTTATCATACTCGGATCATTATGAACAAGAAACCCCTATCATAACCTTAACATAATCATCCCAAAAACAACCCCAAATCTAACTAAAAACCCCTTTAATCATCAAAACACCATCAACAATCAAAGGTAACACGTTTCAATCATAACCCATCATTAATAACAGCCCTAGGTTGTTGTCATGTTATCTATACAACAAGTAATCATCAATCAATGCATAATATCATATTAACACATGTTTATTTGCATAAAAGTTCATTGTTTATGAATAGGTTTTGGTTAGGAAAGGTTTTTATTCATAAGATAGGTTGATATCAGATCTGGACCCATTGGGGTTTAGATTAAAACAAGCCAAAATTGTTTAAAAAGGATTTGTAATGAAGAACACACCTTAGATCTTCACTTGTAATGATTTAGAGAGTTAGGTTATGAAAAACAAGCTCAAAAACTCCTTCCCCAATGTTAATAGCTGATAGAGAGTGTTTAGAGGCGTTTAGGGTTTGTGAAATGGTGAAAAATGGCTAAGGATGGTATTTATACCATCTGAACGTTCGCCCAGTTTATGTGGTCGAATGTGGAAAAGTTCCACATTCGCCCCTTTTTAGTGGTCGAATGTGGAACTTTTCCACATTCGCCCACTTTGTTTCTACGTTCGCCCATTTTTCAAACCCCATTTCCACATTCGCCCAAAAGTTCCACATTCAGGTCATCAGCACATTTTTAACACATGTTAACAGCACTTTTAACACATGTTAACCTTTTTCCAGTTTGTCGTGTTTAATGCGTTCTAACACATCCTAACACATAAGCATGCATCTATAGTCTATACTTAGCATGTTTAGGCACGTATAATTATTTGTACATCATTTAAGCAAGTATAAGCGTACAATCCACCACACGACCCATAATCTACACATATACTTAATTAGTTTATGTAATGTCACCAACGACGGAACCCGGTACTAATGTATTCCCAAAACGACTCCCAATGATCCTCCAGATCATTGAACCCTGGACAATCCTAATTTGACCCGACTCAACTAACCCAGTTAAGTTTGTTTATAAACGTTTCTCGCTAAGGTAGACTTAGATGTTACTATTATGTTTAAGCCGAACATGCCGGGTGTCACATCTACATCCAAGAACCATCTCGAGGAAAACAAAATAATAAACATAGGTGGGTCGTCGAAAATGTTAATCACCGGCAAATTTGGGATAGACCACCACAACTCGAGAATGTTCAAAACGTAGACACTGAGTTAGGCGAGGATGTTGGCGAGGATGTTGACGTCGTTCACAATAACTCTTCATCTAATATTGGCCTAATTATTGACTTGCACCAATACTTTCAAAACATATCTTCTCATGCAATGGAAGTTGATGCCCCGAGCAATGACGACAGTGAAGTTGCTGATGCTGGGGCATATTATGACGAGGACGATCCAGATTATGATGACATGGAGTCTGATTAAAAAACAGTAATTGTTGATGATTTCATGTATTTATACTTTATTTATTACATATAATAATGTGACTAATAAGTTTTATTTCTAATTGCAGGACTTACATATAATAATGTGACTAATAGTTTTTATTTCCTTTTTGCAGGACAGTATGAGTTCGTTTTTGTTTTTGTTTGTGTATTTGATGGCCGCTGTTATGGGCCACGGGGGAGACGGTGCAGGGGCGCCGCCACCGCCACCAGGCGGTGATGATTGGTGGAACAACCACCAGGAAGACGGTGGTAAGTCTTACAGTTCTTGTGACAACCGTCACCTTCAAATTATAACAAATTGCCATTTAAAGTTCTCATAGTTTCTATTTGTTTCAAATTCGATAAATGAGGATTCATTCGATTATATATATATATATATACATATTGTAATTTGGACTTGCTTATATTTTAATCGAACGTGTAAATAAAATACATCTTGAAAATTTTAACTTTGCTGATATTAATCTTGTTTAAACACTTAAAGCTTATAAAAGTTAAAAAAAAAATTATTATTAAGTTAAACCTTGGTTAGTTGGTTAAGTTTATAAAAGGAATAATTAACCAAGTTAATAATAAAACTAACCTAGTTAATAGGGAGGGACCATTTTTGTCAAACCTTGAAAGTTTCAAAATAAACTTTCCCCTTCCCTTGTTCCCGTCGTTTTTCCGGCCAGCCATGTGGCCGCCGGCGAGTTTTTCCGGCAGACCTTAATACCCAGTTTTAATGCGTCTTAATGTCCCGAATTATTTTCTTTACGTTTCTCCTATGATTTCCAACGAAAAACTATCAAAACCAGTCATTAAAACGCGTTTTAAACCTAATGTAATCAAAGCCTTAAACATGTAACCGCCGGACTTTTAAAGATACGAGTAACAGTCCGTTTCTTGAACAAACTTATAAATAGGTTATCTTATTCGTTTTCTGCACTTCATCTAGCTCTAAACCCACTTTGAAAACACTTCAATTGGAACCAGAAAGCCTAGTAATTTTGACTCAAAAGTTTCGCATATCCGGTCTTAATTGCAAGCCATATACGTTTTGTAAGTTCATATTCATGTTGCCATTTCATTTGTTATACAATTCCGGTCATAAACCCCTTATAACAGATGTCTAAACGGCTCTGTAATGGGTTTATTAGATCTAGGTTAGGATTAGGGTTCTTGCTTGTTAATTGGGGAAGAAGATGACTAAGATATTATTATATAAATAAGTTTTCTTTGAGATAATTAAACAATAAGTTTGGTTGGTGTAGTGGTTTGTATGGAGGTATGCTTTCGGGTAGACCCGAGTTCGAGTCCCATATGGGACTGGTTTTGGTCTTTGTTTTTTTTTATTATTTCTTACATTGCTATTATATATATATATATATATATAATACATTATAGCTTGAAATATTCATAATAAATTCATATTTTGTCCAAAAATTATAAAAATTTAGGAGTAGCTTCTTGACACTCCATAGAAAATTACCACACTTTTATTTTCTGGAAAAAGTCTTATTTTTATATTTTTATCGATTTAATTTGTTTTAACCATATTTAATTGATTAAAAATTCATTTTTATTGATTTTTATCTAAAAATTTGTGATAAGTTATTTCTAATCATCATGAACTAAAATAAAAATTATTGGTTCAGAAAACCTTTATTTTTATTGATTTCCCTATTTTTTTCATTTAAACATAATTTAAATTCATTAAATCAGTTTTAAATATAAATAAGTTTATAAAAATTATGAGAAAATTATCTTCATTGATTTACATCCTTAAGAATCCATTTTCTATAAAAGTAGAATTTTTGGATCGTGTCGTGTGTTATTAGTCTTATTTATGTTTAATTGATCATTTATATATTTATACTATTTAATATCTATTTTATAAATATTTTTATTATAAAATAGAAATATTTCTTTGTTGGAAAGTCTTAGTTATTATTTGATGGATCATTGTGCAACTCATAATCATTTATTTTTACATTTATAATTATTGTATTTATTTACAATAAATTAGTAATTAACTACGTTATTTTATCTCAATTATTCAAACATAAGTTTTATCTAAATATTCAATTGGTAATAAATATATTACCTAAACCATTTTTACAAACTTCGATATATCATCTTAATATACAACTTTTATATTAATTCGACTTATCGTAAAAAACTCTAATTCCCCAAATCGACTTAGCAAACCCTAATGCCTTAGACCCTAGATACCTTAGACTTTTTAGACACTTCCTTATTAGTATTCTTACACATTATAGGTTGAATTCTTCGGAATTCCCATTACTTAGCTCACGACCGCTTAAGTGGATTTTGATCGCTTTTGCAAACTGTGAGTATAACTTTCCCCTTTTTACTGTTTTACTACTTTGGGGTGACTCATGTACCTATATATTAATCAAGTTTCAATTTCTTATACTTAATGCAATTTTCATGTGTGTTTGCTTTATGTTAATTGGTGTGTCTATGACTTGTCAAAATCATTAACCGCTGGGTGGCCTAGCTTTTCGATGAATAGTACTATGGTATACCCCTTGAGACTCTGTTAAGAGAATCTTGGTCATTGTCTTGTTAATTCATTATTTAGTTGGTTAGTCATGTGTTAGTCATTATTCTTCAGGTTTGGTTTTGAACGGATATTACTTATTACATAATTGCAAATGGTACCGCACATGAATTGCTAAACACTTTTCTACTATATTTATTTACACAGGGTATGCTCACCAATACAATTTTTGTATTGACCAAATATTTTCGTACATGTTTCAGGTTATTTTGAGACGCTCATTTTAAGCTTTCGGATTTCTATTTAGATTTTGATTTATTGTAATTCAGCTTAGTTAGCATTTGGAATCGTTTTATTTCATTTCATTGTAATAAATTATTTAATCAATGTATTCAAATTTACACTTTTAGTCCATGAGCTATTGAACAATCGTCACTACGTGACACCTCGATGTTTCCGCCATCGGTTGGGGTGTTACAGATTGGTATCAGAGCCATGGTTATAGGGAATTAGGTTATTAGAATGCCTTTTAGCCTAGACTATAACTAAGTTTACTTTCACGAGTCCTCTCGTTTATATTTCTCTTACTTCTTATATTTTTTCTTTCAAGATATTTTCGTTATGATTATTCCTCGTTATTCTTTCGATATTTTGCTTGGCAAAGAAGACACTCGTATTTCACAAACGAAACGATATCATCAAGTTAGGAGTGGTATCCATATCTTGGTGATTAGTTTCACTCCTCTATAGGTTATTTATCTTAGGAATATATCTTTGAGATAGGAGTGACACCCACACCTCAAAGAGTATTTCCTTCAAAAAGAAACTTAACCACTAAGCTGGGAGTGACATCCTTAACTTAGTGATTGGTTTCATTCCACAATCGTTATCACTTTTGAAATACATCTTTGAGTTAGGAGTGAAATCCACATCTCAATGATCTATTTCTACATCTCGTTGATTATGAACTTTCTTAAATATTGGTAACCTATTATATACGTTAATTTTATCATTCACGTCATTTTAAATCTTGGTATTTTAAAACACATTCGATTTACACATACTTCATGAAATGGTTTCATTTTGCATTTTACAAACTTGTATTGCATGTTTTAAAGACCAAATGTAAATTAAATCTTCTGTTTTCATATGACGTATCCAATATATATTTTCGAGAGAAATTCGCAACTAATAATAAGCCTTATAACATTTTTCAAACTCGACTTCTCGTAAACACATGAAAATGTGTATTTACGAAGATTTTGCAAATAAACCTGTTTTGAATCTAAAACACACTTCGATTTCTTAAAATTTATTCTCGTGCATCACTAACTATTCTTTCAATATTATCACAAAATCGAGTAAACTGCGAAAGTTTACCTTTTACACTTGTACTCTTTCAGTTGCAAAATTTTTGGTTTAAACAATGGACATATCCTCCTATCAGAATGTTGGTAAATGTCTTTTATTTTATAATACATATAAGTAAAATTACTAGATTACACCTATTCTGTGCACTCTCACTTGCCGTAAATTTCATTATTTTATTCATAGTTATTTCTAACACGTTATTTGTGATTATTTTCACATTGACTATTTGCATTAATTCAACTCGTTTACTTCCATTTTGTGCAATTGTACGATTTACTCGATTTATGTTATACTATTCTTTCAGTCGGAATTTTATGCTATACTTATATATTTACTTGAACACATATTTGGTATGCATGTTTTCTTTCCTGTTTTGAGCAAAACCCTGTTATACTTTACATTATTTTGTTCATCATCATGGCCAATGAACATACTAGTTGATAACTCATATGAGATCTAAGCCGGTGCCCATGTACGACTCAGATTATAGTATTTCTTTAATCCGAGGGGAACGGTGTAAATCTCAAAGTTCATCAATATGGGTGTTTAAAGTCAATGATGTGAACAGAAGTTACCGGTTAAGGGTGAACCCGAAAGGGAAGAACCTCTGACCATGTCTATTACTTACCTGTTACTCTCATTACGGTTAAAAGGTAAACCCGAAAGGGAAGGACCTCTAACCATGTCATGAGTAAACATTATTTCATTACAGTGGCTATTACATATTGGTTGCACACATTTATTTCATGTTAGGATTATGGAAAAGCATAACACACCAGTGTAAGGTAAATCGATGATTACGGTCCGGAACACAATCATGGGCTTACAGGTACATGAGGGTGGTGTGTGATTCTACTTAGGCTATTGGTAGACAATCAGTACGAGTCCGAAGTATCGGGAGTGTGGTGGGTTAGCTGCGGTACACCCTATATATAAGCATAAACGATACTGCGGAAACGGACTAGGAGGCTGACCAAGAACCTACCCATTACTTTATGGTTACCTCTTCATTAGATTGTTGACTAATAGCTAGTATTTGCGATAAGAACGTTCTTACACGGGCTTCAATTCATATTCTTAGAGTCTTTCTCTTGACCATCCACACAGAAACCACAAACCTTGTACGCTCTTACACCCTCGTTTATTTGACTCTCGTTGCATACTTCAATAACGTCCAGTCAGAAACTTTTCTAAAGTAGGGGAGACTGCTTCACTAGTACCTCTGCCCTCATCAATTACACATTCCCAAAACTTTTCTCATTTAAACTCTCATCTTTCTAATTTTGGATACATCGTCAAAGATTTTGAAATTTTCTTTTTACTTTGGGTATTAGACAACTATTTTTAATTTTTGACGAATCATAAATGATGAATCTTTTTTTTTTTTTAAATCTAGTTGACTTTTACAAAGTCTTTTGTTTCATGGTAACCTCCACTTGAGGGAAATTTCGAGACGAAATTTTCTAAAGTAGGGGAGACTGTGACAACCGTCACCTTCACATTATAACAAATTGCCATTTAAAGTTCTCATAGTTTCTATTTGTTTCAAATTCGATAAATGAGGATTCATTCGATTATATATATATATATATACATATTGTAATTTGGACTTGCTTATATTTTAATCGAACGTGTAAATAAAATACATCTTGAAAATTTTAACTTTGCTGATATTAATCTTGTTTAAACACTTAAAGCTTATAAAAGTTAAAAAAAAATTATTATTAAGTTAAACCTTGGTTAGTTGGTTAAGTTTATAAAAGGAATAATTAACCAAGTTAATAATAAAACTAACCTAGTTAGTAGGGAGGGACCATTTTTGTCAAACCTTGAAAGTTTCAAAATAAACTTTCCCCTTCCCTTGTTCCCGTCGTTTTTCCGGCCAGCCATGTGGCCGCCGGCGAGGTTTTCCGGCAGACCTTAATACCCAGTTTTAATGCGTCTTAATGTCCCGAATTATTTTCTTTACATTTCTCCTATGATTTCCAACGAAAAACTATCAAAACCAGTCATTAAAACGCGTTTTAAACCTAATGTAATCAAAGCCTTAAACATGTAACCGCCGGACTTTTAAAGATACGAGTAACAGTCCGTTTCTTGAACAAACTTATAAATAGGTTATCTTATTCGTTTTCTGCACTTCATCTAGCTCTAAACCCACTTCGAAAACACTTCAATTGGAACCAGAAAGCCTAGTAATTTTGACTCAAAAGTTTCGCATATCCGGTCTTAATTGCAAGCCATATACGTTTTGTAAGTTCATATTCATGTTGCCATTTCATTTGTTATACAATTCCGGTCATAAACCCCTTATAACAGATGTCTAAACGGCTCTGTAATGGGTTTATTAGATCTAGGTTAGGATTAGGGTTCTTGCTTGTTAATTGGGGAAGAAGATGACTAAGATATTATTATATAAATAAGTTTTCTTTGAGATAATTAAACAATAAGTTTGGTTGGTGTAGTGGTTTGTATGGAGGTATGCTTTCGGGTAGACCCGAGTTCGAGTCCCATATGGGACTGGTTTTGGTCTTTGTTTTTTTTATTATTTCTTACATTGCTATTATATATATATATATATAATACATTATAGCTTGAAATATTCATAATAAATTCATATTTTGTCCAAAAATTATAAAAATTTAGGAGTAGCTTCTTGACACTCCATAGAAAATTACCACACTTTTATTTTCTGGAAAAAGTCTTATTTTTATATTTTTATCGATTTAATTTGTTTTAACCATATTTAATTGATTAAAAATTCATTTTTATTGATTTTTATCTAAAAATTTGTGATAAGTTATTTCTAATCATCATGAACTAAAATAAAAATTATTGGTTCAGAAAACCTTTATTTTTATTGATTTCCCTATTTTTTTTCATTTAAACATAATTTAAATTCATTAAATCAGTTTTAAATATAAATAAGTTTATAAAAATTATGAGAAAATTATCTTCATTGATTTACATCCTTAAGAATCCATTTTCTATAAAAGTAGAATTTTTGGATCGTGTCGTGTGTTATTAGTCTTATTTATGTTTAATTGATCATTTATATATTTATACTATTTAATATCTATTTTATAAATATTTTTATTATAAAATAGAAATATTTCTTTGTTGGAAAGTCTTAGTTATTATTTGATGGATCATTGTGCAACTCATAATCATTTATTTTTACATTTATAATTATTGTATTTATTTACAATAAATTAGTAATTAACTACGTTATTTTATCTCAATTATTCAAACATAAGTTTTATCTAAATATTCAATTGGTAATAAATATATTACCTAAACCATTTTTACAAACTTCGATATATCATCTTAATATACAACTTTTATATTAATTCGACTTATCGTAAAAAACTCTAATTCCCCAAATCGACTTAGCAAACCCTAATGCCTTAGACCCTAGATACCTTAGACTTTTTAGACACTTCCTTATTAGTATTCTTACACATTATAGGTTGAATTCTTCGGAATTCCCATTACTTAGCTCACGACCGCTTAAGTGGATTTTGATCGCTTTTGCAAACTGTGAGTATATCTTTCCCCTTTTTATTGTTTTACTACTTTGGGGTGACTCATGTACCTATATATTAATCAAGTTTCAATTTCTTATACTTAATGCAATTCTCATGTGTGTTTGCTTTATGTTAATTGGTGTGTCTATGACTTGTCAAAATCATTAACCGCTGGGCGGCCTAGCTTTTCAATGAATAGTACTATGGTATACCCCTTGAGACTCTGTTAAGAGAATCTTGGTCATTGTCTTGTTAATTCATTATTCAGTTGGTTAGTCATGTGTTAGTCATTATTCTTCAGGTTTGGTTTTGAACGGATATTACTTATTACATAATTGCAAATGGTACCGCACATGAATTGCTAAACACTTTTCTACTATATTTATTTACACAGGGTATGCTCACCAATACAATTTTTGTATTGACCAAATATTTTCGTACATGTGTCAGGTTATTTTGAGACGCTCCTTTTAAGCTTTCGGATTTCTATTTAGATTTTGATTTATTGTAATTCAGCTTAGTTAGCATTTGGAATCGTTGTATTTCATTTCATTGTAATAAATTATTTAATCAATGTATTCAAATTTACACTTTTAGTCCATGAGCTATTGAACAATCGTCACTACGTGACACCTCGATGTTTCCGCCATCGGTTGGGGTGTTACAGTTCTTTACTGTTTACTATTTTTACTTCTTTTTCAATTCTAATACTAATTATTTTTAACTCTAAATGCAGCTCCTCGTCGAAGAACACGGGGCCCTGCAAAAAACAAGGGCTTAAGAAAAGCGCTTAAGACAGGCAAAGGCAAGGTAGCGATTCCATTTGATGATGCCGCCACCAACATGCCTGTAGGCAAAGATGGCGGCTACTTCGGCCGGGAGGCGTCCATGCATATATGGCGTGAGATCCCGTTGGATGTGGAAGGATGGGATAATGTTTCTGAGGCTTACAAAGACAAGTTATTTGAGATTTTAAAGGTTAGTGATTTGTAAATATATATTCTATATATTATTTGTTGATTTTTTTTTCTATCTGACTAGCTTGTTTGATTTAATTATTAGGGTTGCTTCGACTTGGATGCTATTAATGAAGAAATGAATGCCGCTAAAAAAAAGGAGGCATTATGGCGGTTATCAGAAGGCGATACAGCGACCGCAAAGCCGACGCAAAGCGTTATTATTTGCGGGTGCTGGGAGATGATGGGGATGTGGAGTTAGCAAAGCAAAATCCTCCCAAGGGTATGAAATTGGAAAACTGGCATCGAGCTGTTGATCACTTCTGCACACCAGAGCATAAGAGGAAGTCTGCACTTGCTAAAGCCGCCCGCCAGAAACAAACGAACACATACCAAGGTGGATCGAGCTCTCTTGCCAGTCATTGTTACAAGAAGGTATATACACACACATATACATAGACGATAATGTTTATTTAACTTATAATTTAACTTTTAATGTTAAACAGGGCGTGGAACGGTATGAAGCATACCGTATTGGACATATAGGAAGGCAGGGGACGTTTGATAGCCCTCAGATGAAGAGAATTATGTAAGCATTTATTTATAATCTATTGTATACATTTATAATCTATTAAATCACTTTTGTAAATTACAGCACAAGTTAAAGTCACGGGTTGAGTCTGAACGTCAACGGATCGCCGAAGAAGAAGGAGGAGAAGCAGGCAGCTCCGAACAGGTGGATCAGGTTGGTATTTTTGAAGAGGTGTTGGGTAGTCGTCGCAGACATGTTATCGGGATTGGGCATATGCCTTATCCGAAAGAAAGCCTTCCTCAAGTTACACCTACGGAACCGAATATTACACAGGTATCTCTTTGTAGTTTAAATGTTAGTATTTGACCCGTTTGGTATAAATATTTTTAGTAAATAGAATATTTGACCCATTTGGTATATATTTGTAGTTTAAATGTTGATAGTTAACCCATTTGGTATAAATATGTTTAGTAAATAGGATATTTGACCCATTTGGTATATATTTGTAGTTTAAATGTTGTTAGTTGACCCATTTGGTATAAATATGTTTAGTAAATAGGATAGTTGACCCATTTGGTATAAATATGTTTAGTAAATAGGATATTTGACCCATTTGGTATATATTTGTAGTTTAAATATTGATAGTTGACCCATTTGGTATAAATATGTTTAGTAAATAGGATAGTTTACCCATTTGGTATAAATATGTTTATTAAATAGGATATTTGACCCATTTGGTATATATTTGTAGTTTAAATGTTGATAGTTGACCCATTTGGTATAAATATGTTTAGTAAATAGGATAGTTGACCCATTTGGTATAAATATGTTTAGTAAATAGGATATTTGACCCATTTGGTATATATTTGTAGTTTAAATGTTGATAGTTGATCCATTTGGTATAAATATGTTTAGTAAATAGGATAGTTGACCCATTTGGTATAAATATGTTTAGTAAATAGGATAGTTGACCCATTTGGTATATATTTGTAGTTTAAATGTTGATAGTTGGCCTATTTGGTATAAATATGTTTAGTAAATAGGATAGTTTACCCATTTGGTATAAATATGTTTAGTAAATAGGATAGTTGACCCATTTGGTATATATTTGTAGTTTAAATGTTGATAGTTGACCTATTTGGTATAAATATGTTTAGTAAATAGGATAGTTGACCCATTTGGTATAAATATGTTTAGTAAATAGGATAGTTGACCCATTTGGTATATATTTGTAGTTTAAATGTTGATAGTTGACCTATTTGGTATATATATGTTTTGTAGGAGCACATTAATGATATAATAGCGACTCCTCAATTCCAAGCGCAATTGCTCCAAATGGCTAATCAATTGGTCCAACAAAGGCTTGGAAATCTAGGCGGAAGTGGTAATAGTGGCGATCACGATCACGACGATTAAGCCGAAGACGAAGAGCAAGACGAAGAGCAAGGCGAAGACTTTTAGGCAACTTTGGTATGTTTGTTTAGTTTTGATGGTGTAGACTTGATTCAAATATTAGGTTGGTATGTTAGTTTATTTTGTTTTGATATGTTTTGACGAATGTTCGTTTAACTTTGTTACGTTTATTTTATATATATGTAGATGTTGGTTTATTATTTTTGTTATTATTTAGTTTGGTTATGCGTGTGCAGAGTAAACGAATATCAAAAAAAAAAAAAAAAAAGACCTTTAGCGGCGACGCGTAGCCGCTAAAAGTCTTACCCAGGATGCACAGAAATCTGCCACGTGGAAAAAAAAAAGTTAAAAGATAATGCCACGTAGATAATTACTTTTAGCGGCTACACACCTTTAGCGGCCACAGGAGCAATAGCGACAGACTAAAGCTGGCAGGACTTTTAGCGGCAGCCGTGGCCGCTAAAGGTCTTGCTGCCGCTAAAGGTATGCCTTTAGCGGCAGCAGGCGTGGCCGCTAAAGGTCGACTTCCTTGTAGTGGGGTTAAAAAAAAGCAGCAAAAGTCATGGGTCAAATGGGTTAATTAGGTGTGAGGTTTATTTTTTATGCTTGAAATTTAAAACCACCTATCACAATATTACAAAATATAGAGTATTACAACAATTATGTAACTTGTTTGAAAGGGTAACAATTCAAAAGTTTGTGGAAATATTACTTCTATTCTAAAGTCATATATGGGGTATTGGATTTTAATAATCTAAACTTTCACTCATTGGTCGATAATAATCTATAATTTAACAATTACTAACAAGGATTCCAACTTTCAACGTATTGGCTGACAATGGACTTTTGTTAACTGAGAACTAACTCAGTTAGTGGATGTTGACGTGAATGATGACGTGGCATGCCAAAGCGGGCAAGGATGATGACATAGACCCTGACATGACATGTTAATGCTGACATGGACGCTAATGTGGACGTTGATGTGACATGTCATGTTAGCTCAGCATCTACTAACTTTGTTAGTCATCAGTTAAAAATGGTTCACCAGAAGAAAAATGTCTGAAAGTTGGGATTGTTGTTGAGAATTTTTAAAGTACATATTATTAGCGGCCAATGGGTGAAAGTTTGGATTATTAAAATCCAATAGCTCATTATATATTTCCAAACTTAAAACCCATCTGAGTTGTTATGTTTCATGGTGACCTTGTTAGTTAAAAGCCTATCATGATTCATGTGCTTCAATCCAAAAAAAAAAAAAGGTACTATAAAACACTAAAAAAAACCTTTGATGCTTACATATAAAATTGTATGGTCTTGTTGCATGGGATATAATGCAAATGTATTATTGCTGTTCCGAATCACTACTTGGCTGCAACATGATTGTTCCAGCACTGAAAACCATCAAATGGAACAAAACTAAGGACACAAGAAACTAGACACACGAATTTAAGTTGGGATGAGCAAATGTTACCGGGTACCGGTACTGAATAATTTTCGGCACCGAATACGTACCCACTTTTTCCGTTTTTTTGTACCGGTAAATACCGATTTTCGGCACCGAATAACTTTACAGAATTATGTACTCGTATATAATACTTAATACGCATTTTACTTTGAAACAAATATAAAGTTACATTATTTTTTAACGTTATAAGATTATATACCAGTATCTAATTACGTAAATGTTCTAACCACATCTGATTTTATTCTGAAGAAGTAAACTAAAAGCGTGTATAAATACTAAATAACTAAAAACTAATATCATATTTCAAGTGGTCGAATCCAAAACATTTTTGGTATATTCACACTTCAAACATTGGCTACCAAACAAAAAGACATTTCTCGCCACTCATTGGAAACAAAGAATTTCTATACCTTTATATTGTTAAATAAAACATTAACAATAGGGAAAATGGTCAAAATAGCCCGTTGACTGTGTGTTTTGCAAGAATAACCCTCTCCCCCTCTTTGGAGAGAGGGGTCACGGTTCCCAACACGTCTGAGGCGTCTCCCGAGAGGCTTCCCATTTCAGCCAACAGAGGATCGCCACGTGTCGTTGTTGATCCCGAGACAGACCTGAGACGTGAGACAGACCTGAGACGTCTCCGGTGACGTCTCAGAGACGCCTCCGTTGACGTCTCAGAGACGCTTCCGGTGACGTCTCGGAAGACGTCTCCGGTGAAGACGAAGAACAAGAAAAAAAAACAGTAAACTTCGTCGGAGAAGACGGAGAACTCACCGGAGAAGACGAAGAACTCACCGGTGCTTCACCGGTAACGTCTGTTTCAGGAAACGGAAACGTCTTCAACGGCTTTTTACCATCATTGTCTTCATCCTTGTCCTCTTTCAAGGTACCACTAACCATATATAAATATTGGCTGGCCGGACACGACTCTTCGGTGTTCCAGAAGAGAAATAGATATGACATAATCAAAGATCGTTCTCCGGTGGGCTTCCCACTGATGTCTCCCTTCTGTTTTTTTTCCGGGTGACGTCTCCGGTGGTTTTCCGGTGACCTCTCCGGTGATGTCTCGGGAGTTCAAATGAGGAGACGTCTCCAAGACGGGAAAGGAAAAGCTGGGAATAAAAAATAATAAAAATGGACACATGGCGCTCAGTGGTTGGTCAAACGCCGAAGCCTCTTTGAGACTCCTTAGATGCCTTGGAACTTGTGACCCGTCTCTCCAAAGAGGGGGGAGAGGGTTATTCTTGCAAAACACACGGTCAACGGGTTATTTTGGCCATTTTCCCTTAACAATAAAAGATAGTCTATGGTCAAAAATCAAAATGCAACTTCCATTTCTTCATTTACATAAGCAGCTTTTTGACCCCGACCCTGACTCGTCTATATATATATAATCATACTCCCTATACAAAATATTAATCAACTTATACAAAACCCTAAAAAGATTTGATATATGCACAAAATAATGGGTAACAAAAGCTTTTTGTTCTTTGTTCTTTTCATCGTCTTTTGTATACCTTTCACTCTGTCTCAAGAAGTTGGTTAGTCCCTAAAACCATGCCATCTAATTTTAACATTCGAGTTGTCTTTTCGTTTGTTTGATTGTATATATTTTTTGTTCATAAACTACGTTGTTATGGTGTGGCAGATGATGAACATGAATTCTCATATGATGTGAATAGCCCGAATGGACCGAACCATTGGGGAGAGATCCACCCAGAGTGGAGTTTGTGTAATAATGGAGACATGCAGTCGCCAATTGATATCACTCATAAAGGGGTGCAAACAACATCCAAACTAGGAAGACTTGATAGAGATTATAAACCCGCTAATACAACTCTCATTAATCGCGGCCATGATATGATGGTAGGAAAGCATGCACCACATCTAATTAAGCTTTCATCATCTTAAGATGGTTATTGTTTTACGGGTATAAATATTTATGCTACGTAATTACTAACTTATCATGATAAAACAAACACAGCTGACATGGATCGGAGGAGCTGGACACATTCATATAAATGGAACCGAGTATCAACTTAATCGAGCCCACTGGCACACCCCTACTGAACACACCATCAATGGTCGAAGGTATCAAAAATTCTTTTGATTTTTACCATAGCAAAAATGAAAACTCATGTCGAAAATTCAATTTCATTACCAAAAGCTTCGTCTTACATTTACAGACGATATAACTTTTTGTTATATGCATAGATTTAATCTTGAGCTACATTTGGTTCATCAAAGTATGGATAAAAAGTTTGCAGTGGTTGGAATTTTATACAAAATTGGTCGTCACGATTCTTTTCTAGCAAAGGTATGTTCATAAATATTATTACAATTTAACCTAGAATTTTATCTATTGGAAGCAGTCTCTCTATTCTTAGGGGTAGAGGTAAGGCTGTCTACATCTTATCCTCCTCAGACCCTACCTTAGCTTTGCTATAGGAGGGATTAACTGAGTATGATGATGATGATGATGATGATGATGATGATGATGATGATGAACCTAGAATTTTATCTAGATACAAGTTTCCATATTCATCTTTCTTATGCGATCAGATGGAACCATATTTAAAAGCACTGGCTTCTACAAGAGAAGTTGAAAAAAGCGTGGGAACAATAGACCCCCGGGAAATAAAATTTGGTAGTAGAAAATATTATCGATATATTGGCTCACTTACTACTCCACCATGTAACCAAAATGTTATTTGGACTATTGTTCGAAAGGTAATATATATTTATATAATCTCATGCTAACTTTACATGTAAGGAATTTGATCGCTAAATGACGTTTTTGCTTCATTATACATCAGGTGAGAACGGTATCACGAGAACAATTGCGTATAATTCGTGAAGCAGTCCATGATGTGAGCTTTACAAACATGCTCTATTGTCATTAGTTTTAGCTTTTGATGTGGAATTTGTTTGTTAATTTTAGTGTGTAACAGGTAGCAGATGCTAGCGCAAGACCTATTCAACCCTTGAATAATCGTTGGTTGAAACTTTACAGACCAAATGACCATGAAGCAAATTAGAGTTCCGACTAGATTGATTTGCAGCACGGGATTGACACATATATTTTTGCTTTAATATTGATATCGTGGATTTTTGTCTCTTTATTTTTGAATCATGGATTGTATGATTATGTATACACTTTGTCATTAGTTATTTTGTTTAATAAGTAAATAAATTATATAGGTGCATATTCTTAATTTTTTTTGAACGGCAAATTTCTACTTCTTATGAGACTTGAACCCATGACCCCTTCCTTTAGGTGTTCCTAAAAGCTTTGATTCTACCATTGAGCCACCAACCCCATAGACGCATATTCTTAAATAAGTTTGTATAAGTTTCTCAAGGCATTTATGTAGAGTCATAACCATCCTTCAAAAAATATACACAAGCCACCCAAACCATCTCCATCTGGTTTGTTGAACTCCTAAACCGTTATTACTGATTCGGTTCAGAATTTTTATCTAAACTTGCATATATAACTAGTGATGAGCTTGGGACGGTATCGGTACCAACCGATCCCGAAAACTCCTAAAACCCAATACTGATATCAAAAACATACGGTACGGTACGGTATCGGTAAAATACCGATCCCATACCGATACCGAAAATACCGAAACCGAAAACCTCTAAATGTGAGTACCGATACCGATATCGAACACCCTCGGTTCGGTACGGTATCAGTACGGGATCGGTTTGGAATCGGTATCGGTTCGGTATTCAGTCCAATATGCTCATCCCTATATATAACTTAGGCCATAAACACCCTTAGAAGAGTACTCTTATGAACAAGTGATCTATATAACATCCACAACGGATCTAAGATGGGGAGATTTTCGTACATGAAACCCTACAGAAAAAATAATCTTAGGTGTGCTTTTAATTAAACAAATTAAAGAAAAAACTAAAAGTCTTGAGTATGCCATGTGACATCCTCTTCCTTATTTCCATCAAAAAGTCTTTTTCTCTCTCATGTTTTCCCCGCAAATTTAAAACGTTAATAACTTTTGAGTTAATGGCAAAAACGTCCCTGAGGTTTTGCCACATCAGTTCAAAAAATATATATATTTACATCTGGATCCTTCAGGTTTACTTTTTGTTGCCAAATTCATCCCTGACAATAAACACAGTTAAATATTGTCGTTAAATCTGACAGTATTTTTGTCTTTTTGCCTTACCCCAAAACCACAATCAAGACCAAAACGAAATTGTACCCGTGATCTGACCCGGTACTTGAAAACCTCCCGGAATCAACATCACTAACCACCACGACTACCACAACCCGACCCACCACGAAAACCACCACTATCCGACGCTATAACCACTACCATAACCGATCCGTGAGCAAACCACTACCACCCTCGTCTCCGCCAGCCTTCACGACCAGCATCCCTGTCACCACTGGCCTTCAACACCACTCCCCACGACCCTAATTTGCTCGGACCACCACCGTCGAGACCAACCTATCCCATCGCCTCCTCAACCGGACATCCCACAACACCAACCGACCACCACTGAAAACCACTAGTCGCAACAACAATTGTTACTATGTTATGTCAAAGCTGGATTTCTTGTTTAATAAAAACGAACAACTGTATACTTACCAACTCTCTGTAAATGCATCGTCATTGTTACTAGTGTCAAGTGATGATGGCGGAGGTTGGTAGAGGTGGATGTGGGTGCTTTGTGAGAGGTATTGATGTGGTGGAGATGGTGACAAATAGTGTTAACCGACCACCACTAGTAGCAACAACAATTGCTACTATGTTATGTCAAAGCTGGATTTCTTGTTTAATAAAAACGGACAACTGTATACTTACCAACTCTCTCTGTAAATGCATCGTCATTGTTACTAGTGTCAGGTGATGATGGCGGCGGTTGGTAGAGGTGGATGTGGGTGCTTTGTGAGAGGTATTGATGTGGTAGAGATGGAGACAAATAGTGTTAACCGACCACCACTGAAAACCACTAGTCGCAACAACAATTGCTACTATGTTATGTCAAAGCTGGATTTCTTGTTTAATAAAAACGGACAACTGTATACTTACCAACTCTCTGTAAATGCATCGTCATTGTTACTAGTGTCAGGTGATGATGGCGGCGGTTAGTGGAGGTGGATGTGGGTGCTTTGTGAGAGGTATTGATGTGGTGGAGATGGTGACAAATAGTGTTAGTGAGAGAGAGAGAGAGAGAGAGATAGAGAGAGAGAGAGAGAGCGTGTGTGTGTGAAAATGCTATAGTGAGGAGGAAGATCTAGTGGTGGTGGTGGTGATTTTTTTTTTTTTTTTTTTTTTTTTGGGGGGGGGGGGGGGGTTAGGTTTTTGGTTGTGGTGGGTGAGGCTTAGGTTTTTTTGGTAGGCGATGGGTGGGGTGGGTTTAGGTTTTTAAGTGGGGGTTGGATGGGTGGTTTAGGTTTTTAGGTAAGCGATTTAAGTTTTTGGGTAAGGGTGGGTGGGGTGGAATTAGGTTTTTTGGCAGGGTACGTTGGGGGTGAGGGGTTTAGGTTTTTGAGTTATACTACACATGTGCATTAGCGTTTTTTAGGTTTTTTTTTTTTTTTTTTTTTTTTTTGGCTACGAACTAGTTTTCTATTTTTTTACTTAAATTTGAGTTATGATTTTTTTATTATGATTTTTTTTTTTATTTAGTTCGGAGTTTTACGTGAGATGAACTCAAGAGTCAAGATAGCATTGACGGTTTATTTTGTTTACTAAAATTGCTCAAAATGGTTTGTATTTGAAAAGAAAAATCGCTTAAGAACTGTTAAATAAACGACATTTCTTGGGAAATCACCAAATTATCCACTTTATCAAGAAAATTATGAAAAATAGTCATGAAATTTATTAAATTACACCTTAACCAAATTTTAATACATGTTTATTTGGCTTATATAGCCGCAGCATAGTTGGGGCGGGGAGGGGCGGCCGACCCCCTCTGGATTTTCGCGCAAAAGTTTCGATTATATAGTATTCGTATAGAAATTTTTGAAAATATAGGGTTTCGACCCCCCGAAACTAGTGACTTCCGACCCCCCGAACCTTCGCGTCAAGCTTCGCCACTGTATAGCGCAGGAGAAAATGGTGGCGTAGGAGGAAGATAGTGCAACACAGTGAGTGACACAACGAAAAATGACATAACAGAGTAAACATATTTTTTTTATAAATTTATGAATTAAAATTTTTTAATTATGGCTTATATTTTTATTTATACACATTATTTGAAAATTTAATAGAAACTAAAACTATATCTTAATAAAAACACAATTTATGGATTTTTATTATTTTCTTTTTTTATATATAAAAATAAGTTTAATTTTCACTAAATGAAGAGATGACGCTGGAGGTGGAGAGTTAGTGGTTTGACGCATGAACAAAAAAGTCATACCTATTTTGTAAGGAAAAAAAATTAGTACTAAAATGAGCATTTGATCAAACATATTTACCAAAATAGACAAAACGCCGGCTAAACCAACTTAGCCAACAACTTTATGGGCAAAAGGGTCGGCTAAATAGGCTTAGCAGGCGTTTTGTCTATTTCGATAATTTTTTGTTGAGTCGTCGTTTTATTTAGGTAATTTCTTGGCCAAAAATGATCATTTTGGTAATTTTTCCCTTTGATAATTCCAAGAAGTCAATGCTATTTCCCTAATTTTCTGGTTAAAGAGACCAATTTGCTGATCTTCCAAATTTTGTTTTAGCCAGCACAACAGATTTTGTCAATGAAAATTATAATTTAGCGGAGAAATGTCACACAAATGTAACCAAGTTTGCTTGGTGTTCTAATTAAGTTACTCAAACTTTTTTTGTCTCTCTAAAGTCACTCAAGTTTCATTTATTGTTCTAATACTATGTAATTACCAGGTCATCAGGTCACCTTCTTTTTTTTTCTTTCATTTGTAGACTCAACTTGTCAATGCAACACAATTCGTTAGTGCGACTTAACTTGGTCAATACAACATAACTAACCACGAAATTATTTAGAGCATAATGGGCAAGACGAGAGAAACTAGTTAAAAGAAGTCATGAGCCATAGCAAAACCCAGCTACGCGATCCAGAGTTTTTTTTTTTTTTTTTTTTTTTTGTAAGGCGCTCGTGTCTACGAGTCTGCATAAATTCTTATTTTCCAATTAAGCTATGTCAACCTAATTTTGTATAGCCCTCCTATGCAACAATGCAAGTGCACCCAGGAAAATTAAATTATCAAACACATTAACTCCTTAGTATTGATAAACCAAATTAAAGACTTTTATCCACCTTTATTATATGGAACTGAAATTTAGTGTTTTTCAAAGATAGTGAAAATATGATGTCGTGTATGTGCACCTCTCAAATTTTTATTGGAAGATGCTTATATATCTTAAGTAAACCAACAATAGTTAGCAATATCCACCATCTTCAAACTCTCTAGTTTAATCAACTCTTCTATTAACGGTAGCCCTATCATGTTATTATTAGGCGCCATTGTCATCCTCTTCATGCTCCCTTGCTACCAATAACTTTGTATGATTTGGAAAAAAAATAGTGAGAATCTAGTAAAAGGAACCCCTATAATCATTGTGTGAGATTATTATGGCGTATTTTCTATGCAAACTTTCCGTTTGCTCTTACAAAAGTTCGGATTAAATTATTGTCCTTCTAGATGTTAATATTGGTTACCTATATACGTTTTTATATAACTTAAACAAGATTCGTAGAACTCATAATCATCATTGGTTATTCAAAACTATCAAAAGTACGTAAGACAATTAGTATAAAAAAAAGTTGAAGAAGTAATTCGTGACCTCTATGCCAGATCTTCTTACTCTAATATCACTCGTCCATATATCACATCTTGTTAAAAAAAAAACGTGATGCCGCCTTGGTTATGTTTGTTGAGTATGTGCGTTGAAAATTTATTGTTTAAAAGTGGATAACTTTAGGGTGAGCGGGGCGCTTAACTGAAATATTTTAAACTTCACTTATTTACAGTTATCATGTAATGTCACATTATTTTACTGATTTAATTCACTAAAATATAGTCTTGGAGGCAACACTACCCTGAACTAGAGGTGCACAAAAAAACCGAAACCGAAAATAAAAACTGGAACCGGGTATTAAAAAAACCGGTTTTTATACCAGGAACCGTACCCGACCCTACCCACCGAGTACGCATAGGGTATAGATTTCTAAGTAAAAAACTGTACCCGAAACCAGACCCGATTTATACTCGGTTGTACCCGGTTTTTAAAATACCAGGAACCGGGTTTTCTGAATACCCGGGATTGGCTTTTCCGAATACCCGGAACCGGGTTTCCTAAATACTTAAAAAGTATATGTCAAGTGACAGAACCATTTGGCATTTTGACGTTGAGGTAGTCCGTGAAGGAATGGGTTACTTCGTGATTCAAGAGGGGTTGCCATTTGACCACTTCGACAACTCATGATTTATACTCGGTTGTCCCGGTTTTTAAAATACCAGGAACCGGGTTTTCCGAATACCCGGGTCTGGCTTTTCCGAATACCCGGAACCGGGTTTCCTAAATACTCAAAAAGTATATGTCAAGTGACGGAACCATTTGGCATTTTGATGTTGAGGTAGTCCGTGAAGGAATGGGTCACTTTGTGATTCAAGAGGGGTTGCCATTTGACCACTTCGACAACTCATGATTGACGCATCTCATCGAAAGAATTCTATAACCGCGTTATAATCATCTAAGTTGCACTTCCCTTCGACGTGATTGTATAAAAGTAATTCAATATCCGACATAGCCGGGTTTTTTCAATACCCAATGTACCCAATTTTTTTTTTCAATACCCGGTATACCCGGAACTGATTCCATACTCGGAACCGGGTATTGAAAAAACCGAAACCGGTTATTGAAAAACCGGAACCGGGTATAGCTTTTTATGCTAGGAACCGGAACTAGAACCGTTTCTTCTAATACCCGGTCAAAGTAATACCCGACCCTACCCGGAACCGGGTATTGAAAAAACCCGATTTGTGCACCTTTACCCTGAACCACCTAACCCATAAAAAACAAAAACTCCCACTCTCAACACATCCGTGATATAACACCTGTAATGGTAGTGTTACCTAAGGCAATGTTACCGTGCTGATAAAGAAATACCAACACGGTTTGCTAGTAATAGGGATGGCAATGGGTCGGGTTTGGGACGGGTTTAGGTAATCCCAACCCCATACCCGGTTAGGTATAGTTGTCCCAAACCCGGCCCAAAACCCGTCGGGTTTGTGTCGGGTAATTACCCATCGGGTATCGGGTATGCCCGCGGGTTTCGGGTATACCTATTAATTTTTAAAACTTATCCATTGAGTATATCCTACCAAAAACCCGACGGATATCTATTAGGTAACTATTAACAAATTATATTTAACATTATTAAATATATATGTAAATGATTACAATATATAAATATAAAATAATTAAATCATATAAAAACAATCAAAGACATAGATAACAAATAGTATACACTATTTTTTTTATAATTTTTAGCACAAGATGACAATGTAGACGGACAATTAGATATATTATGCATATATATTAAAAAGATATATTAGAAATTATATTGGGTATCTAATCGGGTAAATGGGTATACGTTATCGGGTAATCGGGTCGGGTAAACGGGTATATCATCAAATCCCAAACCCGTCCCAAACCCGCGAAAAAAATAAAAAATAATCCCATACCCGGACCCATACCCGATTACCCGACCCCAAACCCGTCCCAAATGTATCGGGTTTCGGGTTTATCCATCGGGTTCGGGTTTGATTGCCATCCCTAGCTAGTAATGCCCTGCCTACTCTTACTAAAAGAAAATTTCAAATGTAATTTGTCTTCGGTAAATAGTTCCACAATAATTAAATAATTGATTTGTATGGAAGCACATCAAATAAATTCAGAAAGTAGGTAAATGGTTTGAATTTTATCTTGATTTTACCATTCCCACTTTGGAGCGTTTCCATGGTCATTAATTCTGGAGTGTTATGACACCACTAGAAAATAGGCCTAATGCAACCTTTTAGAAGCAACATTTTTTAAAAAAGTTGCATTTGAATCTAATGCAACTCCGATGAACATAAAGGTTGCATTAGAAGATCTAATGCAACTTTTTCCATAAAAGGTTGCAAACTAGTACTAAATTTGCAACCTTTTTATTTAAATGTTGCAAATGTTACTAAATGTTGCAACCTTTTTTCTAAAAGGTTGCATTATGAAAAGTTAAATGCAACTTTTATTTTAAAAAGTTAGACGAAAATGAATTACTTGATCGATCCTTTCGTCTTTGCATTATGATATATTGTAAAATACATCTATTTCCAGTGTAAAGTTTGTATAGTTTTCGAGTCATTTAGATAGTACTTTTATTAGTTTTAGGCTTGTACCGGTCTATTTTATTTATTATAGATTTTTATTAGCTTTGTGTCATTTTTAGTACTTATTTATTTATTTTATATATTGATAGGTGTTCGAATGGACGTTGGAGCATAAACGAGCAACTTTTGTCAAGTCAAGAACACTTGAGTCGAGAGCACGGAGTTATACTACTCTATATAATAATAGTATAGTAGTTATAATAATAATAATAATAATAATAATAATAATAATAATAATAATAATAATAATAATAATAATAATAATAATAAGAAAAAAAACAAAAGAACCGAATTAGAAAACGTGACTTTGTCACAAAGTCAAAGCCAAGGCCCAAAGAAACTAAATTGGAAAGAGGATCTAATTTTTTTAGGGCAGCGATATTATTTTAGGGGGCGGCATTATTATATCAGAGAGAGGGGATTGACTAGAGCCAAGACAATTATTTTCGAGAGGGATCCATAGCAGCACTAAAGGGAAGAAGGAGGTAAAGGGTTGAAGCATAGATGCACGGGTCGATTCTAATTCAATTATTATTATTTATCTATTTGGTACCCGTTGTGAACACCATGAATTTAACTTGCTTTTCTTGTTTTGATTTTATCATGATTTTTAGAAGCTAAACCTTAATGCTACCTAGGTTAAAGATGATTGCATATGTTTGATTTATTTTCTTTTGGTTTTGGAACTTTTGGTTGTAGATGAATTTTAAAGTAAAGAACTCTTTATTTTCTGGTTTGATGTATATGCATATTTAGTTTTATTTAAATAACTTTTATAAACTCTACTTGCGTTTTTGCGAATGTCTTTCATATATGAATGCGGGTTAGGTTGCGGATTGGGTGTTAGCAGCTAGTTTATGGTTAATTCTGCAGGTTATCCATAGGAGTTGTAATTGTTAGTTAGATAATTCTAAGTGTTCTACCAATTCTCAATAGCTGTAAGGTGCGAGATTGTTGGTCTGTCTAGGGTGTTAAATTGCTAGATCTAGATGCTTTGTAAGAAGATCTTCCTAGTTTCCATAGCATTCCTTGTAGGCCAAGTCTTATCAGAAAATATTGTAGTTACCCCTTGAGATTCGAGTAGGTAAGCCTGTGAGAGTAACCTCTCAACTGGTGGTTTAACAACACAACAATATTCTAGGGTTTCCCCTTGAGAATTCTCTCAATTTTTGGGCACAATAGCTCGTAATCATAGTTATGCACCATTGATTTATAGTTCGTGGCAGAAGGTGCCACATAAAGAAAAGTTATGGGAATATGTCTTGGTAAGGTTTTTGGTAGTTTTGTTTCATTTATTTGTTATATTTTCATTGTTAACTAAATGCTTACTTTTTTAAAGGAAAAATATGATGTGCCAAATGCTGCTAAGAATGGGTTTTAACCACTATTGGAGAATTGTATAAGGTTTACAAATGTCGGTTTAAGCGAAAACACTTCTATCAATTTAAGGACAATAAAACAAGGTGGAAGAACCGACCTGGCGGCATTCCAGAAAATGATTTCGCAAAATTGTTGCGTCTATGGAGTAATAAAGATGTGGCGGTATTTTCTTCAAAAATTTCTCCATTAATAGTATTTGCTATTTAGAGTTGTATATTAGTTGATGTGTATATATTAATGTTTTTACAGAAACGCTGTTTGCGAGCTAGGGAATCACGCATGTCTAAAAAAAATATGCACACAGCCGATCCAAAAAGTTTTGCTAGGATTTGTGAGGAGATGGTAATATGTTTCTAGCTTGCCCATGATTTGTATTATTTTTGTTGTGCAATACACTAATGTTTTTGTTTCCTTATATTTATTTTATTATGAATACAGAAAAATGCCGACCCAAACCAACAATCACCTACTTTAACACAATTTTTTGAACGTACACGTAAAAGGACGGAATGGCGCGTATATGTTAATACATATGATGACGCGCAAACGAAAATTGTAAGTTCTTTCTACTTTTATCTTTATGTAAATATCCATGTTCTATGTTCGCCTTATGTAAATATTCATCTATCATGTTTGCTTATTACGTATAGGATTAATTTAATTTTGATGAAACCTCTGGTGACACATGAAAATAGACATCCGTTTTTTAATATTTAATCATAGCATGATTTTAATTATAAAATTGTTTTTAAAGTACTTTCTTAATTTTTTTAACAACATTTAAGGAACAAATGAAGAACTACAAGCCAAAGGAGAATGACAACGCTACAGTTGATCCTTATTTAGTTGTAATGAGCAAAGAAAACTATGGGTATCATCGAATTTATGGTAGAGGTGTTACAAATACATTGATAAAAAAAGTGGATGGTGCTTGCACGTCATACATGGTTCCAGAGGGGATGATAGAATCTTTTAAAGCAAACGTTGAAGTTGAGAAAAACCAGTTGCTAGAATTGCGCAAAGAGATCGAAGAGGATCATCAAAGGAAAAAAGCCGAGCTTGAAGTGGGCCCTGAAAGAAAAAAAAGCCGAACTTGAAGTTATTCGAAAAGATTTTATTGACAACCAACGAAAAAACTTTGAAGCTATGATGCAGGAGCTTATAAAACAACTACAAGTTGTAGATCAAGATGACTAGAAGGCCGGTTTATATTTCTCTTTAGTATTGTAATTGACACTTTATTGTTATTTAAGTTTGGACAAGTAATTTTAAGTAAGTCATTTAATTATGATGATATTTGTGTTCTTATTGTTTTTGCATAATCATGATTTAATATGTATTTTAATTATTTGTAATTGGATTTATGCTACAAAGTTGCATTTGGGTGTAAAAGTGTTGCATTTGTTGTAATTAAAATTCATAAAAAAGTTGCATTTATTAAAAAAAGGTTGCACTTTTTCTATAATAAAAATAGTAAAGGTTGCAATAAGACTAGAAAAATGTTGCATATTTATAATTAAAATATAATAAAGGTTGCATTTGAGTATAATAAAGGTTGCATTTATGTGTAGAAAAGGTTACACTTTTGTAACCAAAGTTGCATTTGAGTATTATAAAAATTACATTTTATATTATAAAAGTTGCATTAGAATGTAAAAAAGTTGCATACTAAAAAAGTTGCATTAGAGTAGTAAATGTAACACTATAATAAAAGGTTGCAATAAGCCTATAAAGGGTTGCATTAGGTCTAAGGTAACTGCTTCTGATGCAGCCCCCAATAAAAGGTTGCATTAGACATATTGTAACCTTTTCAATGTCTAATGAAACATTTTAGTGATGCAGCAATAGCTTCATTTTCTTGTAGTGTGATGTGGTAATGAAAACTTTTTTTTTAAAAGAAAACTTCAATAACACACGACAGGCGTCCTCAAAGCAAGGACCCCTGCGCCAACAAAACCATTACATCAAATCCAAAGGGTTATTACACCAAGAAATCCAATCTATATCTTTCCATCTACTTCTATTGCGGATCCAAAAATACGAAGAAGCCTTCACAACTTGAACTATCTCTATAGGTCGTCGACGTTTGTTTGTGAAAATCCGGGCATTTCGCTCATTCCAAATGATCCACAACGTAGTATAAATGATACATCGAAGGACTTGTCTCGCATGTTTCGACAAAACGCTCAGCTTCGGCAACCGAAGAAGATCTTGAATATTGAAAACAATCGAAGGGGGAAGCTTACACCAAAATTCCAGCCTACTCCAGATCTCATACGTGAACGCGCAACCTGTGAACAAATGGATAGCAGTCTCTTCAGCCGTGTTACAGAGCGAACAGGAGGATTGCTGCACTTGAACTCCCCTTTTCATCAGTTCCGAAGTGGTAGGCAACCGGTTACGAGCGGCCCTCCACACCATAACTTTACATTTAAGGGGAACCCAACACTTCCACTTTATCTTCGGGCTGTTATCCGGGGTAATAAAATCAGAAAAGATACGTTTAGCTGACGCGACTGTGAAGACTCCATTATTGTCAGCTTTCCACTTCCAAATGTCACGACCACCAACCCAGTTTAAGTCATAAATTTCTTCAAGGAGGATGAATAATTCGGACAACTCCATAACAGTTGAAGGAGTAGCCTTCCATTCCCAATTCAAAGTCTTTATATTATTATGAACATGAATTCTCTCAGACACCTTGACCCATTTCCTTTTTTCGAGTTTGAATAATTGTGGAAATCTAGTACGAAGCGGTTCATCTCCGAGCCAAGTATCTCCCCAAAAATTAATCTTTGACACGTCGCCTAACGAGGCAACAAAGAAGGAACTAAGAGAGGCACCATTAGGGAGCTTTTGCTCACCCACTTTCACGATTTGTTTCCAACTTCCACTCGCCGAGGCGGCGCATGGAAGCATAGCCCAAGGATTACTTTTACCGTAGCATCCCAAAATCACCTTTTTCCACAAACTATTTTCTTCTACCTTAAATCTCCAATACCACTTTAACAGAAGAGCGTCGTTAACGTGTTTAAGTTTAGAAACCCCTAGGCCGCCTTTATTTTTCGGATTGGAGATGATATCCCAAGCCACCCACAGGATCTTTTTTTCTTCACTTGACCCCGCCCATAAGAAACGCCTCATGTAGGATTCTATACTATCCAACACTGCTTTTGGAGCTTTATAAATGGAGAGATAGTAAATCGGGAGACTAGAGAGAACTGATTTTATAAGGATCAAACGACCACCCATAGACAAGTATCTACCTTTTCACGAAGCCAAACGATTCTTGACCACTTCAATGACCGGGTTCCAATTATTAATCTTTGTCATCCATGCGCCTACTTGGATACCCAAGTAAGTGAAAGGAATAGCCCCTCTCCTACAACCCAACACCTCCATCATATCATCAATCGCCGCATCACTAACGCCCACCCCAAACAAATTAGACTTATTAAGATTAATCCGAAGGCCCGAACAAAGATAAAAAATTCGAAGAACCCTAGAAACATTTTGAAGATTCTCCCTAGACCACTCTCCCAAAATGAGAGCGTCATCTGTCACACCCTCAAATTTCCACTGCGGGGTTTATACCGCGAGGCGCATGACATACCAGGATCCAATAGCCATAAGTCATATGAACGAACTCTAAATGCCCAAACCATTTAGTTCGTTTTCAAAAACCAAGTTTAGTTAAACTGCGGAAGCGTAAACCAAATTTAAACCTTTTAAAACCATGCGCAAAACAACGCGCCCAAATTAAAACCATATGAAAGAAAATGTAAAAACATAATATGTAATTTAGGTGTATGCCCAAGACCCCGAATGCAGTGAAGTGTGCAGTGCTTTCTAATCCTGGCACCGGAAGCTAACTACCTGCAAAAGCATGTAAATCGTGGGTCAACAAACAATGTTGGTGAGTTCACTAAGTAAAGTAACTGAGTATGTAACTGCGCTGGTTTCCAAAACCACGTAAGTAAGTAAGTTATGTTGGTGCCCCGCACCGTGTAACCACTAATTCATCGCATGCCAAGGGTAGCTAACCCATTCGTGATAACTAACCGATTATACCGAACTGCTATGTACGTGTAGCCACATAAGTGTGCCGTATGCCTGACATCATTGTCTATCCACAATGATAATGTTTCGTAAGTTATAGTTCACGCCCGCGCTCCCCGAGCCGGTGTGAGGTTTGTAAGACCTAATAGCGCTATCAACTAATAACCCGCTTGCCAACCCTGGCAACTCATTCGGTACGTGAGGACTTACAAAATGATAGAAATGGTTTAGTCTATCAAGGACACAATTGCGAATTAGAAAAGTGACCGACCCTCATAAGGATCCATGGCATCCCAACCCGGGATGTGTAAGTAGTCCCAAACCGGACTAGAAAATGTTAAGTAAAGTGTCTCATACCTGAGACGCATGCTTTTGAGAAAAAGAGTAGTGAAACTCACCTTAGGTTGCACGTGAATGATCCAAATCCCTCAAACAGTAACGAGCTACCGACTCCCTATTACAAGTGTCACTAGGTGAGTATATGTGCATAACCAACACACCATATAACTCGTTTATCAGAGACCTTTAAATGTTCAAAACCGTGTAGTGACACTTAATGACTCTACATGCTCAAGTATGTCCTACGTATCCCGTTGGTGATCATAGCAATTATCATCAGTTTAATACATCAAATACATCTCATACAAGTTTCCACACAAGTACATGTCAATTACTCACCACATAGAACTCCAAATAGTCACTTAAAGACCCCGTACACAATCTGTGTTTTTAGGACAGATTGTGCGCTGTGAAAAACAATTTATTTAAAATACTTAACGAATGAATTAAAGTCCCAAATTTTTACTGAATTTTATTTGGAATTCACTCGACAATACCTATTTTTGTTTTGTCTTAATTCCAAACACAAAAATTATAAAAATTCGTACAACACAGTAGTGTCCAGAAAATTTCCTCAAAAGGTCAGTTTAGTAGGAAAATTCTTAAAAATTGTGTATTCATCCAAACGAGATGAATCCACTTGGAAAAGCTCTATTTTTCCAGTATTGACCTACTGTAAACATTTCATATCCTAACTCCTTGTAAATCTCAAGTTATGACCATTTAAAGTTAGCCCAATTTACAAATCCGAAAATCTGATATGACCCTACTCAATTAAAATTCCAAAAACGACTCATACGATGTCCAAAATCGATGGTTTTGCCCATTATGAAAAGCTAAGACCTTGTACATTACAATCATGCAAAGAAATCATCAAAACAATCGATTTACCAACCCGTTACAGCCCCTTCAACACGTTCAAACAAATCTGTCAGAATCTTAAACTTGCATCCCAAGTAATCTACAAACCCTAATTCTTCATAAACATCCCTAATACATGTATAACACCTATAGTACTGATTAAACACCATATTAATCATAGCAAAACACACATATTATCATGTGAAAACCCTAATCATGGCTGCTAATAACAATCATCATCATCAAATCATCAAGAACATTCAAGAACTCCTATACATACATGTATGCGATTTTGTATATATTATTTTTAGGGTTTTCAAAGTTTTTCAATCATTATAATTCATCAAAAATCGTAAGAACGTATACCTTGTGAAAGATTAAACTCCCCTAGAGCCTTGAAATCAAACTCGAACTAGCTTGATTAGTGAAAGATTGCTTGATTGCTTGAAAACAAAGAGAGAGGGGGGGGGGGGGGTGGGGGGTTTCGCACGGCGCCAAGGGGGGCAAGGGATAGGGTTTTTATCTTTTTCCTTGCCTCCTAATTGTAAAAGGGCTTTGCTTGTTCCCCAAGCAATTGGTGTTAGGGCCCTTCTAGTCCATTAACTTAACCCGTTAACCATGTTCTAGCCCAATACCGGACCCAATATTATTAACCATGCTAAATTATATAAAAACCATTATTTTTATTATTACATAGCATATCATTCATGTTGTGCACGTAATTTGCATAATCTACGCATTACCTTTCAGTTAGGCGATCATTCACAAAAACATGTAATTCACATAAGCACGTACTTCATGTTCACCAAAATTCATTTGTATATATTATTGCTATGTATGTCACATAATTCACCAACGTTTGGGATACAGGACTCATGTGTGTGTTTAACAAGGATTTTCCTACGTATAACATATGTTAGCATCATTTAACATATGTTAAACCTACTTAACTAACCCTAGTTAAGTATCTAGCCATGTATGAACATGTAAGTTAACTGGAGTTCAGTAAGAGTATTTAACCTGAAAATGCGGGGTGTCACATCATCCGCATAAAACAGATGTGAAATAACCAAATTATTCCCCGTCATATCAACCCCTTTGAAAACCCCAATCTCTCTAGCTTTGTCCAATAACCAAGAAAGCGACTCCATGACAATAAGGAAAAGAAAAGGAGAGATAGGGTCACCTTGGCGAAGACCTTTTTCACATTTAAAATCAAATGTAGGAGAGCCATTTACAAGAACTGCCGCTCTAGAAGACTCAAGAAGGCCTTTAATCCACAAACACCATCTAGAAGGGAAACCCATTTGCGACATGATAGAAATTAAGAAATTCCAATTGACGTTGTCGTACGCCTTCTCGAAATCATTTTTTAACAAAAAAGCCTTCCCTTTTCTTCTTTTCAACCACTCCAACACCTCATTAACCACAAGGGGACCATCAAGAATAAAACGGTCCGACATAAAAGCCGACTGAGAATCAGAAATAACTTGACCCAAAACCTTCTTGAGACGATTAGCAAGGATTTTAGAAATCACTTTATTAATCATCCCAATAAGGGTAATAGGTCTATAATCTTTAAGGCCCAAAGGGGTTTTAATTTTGGGAATCAAGGTGATAAATGCCGACCCGCAACCATCATGAACGATACCCGAGCCATGGAACTCGGACATAATACGAAAAAAATCCTCCTCGAATAAGTGCCAGAATTGTTTAACAAATTTAAAGTTAAACCCATCGGGCCCTGGCGCTTTGTTTGAACCGCACCCGAAGACTGCCTCTTTGATCTCTAACTTTGTAAAAGGAGCGATCACATTGAAACTTTCCTGATCCCCGATCTGTTTAATACCTTCGCACACCAACTGGGGCCGATTTTTTATAGCTTCTTTGAAAAGATTTTTGAAAAAAATCATCGCCTCTTTCTTAATCAGCGAAGGCTTGTCCACCCATTGACCATCAATCAATAAACCGGGTATGAAGTTTCGGGCCTTTCTACCATTAACCACATTGTGAAAAAACTTGGAGTTTTCGTTGCCAAGCGAAGCCCATTTAATCCGGGATTTTTGACGAATATCCCGGACCTTATGAAGCTCTATATCCTCTAGCGCTTTCTTGCATTCTAACCACACCCAAAGATCCGATTCATCCACCTCCTCTAACTCCATTTGCATATCAATCGCATCCTTCTCTTTATGAAGTCTATATTCTTCTTCTTTTTCTTTACTGCTACAAACCTTGAACCACTCCTTTAGACGACTTCTTAAACATTTCAGTTTGTTGAGAAGGTTCGAGTCTGCTGGGCCGGAATTAATCCAGCTTTGACAAACTGAAACAATAGTCTCCTCACAACCAGGACGATCGAGCCACGAGTCAAACATACGGAAAGGCTTTGGACCAAAGTTCGTGTCAATCAATGATAAAACCAAGGGAGAGTGGTCCGAAAGGTCTCTATTCAATGCTCGAACATAAGCGTTTGGCCATTTATTGAAAACATTTTCGCAAACGAAAAATCTATCGATTCTACTCCATTTACAAACGCCCCGTCTAGTAACCATATACGTATATTTCATACCTTTTAAATTGTACTCCCTCAACCCCGCCTCGTCAACGAACTCGTTAAACTCCCTGGCATTAACCGGATCGAAGTTCGAATTTTTTCTTTCATCTCTATTTCGAACTGAGTTGAAGTCCCAGAAAATAATCCACCACCCGTGTCTAGATTGAATAATCTGCTTAATACGCTCCCAAAGGTTCCGTTTTTCAACGTTATTTTGAGGCGCGTACACGTTGAGGACGTTAACCCGAATAGACCCATTGATAACCGAACCCGACATAAGCAGGAAATTGTTGTCTTTGGTCACCGAATCTTTAGAAAAGACCTTAGGGTTCCATATGCTCACCAAACCACCCGAATTCCCGATCGCATCTACTGAATCAAACTCGAAACCCAAGCCACCCCAATAGTTAGAAATCACCCCAACTTGGATGTTACTAACCATCGATTCTTGTAAACCTATGAAAGAAACCCCGAACTCGTTTTTCAGCCTCTTAACCCAATTGTCTTTCCCACAAACCCCTATACCACGAATGTTCAGCGACAAGCAATTCATGATCCACCCCTTGTAACCCTTCATTTGTAATCGTTTCTTTAAGTAAAACATCGTACCTATTCAAATCAGCACCAAGTTTTTCTCCTAGAGCCATAGTCGCTTCCACCTCTACTGCTTGAAAGTGATCAACAATGGCATCCTCGACCTCTATAACTGTTTGGTTCACATCCGAAATAAGCAGAGGTTGCTTATTCAAGTCCAGGTTAACAGTTTCAGTATTACGAGAAGTAAACATTTGGGCCTCCTCTTCTGTGACTTCCTTATTATTTAGGCCCAACAGGCCATCCAATCCAAATAAATCCTCTTCTTCACTTCTGGGCTTCTTATTATTCTTTAAACTCTCTTGGCTACTTACATAACCATAACTGGGCCGGCCCACTTCATTTTTTTTAAACTTTTTTCTTTTACACACTTTGGGATCTGACGTAACCGGTTCAGCTTCTGGAATGTTTTCAAAATCGAAGTCAACTGCTGGAATAAATTCCTCATCATTACTATCCATAAAAACATCCCCTTCATTATTTGGTAATGATTGGGACGCATTAATTCCCTCATTAATTTGGTCAACTTTCCTATTGACTTCATCGTCTTCCTCCTCCGATTCTGAACCCGACGACTGATCACCGGATTCCGAAGACTTATCAGCTGAATCATCGTCATCTTCATCCATTATAGTATTGGCCGAATGATTAGGATTGACCTCCAAGAAGTCCGGGACCCATTCACCAACATCTTCTGCTACCCATACCCGAAATTTTTTACCATTCCAATTGAGAACCACCTCTTCCTCCACTCGCTTCCCTTCCCCTACTAAGACACCGACATATTCATACGACAGATCTTGATCAGAAACTTCTTTTTTAGCATGATGGACCACTTTGCCGAACAAACCTCCCACGGTATCAAATACATCGTTAGTAAGGAGATGTAGAGGGACCCCCTTGATTTTTAACCAGGCTATTCTTCCATAACCAAGCACTTGACCCATCCACATAGAGACCATGGAAAATTTATCCATAGCCAGACTAGCTGCATGAAGGACGGCCTCCGTCGTCTCCGGATCATCGAACGTAACAAGTACGTCCAACCCACCCAAGTATTGAAAAACTCCAAGATCCGGACACAACTCTTGAAAAATACCTTTAACATTCTTAAGCGATTTAAAATCCGCCATACGTATGACTATCGCTCTACCATGCAACGAGGAGAAGGCATTCACTTTGTTATCAATGACGACAATCTTCCCTACAAGTGAGTCTTTGAACGACCTTTCTTCAGCAACGAACGAACTACTCTTAGTTTGCATCTTGATCCCCTCCGTTGTATTGTTACTCGAACCATTTGGATTTTGAATCGGGGTTACATTGTTTCGAGTGTCAATCTCACCATCTTCAAGGACAAATCTTGCAATATTGAACCAAAGCTTGTACTCTCCCATCCGTATGCTACGAAGACACTTGAGCAATTCACTTTTATCTTTGACGTCTAATAATGAGATAAAACCGAATCTGTTGCCTCCCTTATCTCTCTTTCTTGCAATATATAAATCGTAGATGTCACCAAACGGACGGACATGCTCTGCCAAATCCTTTCCACTGCATTTCTCTGGAAGATTAGTCACAAAAAGCTTCGTAATCCGACGTTGGATGGACTCCGGAATTGAATTCCGGTGCCGGCGATCCATTAGAGAGCGTTTTTAGTTTATAAGGACTTGTTCACTTGTGGTAATGAAAACTAACAACTTTTTTAGGTAATTAGGATTTATACACCCTTTATTTAGAATTCGGGTTTTGGGTTTCATACACCCCGTGACATCACATTCTGAGAGTGTGACATCACATTTTAGGATATGTGGTTGTCTTCTATTAGTGTGTGATGTGGGCCAGTGTGTATAAATCCAAATAGAGGGTGTATGGTTCCTACTTACCTTAGAATTCATATACCTTGACCCACATCACATACCAATAAGAGGCTGTCACATACCCCAAAATGCGATGTCACACCCCCAGAATGTGACGTCACAGAGTGTATGAATCATAGAACCCCTTTTTTAAGTTATAACAATAATTATAAGAGATAATTACACATAGTCCTTGTAATTTATAGAAAGTAACAATTTAAAATACTAACTTTACTTTTTAACATGTTAAGGGAATATGGTTTTAGTTTTGTAAAATATTCGGGTAGTAAGGCTAACCTAGTTGGTTTTTCTAGTTAAGTTTTGATTAAATGACTAAAATGCCTAAGAATAACTAGATGAACCATTCTTGTAATTACCTCTATTTGGTTTGCAAGGATACCTTTTGCAATTTATGGAAACTAAAATTATCTACTAATATTATTAAATTTAAAATTTTAATAAAATACTAAATTAAATAATTATACTCTACACATTTTAATATTTTTTTTAATAAACAATAATTTTATCCATGTAAACCACCGCCGATAAACCTAATTCGTATCTGCCACCAAGCACCATGTCAACTTTTATCTCAACCGCCATTGCCGCCATGTGTTATCTATATTTAATAAGGGCATCTATATTTTTTATTTATAGAATTATCTATTAATATTATTAAAACTTAAATATTTTAAATTATAAAATAAACACAATTAAATAATTATAATCTATACGTTTTAGTATATATTTTTTATAAAACAATACTTCTAATACATAGAATTATCGTTTAATATTATTTACTTATTTAGAAACTTTAAATTATATAAATATATTAAATTAAATAATTAAACTCTATGCACTTTAATTATAGTAATAGCTAATTCTATATCAAGCAACACATCAACTCTATGCGTATTAAATATAGATAATGCATGGCAGCAATGGCGGTGGAGATGAGAGTTGATGTGGTGCTTGATGGCAGATACGAGTTACGCTTATAGACGGTGATTTATATGGAGAAAGTTATTGTTTTATAAAAGATACATACTAAACGCAAAAAGTATAATTATTTAATTTAATTTTTTTTATAACTTCTGATTTTTATGTTTTAAGAATGTTAATAGATAATTTTAATTTTAATAAATTGCAAAAATTATCCTTGTAATCAAATAGAGTTAATTACAAGAATATCTAGTTATTCTTAGGCATTTTAGTCAACACTTAATTGGAAAAACTAACGGAGTTGGCCTTAGTACCCCAACATGTTACAATAATAAACCATAAACCCTTAACATGTTAAAAAAAAATAAAGTTAGTACTCAAAGATGTTACTTTTTATAAACCATAGGGACTATCCATGTAGTTATCTCTAATTATAAAGTAAATAGTTTCTCCATAGGGGTGTTGGTGGTAGTAACATTGATGTTTAACGACGTGGTCTATCTTTCTAAAATATTTGATAATTGGGCACCTATTTCTAAAATTGTATGGTTTCCAACAAACTGCTGGTAGTTACAGTATTTAAATGTTGTTAGGGGCCGCTTTCATGGTGATGTTACCGGTTATTTTGGTTTCTATAATATAGAACGACATCTTCAATCATTTGTAAGCATTCAGAGCACCTGATTGAGATCACTAGAATCAAAAATGAGAAAGGCTGAATTGCAGAAAGAGGGAGAGAGAGAGAGCAACTTGTGATGGGAGTTGAGATCACAATTGTACTTAAATTCTATCAATGAATAAGGGCATGTGTAGTGGGGGCTTCATGGGGAATAAAATATTAGTTCATGTGTAGTGGGCGTTATATGGGGGCATTGGTCAATGGTCCCAACAATTCAATAGCGCTCGCTATGGTCATAAACCTGCAACCCATAAAGCCTCCATAGCGCCGGGGGTGGGGGCGGTGTTTCCGACGCTATAGAGGTGCAAAACGCCCCCATACAACACCCACTACACATGAACTAAGTGAGACTTCATCTTACTTCAAGCTATGTTTTATCTCTTTTGTGTGTTGATTATATTTGATATTATCATACCATTAAGTTATCACTTCCAAGTATTATATCACAAAACATCATCATCATCACCATCATCATACTCAGTTAATCCCACCTATAGCAAAGCTAAGGTAGGATCTGAGGAGGGTAAGATGTAGACAGCCTTAACTCTACCCCTAAGAATAGAGAGGCTGCTTCCAGTGAGACCCCCAGCTCGATGTGGTTTGGTATCAAGCCTTGGACATAAGGCACAAACACTTAGCAATCGGGACAAACCCGATCGGTGCATGTGCCCCTTTGTCTTTTGGCTATCCACACCACCACATGATGATGGTTAGTGGTTCATGTTTTTTCTTTTCTTCTTGTTTTTCTTTGTTTTCCATTGGCAGTGAGGAATCGTAAGCTTTTATTTCAAATGTTGAAGGTGCATGTTATATATATATTTTTTTCTTCTTGTTCCTTTATTTTTCTGTTGGCCGTGAGGAATTAAAAGCTTTTATTAAATGTTTGACAACGTCATTATAAGTTTATAAGAATTTAAAGAAAAACAAGTAAGTCAAATGGGAACCCATTTTTGGTTTTTGTTTGATTTCTTTTGGTTTGAATTTTTTTTTTTTTGGAGGCTATATCAAGAGTCAAGACTAAAAAAGAGGACCATGTTGTGTTTTTTAATGGTATCACGATTCGATTCGTTGATCACGATTTATTTTTTTTATTATTCAATTATTAAAAAAAAAAGAATCAGTCATTCAAGTATTTGAAATTTCAGGGGAAATTCAGTGAAAGAGAGACAAATTGATAGGGTATGTGGATACAGAAACGTTAAAATCGTTTTTGATTGGATCGAATATGAGCATCCTATAGAAGATGAAAGAAGATAGACAATAAATCAAAGACAAAGAGTAGAAAACACTTTTTCGAGACAGGAATCAACATCTATCTAATGAATTCAACATTTCGAGTATATAAATGAAAAAATGGGAACGAGGTCGCAATGAGATTTTCATCTCAAAAAGGGGGATCTGGTGAAATTGGTAGAGGCTACAGACTTAATGGGATTGAGCCTTGGTATGGAAACTTACTAAGTGATAGCTTTCAAATTCAGAGAAACCTTAGAATTAATAAAAATGGGCAATCCCGAGCCAAATCACGTTTTCCCAAAACAAACAAAGGGTTTAGAAAGCGAAAATAAAAAAAGGACAGGTGCAGAGACTCGATGGAAGCTGTTCTAACGAATGGAGTTGATTGTCTTACATTGGTAGAGGAATCCTTCTGGTTTTATTATTTGGGTTAAACAAGCGGGTTTAATCAGAATTTTATTATCATTGGGTTTGCGAAATGGATTCCTAATCAGATTTACGAGTAGACAGTTTGGTTTTGAAAAGTTGTTTGAAACTGATTGATTTGTATTTGTTCCAACGAATCAAAGCAAGAGGGTTCTACACCTTTAACTTACAAGAGACGATGTAAGATGAGTGATGGTGATCGACCGATTGTTACAATTAAAGAAAACAATTCAGATAGCCTCGTTTATCCAATATTGAATCAAACAGACTACACTATATGAGCTATGCGAATGAAGGCAACTTTCAACGCTTACGGAGCATGGGATCAAATTGAATCGGGAATTGCTTTGGATGCAAAGAAGAACAACATGGTGATTACGTTAGAGAAACAACTACCAAGGCGTGAGGTGTGGGACACTTTTGAAGACACGACATATCAGTACTGATCGGGTTAGAGATGGAAGGTTGCAAAGATTGATGGTTGGGACTAGATTATTGAGACTGGTGTAATCAATACGTATTGGTGATTAGTACCCAGGTTCAGGTGTTTGAGACCGAGAACACATCAGTTCTCGGGGGGCTTAGGCTAGGCTATGTAGGCTGGAATCTAGAATACCTATATAATGTTTTATTTGTTCATTATTAAGTTAGACTTTGAGATTATCATTCTAGAAAGCCCTTGTCCGAAATTTATTAATTACTTATGTACCTGATTTGTTTAATAAATACAAGTGTGCATTTAAGTACGTATTGCTAATGTTCTTGAATCACACAAACAATTTTTTCTACCATTTGTTTGTGTTTATTTGATATCACTTGTTTTGATCTACAAACTCAAGACTTACAATTGGTATTATAGTTAACTGATCGCAGAGTGTTCCATATACTAAAAGTAGACCTGTTACAATTGTGGCAAAGATGGCTATATTGCAAGAAACTGCACACACCGTTCTTATGTGTCTTATTACATACATAATCAAAAGGTTACCTTAAAGGATAAGTACCATTCAAAGTCGATTAAGGTTTCATCACGCAAGAAGATCATAAACAACCACTAGTGTGTTGATATGCTTTTTTCATGCATATGACAAGTGACATGTTTCAATTACACAATGCTAAACCTTTTTAGCATATAGTATATTTCCTTTGAAGGAGATAAGGGAGGTAAATCAGTGAGAAATGTACATTTTTAAAATTTGTACATTAAATTTTGAATACGAGTGGTCGTTAATTTGGGAATGTAAAAAACAAATAACAAAAAGATTTTCTTAGTTTTTAAATTTGTATATAATGTTTACTTTTATTTTTTTAATTTTAATTTTTATTTATGCACAAATTTAGGGGGAGAAATAAGAAAAATAAAAAACATCGGAAAAATTTCAAAAATAGTATCTATTTTGTTTTGTTTTAAATATAAAAAATAAAAAAAACGTTGAAAATTTTAAAAAGGAGCTATCATGGTGCGAAAAAGAAGAAGTCATAGTACATTAGCAAGTGGATTGTCATACTGTAAAACTAATATTAACTTTCTTAGTGTAATAGCAGATCCATCATATGATGTACCGCTAGGAAACAAACACGAATTAATCAGACTACTGAATGATCAAAAACATAACGGACTGTGTACCAAGTGGGTAACACATTACGGAATATGATTTCAAATTTAAAATCTTGCGTTGATAGATTGTTAAAATCTGAGGTTTTGGGTCTTTAAATCATTTTTTCATCCGGGGATAACCCGGGGATAACAAGGTTATCATTATGTTGCATCCAGATATATGTAGACCTAGACCAAACCAAGATATCTTAAAAGATCTAGAATGTTAAAAGCCCAAGAAATGAAGAAGCTCTTCTAGAGAGTCATTCAAAGTGCTTAAAAGTTGAATCATACCCAAAAAAAAAAAAAACTTGGTATTTGTCCAATGTTGGTCAGACACACACATTGATTGCTTTGACTGTACAATGGCACATACATGTTCACCAATAGTTTGATTTTGAAACTAAGTTAAGGATGAAAACAATATACTTACCTAATCTTTATGCATACCTTTATCATGAGGTATGTCATGAAGTGGGGACACACATGTATAATGGTATAAATATACTTAATCATATCATAAGTTAATGGTTATTGTAATACTCTTGTCTTTTGTTTAAGTGGATAAGCACTGTTGGTAATCATTCTGGAGTGTTATTCACGAATAAGAAAATTTACTTACAAAGTAAAACATATTAACAAAGAAAATATGATTTTCTTGCATATGATTATCACAAAAAGATGCATTGTAAATATTATTTTTCCGTTTTAACCTTTTATTTTATTTTTATTTATAATTTTTATCAAATTGACCATTCCTGAAATTGTAACTAATCTCAAAAGATTGAAAGAAATTTAAAATTAAAAAAAAAATAGTGAAAGAACTCAGAAGTACTAGGTGTTCATGTGAATACTGAATCCTCTGTTGCATATAAATGTTTCCTTACAAAATCTTGAGAATTTGTAGCACTTGATCTAAATCAAGAAACAAAGGTTGATGAAAAATGAAGTGTTTCTAGTTGTTGAGAAGCATGAATAACTACAAAGACAAGATGTACCCAAGTTAAAAGAACCTATTTCATCTTCTGACAATAAAGGTACACATGGAGAAGTGCTTGTGAACCCGCTTGAAAGAGTAATATTATAAAAGAAAAGAGCTAGTGATAATTATCCTTTCAAATTCTTGTAAGTGAAAGATTAGATGAATTTTAAGTGAATAACATTAAGGTAAAACATATGTTTGATTTTTTTTCAAAAACATGTTCTATTTATTCGGATAGAGTATTTTGCATGAAAAAGTGCCATTGTAAGATTTGTGGTATATTTCCAATGAATATAGCTTTATGAGTTGTGGATCTAATGGGGGTTATTCCTCCGGTAGACTTGGGGAGTAGTGGTTTCACCATTTCACAGTGGGCTAGGGTGCTTTGAGAGCTACTTCGGGCAAAGTGTCTGAACATGAGAAATCGTTCTTTCTAATCAACACGTGTTTATACTATTTGCTTTTGAAACTTCTGGTTTCCTTGTGTCAGAGGTTGTGGAGTTACTTAGTCGAGTCCAACAGGTCATGCGTAGTAATTTTATGAACCTAAGATCTATGAATGTAGTTTTAAAAGACTTAGTTTTGATATTCAAAAAGGTTTAACAATACAACTTGTTGCCCTTTTGACTTTTGTTTTGATGTATTTTCCCTATTGCTCAATTTATACCATCATGAAAACGTTGATGTCGAAATAAATAAATAAAGCAACAAGCAAACATAAACGGACAATAAAAGAGGAAGGTATTGTTAACTTTAATCGTTCATCTGTAGTCAACCACTCTATGTTTATATGCCCCGCCCATACACTAAAAACCAATACAAAACAATTACCTTTTGTCACACTGATGTGTTGCAAAACACATCTGTTTTCCTATGTATTTTGTATATTATTTGTTTAGGTTTTTACTCGTTTCATGTCGTTTTTATTATGTATTTATGTATTTTATTATTTTATAGGTGTTGGTGAAAAAGGAGCTTAAAAGGAAAGAATTTTAATCGTGACAAAAACACTTGAGAGTAGGTGGTCATGGACGTTGAAACATAAACGAGAAACTTTGGTCGAGCCAAGAATATCTGACTCAAAAGAGTTATACTAATAATAATAATAAAATAAAAAAAATCCATTAAAAGGTCTTGTGGGGGCCCAAGTCCAAAGTAAGCCACGGAATGAAAAAATAATGGTTTGCAATATTATAAAGGCGGCACTTTATTGGGGAATGGAGGGGATTATTTTCGATCGAACATCAAGACCTAACAGCCGCAGAAGAAGAGCAAATCGACAGCAGCACCTTGAATCTAATAGAGAGGATTAATTGAAGGCCAGGAAGGCTTGGGTTCAAGAGTGAGGCTACGGGTTTGATCACTAAAGATTTTAGTTTTTATATTTATTTACTTTGTGTTCATGAATATTGAGACCATGATTAATTTTTATTTTGAACCTATGTTTTTATCGCTTTCCATGACTATAAGTAGCTAAATCTTGAACCACTACCTAGGTTGTATGATGACTGCATGTTAGTTTTATAGCTTTCGGTTTATGGATTATTTTTGAATGGTTAATGTTTTGGTAACGATTTGGTTGGTGTTTATTATGATGTGTGTGCGTGCTTAAGTCTAATTTATTATTTTTGAGAGTTCCATAAACGTCTTAGTGAATGTCTTTCATATTTGGATGTTTATTAGGGTTACCTGCTTAGTGCTTGTAGCTTAGTTTGTGGTTTTGGATCTGAAAGCCATAGGAACTTGATTAGAGAATTTAAAGGACTTAAGTATTCTTCCATTCTTGAGACCGGGAGGTGATGGAATGTTGGGTTGTCTAGAGCTTTAGGTGTTAGGTTTTGGGTGAGACCGGGAGGTGATCCTATCCTCATTTTCTTTAGTTTCTTGCAATTCCAAGTCATAGTTAACCCAATTAAATTACTCCTTTACATCTTTGGGTGTATTGTGATTAGAGAGACCGGGAGGTGATCGAGTCATTAGAGTACCTTTACATTCTTAGTGAGGTGAGACCGGGAGGTGATCCAAGCTAGATAGCCAGTGTTTTATTCTTTAGGATTCTTGGGGGTGTGTTGGTGAGACCGGGAGGAGATCTAGCACGTCTTAGGGCTTCTTAAGTTATCTTTAGAATCTGGTAGCCATTCAGTTTTCCATTACCGAGAGTTGTGAGTTTGCATGTAGGATTCTTGGCCTAGGTAGTTGCCTTTCTATCCTGATATTTTCTTCATTTATCTTCGCTGTCTATTTATCCTTATTTATTTTATTTTACTTTATTTTAATTAATTATTAAAAATCCAAAAATCATATTTAAAACCAATTTTGTTAAGTCTTAGTCGAGTCTAGTTTTGTTTTCTAGTTGTGTCCTGTGGGTTCGATACTCGGACTTACTTAGTCTGTACTGTATTGATAGGTACACTTGCCTGTCGTGTGGTCTAGTTTAGTTGAGTCTGTTTTATATTACTAGGTGTCTAGGTTAGTTTACTTTTTATAGATCATACATAGCACATCACACACCCTCAAATTTCCAATGCGGGGTTTATGTCGCGAGGAGCATGACATACCAGGATCCCATAGCCATAAGTCATATGAACGCACTCTAAATGCCCAAACCATTTAGTTCGTTTTCAAAAACCAAGTTTAGTTAAGCTGCGGAAGCGTAAACCAAATGTAAACCTTTTACAAACCATGCGCAAAACAACGCGCCCAAATTAAAACCATATGAAAGAAAACATAAAAGCATGATATGTAATTTAGATCGTGGGTCAACAAACAATGTTGGTGAGTTCACAAAGTAAAGAAGGTGAGTAAGTAAACGCGCAGTTTCCAAAACCACATAACCAAATAAAAGCGTAAGTAATTGAGTTGGTTTCAAAAACCGTGTAACCACTAGTTCATCGCATGCCGAGGGTAGCTAACCCATTCATGATAACTAACACCGATATACCGAACTACTAATGTACGTGTTGTCACAAATGTGAGCAGTTTGCCCTGCATCATTGCCTATCAACAATGATAATCCGTTAAGTTATAGTTCACTCCCGCACTCCGCCGAGCCGGTGTGAGGTTTGTCATACCTAATAGCGCTATCAACTAGTAACCCGCTTGCCATAACCCGGCAACTCATTCGGTGTGTGAAGGACTTACAGTGATAGTGTTGGTTTAGTTCATCAAGGACAAAGTTTGCGAACTAGCAAAAACCCAGCAAAAACTCGACCCACACAAGGAATCAAAACCCGACCCACACAAGGAGTCAAAGCACCCCAAAACCCGGGATGTGAAAGTAGTCCCAAACCGGACTAGAAAAAAGTTAAGTAAGCTGTCTCAAACCCGAGACGCATGCTTTTGAGAAAAGAGTAGTGAAACTCACCTTAGTATGCAAGCAAGTAAGTCCAATTTCGAAAGTAGGGCGTAATACCGACTCCCTAATACATGTGTCACTAAGTGAGTATATGTATAATATCATTACACCATATAACCCGTTTGTCCAAGATGTTTAAGTGTTCAAAAACCGCGTGACACCTAATGTTTCTACATGCATAAGTAAACCCTACGGACCCATTGATGAATATGTTGGTTACCATCAATTTTACACTTCCTATGCATCTCATATAAGTGTCCGTTCAAGTTCATGTCAATTACATACCACTTAGAACTCCAAATAGTCACATAAACACATAATACACAATCTGCGTTTTTAGGACAAATCATGTGCCATGAAAACTAATTTATTTAAAATACTTAACCAACGAATTAAACTCCCAAATTTTTACTGAATATTCTTTGGGGTTCTTTGATAACCAATATTGTTTTTTTTTGTCTCAAAACCAAACACAAAAATTATGAAAAATCGTACATCACAGACATGTCCAGAAAGTTTCCACGACAGGTCAGGTTAGTAGAAAAATTCCCAAAAATTGTGTGTTCATCCAAACGGGATGAATCCACTTGGAAACACCAAATTATTCAAATTTTAATATACTGTAAGAATTTCATAACTTAATTCCTTGTAAAACTCGAGTTATGATTGTTTAAAGTTGACCCAATTTACTAATCCGAAAATCTTATATGACCTTTATTTGAAAAAAATTCCAAAAACTTATCAAACGACGTCCAAATTAGATGGTTTTGCCCATTATAAAAATCTAATACCACGTACAATATAACCATACGAAGATATCATCAAAATCAATACTTTAAAGTCACGTAACAGACCCTACAAGCTGACCCAAACAATCTGTCCAGATTTTTAATCATGCATAAACTCTTATTTAAATCCCCCACGTATGCATATAATCGATCAAAAACAATCAAGAATCATCATAAAACATTCATATGACCTACCATGATCAGAACCTATCATAACACATGCAAAATCATAAACCCTAAAGATCAAAACATCACAAACTTGCGCAACAAGCAACCTATCATATTACTAATCGCATAGGATCATGTTTAACCCATTCAGTCTTTATAAACTTCAAGTTTTAATCTTTATAAAAAAAGGTTTCAGACCTGGACAAACTTAGCTATAAGGTTTTATAACATATTAAAGAAGATTAAAACACAATAGATTAAAAATTATACCGCAAGCTCTTCGAAACAATCAACCGAATGCTCTTAAAGCTTCCCGATCGATGTTCTTGCGCCTTAGCTGGTGTTAGAGGCTGATATTTTCGTAACTAGGTGTAAGGGGGCGATTAGTGTTGAGTTTAGGGGTTGTATGAGGCTTAAGATTGCTTAAATAGAGGTTTAAGGCGGTTTGGGCTCGACATGCACCCGTGAGCGGCCGCGCGGAGCAGGTGAGCGGCCACTCACAACTCCCCGGCTTGCTCTGGGCGTCCTGCTTCGTTGTACTGCCCGTTTCCTTCGATGTTTTCGCTATTTTGGACCATAACAAGTGTAACCCCATGTGTTAAGATCCCAACCATCCTACCGGTCCACCTATTACGATTTTTATTAACACTTAAGGTTTAAGTTCACGTAATCACATACGGTTTGCACATAGTTTCACAGAGTATCATAGAAGCATGTAATTGCAATCAATCTCAATCAATTAATTCACAATTATTTAATTACATTGTTCACCAACGTCCGAGGTTCACTAATCATGTATACAGTCTGGTAATTCCCCGAATTACCACTTCATGCAGTTATTACCCTATAACTGGGCAACGTGTGTCCTATCTAGCTAATCCTAGTTAAGTAGAATGCAAGGAATGTAACTAGAGTTTAGTTAAAGTGTGAACCTGAAATTGCGGGGTATCATACCTGTTAGATAGTAAATATAACTTATGTTTTTATGTTTATTATGTACATTTGAACATCTCTATTATGTATTTGTATGTATGATATTAAGTATAAACATTAGAAGAATTAGTATGTTAGTATAGATGGGATATGGGTCAAAACCATACTCGGCTTCAGCAGCAACATTGGAACAGCAAAGGACAAAACAAGTTAGAGGGCTGCACATGATCAGAAGCATGAACGGATCAGCATTCGAAGAAAACAGAAGCATGTTACATTAAAGAAAAGGCGGGACAAGTATGCATAAGGACAGAAATACCCTTTCTGTTGTTATAATCATTTTGGCGGCAACTTATCAAACAATGACAGTTAAAACATTAACTGAAACATCACAATGATTCGGAGATAACTGCCAAGGACACACCTCTTCGTAACATATCTATAGAATAGGATATCTTCATTTGTTGTTCACCAAAGATTGTACATATCACAATCCTATTATCCTTGTATTCTTCTGTTTTATAAACTTCTGTCCGAACAATATTCAATCAAATACATCGCAATTCAGTTTCAAATCTTTTATTCTATTGTTCTTTTGATTATTTGTGTCTTTGATTGACAATCATCCGCTGCTATACTGATTTCTGGGCCAACAATACCTTTTCCATTGATGATATGTATAAATGAATATAGTTGTGTCTATAATATATAATTTCTATATCGAATATAAATTGCTAAACAACCACTCTATGTGTAACCTTAATAACTAACCCATTAACAAATGACAGTGTCCGTTAACGCCCAACAAAAATGTAGGTATCGTAGAACCCATCACTACTATAGGTCATCGAGGGATCTTGTATTGTATTCACAGTTTGTAATATTACCAACAATTAATAATAATTAGGTCAAGATAAAAGGACCTTTCACACTTGAATCAGTCTATCAGCTCACTCCCTCCTTTCTCTCCTTACTTCTCCCACCCATCTTTCACAATGGCAGAACTGACCAATTGCACTCTACACCGGCGAAAACCGTTGCATGCCACTTTGCTTCTTTGACCAAGTCTATATTTAAGTGTATGTAATTTATATGAATGTTTGTGTACTTTTATGTTTTTCTTTGTATATGTACATAATATATATGTAGGTGTATGTAATTTGTATGTATGTTGTAGAACTGGATTATGTAGTAGAAGTTAATTACATTCTAGTAGAAAACTATAGTAAGTATGGTATTGTATCCACAATAAGATGTGCTCAATATTATACTTTTCGTTTGGTTATGAAAAATAAACCTTAAAGATTAGATTGGTTTGAATTAAACTATATCAAATTTACAGTGCGATTAACTAAGAAAGATGAACAAATGGCACCCAACAATATGAGATCAGAAAACAAGTTATCACATTCAAGTTCATATTTAACATATTCAAGTCTGGCAAAGTTAATAAATCAAAATGAATAAATTTGCATGACCATATATTGCTCACAGGTGAATGATTATCCAATCATAATGATAAACAGATTATTAAAACCTTCGTTATCAAATGAGATGGTCAGGTGGTAAGGTATTTTCCCTCTATCCATTAAGTTAAAGGCTTGATTTATATACGATGAAAATATTGGTGGTTATTAAGATAGGAGCTGTTGTACCAAAAATTATAAATTCCTCTACTTGGTTTTCTGATGTCGTAAACCGTACCAACAAGATCCCAAAGCTACCGCCTTCTTTTGCTCATGGGCAAACTCCCTTGCAATTGTCGTGCCTTCCTTTAATTCCTATTGTGACCTAATGCTTCTGATTTTTGGCCTAACAATAATACAGTAACTACCCAATCTCAAATGTGCTTATAGTGCCATCTAAAACTTTCGTTCTTTTCTTTCATTCTTTGATTCTAAAAACGACCCACAAACAAATCTTGAACCTACTTGATTATTTTTCTTTCTTTTCAACGCACAATGTCTTTAACAGTACTTAACACATTTCCATTCATGATTAAGTGGTGTTGTTTTTTTTTTTTTTGCCATTAACAATATATAATCGTTAGTTTAAACCAAAACAAGGATTTACATCAAGGTGGTAGGTAAACGGGAAACAAGCTGCGCCGCCACCCATTTTTTTGGATAGAAACCCCTATTCTACTAAAAACATATTCGTGAGTCTTGACCATTCGGAGTCGATACATTGCTGCGAACAACCTTACGAACCCGATCCAAGAAACGCACAACTTCAGAGCTAAGGAACCAAAAGTGTCAAATGCAAATTAAAGGAATAAACACGTGTTGGTTCTCGGAGAAGGCTTTATCATGTTTGTCCACTTTCTTCATCTCATCCTTCATAACGACTTGCCCAACCGTAAGCCATTACCCCGAAGATCCACAAGGGGGCACACTAGTGAGGTTGACACAAGCATGTTTCCTCTGCCCATCCAAAAACCAATACATCAGGTTGCCACAGGGAGGACCTCCCCTCAGCATGGTAGGGTCAAACCCCTAAGGATTTGGATATCTCTAACTTGGGGATTGTATCCAAGAATCATCCAACCTACTTATCAGTTAGAAGGGCCTATAGGTGGAGTTGGTTCCCAAAAATTCTAGTATTTTCTTATGCAATGTAATGCAATACAACAAATCTGTAACTCTTTATTTGTTTTTGACTCATAAATTTGCAGCCCACTAATTGTCATTAAATAATTTGATATCCACTTCATTTCACCTACACCTCACCTCACATAACTTACCTCTGCATCCCATGCATATTTATTAACGTCTTCTAACTTATCGTTTTCTTCATAACCTACCAAATACAAATACAAAAGCAAATTAAAGTTATATACTTTATAGTAATTAGAAATGAGCATTTCGGTAGCGGACTGAAAATACTAGTAGTGAATCGGTATTGGTAATACTGTTAATGGTCCATTTTCGGTACAAATTTTCTCTATTTTCGATACGATACTGGTACCAAGTTTTGGCAAATTCCGGTAACGGTATTTTCAGTACGGTGAGCTCATCCCAAATTCTAAAATTTGTTTATTTATATTATGATTGATATTAAAAGTGTGTACCTAAAATGCATCATCTAACCTAATTAGATATGTCTATGATTGTTTGTACACTTTTGCTCCTTAATATGCCTGATCGCACGTTAGTTTTGCTTAAATAACATACCCTTAGGACAAATGGGGATGGGTTGTTTTTCCCAAATACCCGTATGTGTTCCTGTATTGCACCTATACCTAACCCAGTACCCATACTACTTTGCCTATTTGGTACATGTATCAGTATAATAATACTTGAACCCTATCACCACCAATATTTTTTTGTTTTGTCCCTGATGGGTTGTCCATCCCGGACCTCACAGATTTGTTTTTGATTGCCTAGGTGGAGACTTCCCCAGAGGTCCTCCATCCTGGTACTACTCCCACCCCAGCATGCTTAACTGTGGAGCTTTTATGTGCTTCACATCCAACTAAGAAAAACACGTTGGTGATTTAAGAGGTGGTTCATGTCTTATGAATCAACGATCTCTCCTGGCCACGACCGATATAGGATTTGCCTAGGGTGTTAAAATGGTCCATGTTAATCTTTTTGGTAGTCGGTATTGTTACCCTCCCCCCCCTTAGTGCTAATCGTCCTTGATGTCACAAATGGTATCAAAGCCATTCATGTTCTAGTCAGGATGGTGGGGAAAAATCTCATCAAGGACGATGAGTCCTTAAGATGAGTGAGTGTAATGATATCGACTACCGAGAAGAAGAATATGGACCATTATAACACCTAAGAAAATCCTACATCGGTGGTTGCCAGAAGAGATCATTTGTACATAAGTAATCCAATGTCTCTTAATTCATCAACTTGTTTTGGACTCAATTGGATGTGAAGCACTTGAAACTCCATAGTTAAGCGTGCTAAAGTGAGAGTAGTACTACGATTGGTGACCTCAATGGAAGTCTCCATCTGGGTGACAAAAAACAAATCCGTGAGTTCCTGGATGCGCAACCCAAGGGGCAAAGCGGACAATATTGGTGGTGATAAGGGGCCGGATGTTACATAGTACTACGTTTTATTTATTTTGGTATCTGTAGCGGTATTTTTTTTCGATAAATATGGTTTGTGTACCGAGTTTAAATATGGAGTGAATAATGGATATTATGCTTTATTTCCGTATTGTGGTATTATGGTAGTCATATTGACTTTACTGATTTGGTACTTGTACAGTTTTACCTATTTGGTATCGATATTGGATTTTTACTCGTACTAATTTTTGCCTATTTGGTACCCATGCAGTTCTAAAAAAAACCAAAGTGGTACCGAAGAATGTACTGTACTGAAATACTATATGCGGTATGGTATTTAGTACCTAGCTTTGTTCAGATTCAATACACTTGTTTTTGGTACGATATCGTACCGATCCTATTCGTAATGCCAAGTCATACTGAGCCTTGGAGCACCTGCAACACTAGTCCTTTTTTTTTTTGGTCCAGATCATTTGTGTGTGTATAGGGGTGGGGGGGGGGGGGGGTACATACGAGAGATGAGAGAGGGGGATGAACTAGCCGTCCAACCTCCCTTTGCATTGTGGGTGGTCTTATGATACATGTGTCCAAAAATTGGCGGAGCCACATACTCAGCAACGGTGTTGCACGACACCAATCAAATTTGTGTATTATATGTATCGTGTAATAGAAAAAACCCAAGCGACACCATTGATTTTTTTCTAAATGTTCTACATATTAAACAAATTTATAGTTTAAAAACTAGGAAAATTGACATAAATCGTTCTTTATGTTTACATCGTTTTTAGTGGTTGTCATTTAACTTCAAAATTGATGAAAATCATCCTTTATGTTGTAAAATCTTGCAGGTCTCGTCTTTTAAGCCTAACCTGGTTAGTTTTTTTTTTGTTAAATTTGGTCATGTGGACCCACATGAGGGCAAAATGACAGCTATACCCTCATCTATATCATCTTTATCACCACCACCACTTACATTCTTCAATAACCACCACCACCAGGCCACACCACCACCTCCACCTCCACCATCAGACCACACCACCACCTCTACCACAACCTGCCACCACAACACCAAAGCACCACAACCTGCTATCAACAACCCTACACCACCACCACCACCTGCCAAACTGCCACTAACAACCACCCGCCACTACGAAACCTCGCAAATGTGACAACCACCACGAAATCCTACCAAATCCGACAACCCCACCATAATCAACAAACCCTAACTTTTAATTCTTCAACACACCCTAACCCCAAATCAATTTAGTCAAAATACCCAAATCTAATTCTACAACGAGTTCGGTTAAAACAACCAAATCTAACCTTCTTCTGCATCTATCCGACAACCACCACACCATCACCACCCACCGCCCCTCACTCTGAACGCAAACACACACCCCAACCGATGACACACACCATGACGTTGTTGTTGTAATCGTCATTGATGGTTATACATAGACACGCTTCACAAACATACCTGTGGGTGGAGCTATGGCCGTCGAGTTTGAGGAACCGACCAAAGTGGTTTTACGTGGTGGTGGTTTTAGGCGATGGTGGTGGGACAACACGGTGGTGGTTCATAGAGAGGGGTTGGGAGAGAGAGAGTTTAGATATTGGTGGTTGTGGTGGTGGGTTAGAGAGAGATCGAGTCTTGTGAAGTGTGTATGACTGTGAGTTAGAGAGAGATTGGTGGTTTTAGTGGTGGGGTAGAGAGATTTAGCTAAGAGAATGAGAGGGTTTTTATGCATTATATATATATATATTATTCTTTTTGTTTTATTTATTTAATTAAGTATGTTTTATATAAATGAGTAAAATTACCAACTTACCCTCATGTCATGATCAAATTAAACTTAAAATTTTAACCAGGTTAGGCCTAAAGGACGAAACCTACAAGATTTTACAATATAAAGGACGATTTTCATCAATTTTGAAGTTAAAGGACAACAACTGAAAAACGATGTAAATATAAAGAACGATTTCTATAATTTTTCCTAAAAACTAAGCCCATTTATTTAACTTTTAAATAGTAAACTTTGATCACTAAAAGGCCCATACTTTACTAACTTTGTTAACCCAATACCTATTATAGCTCATATCTAGTTAGATAATTTAATTGTTAAACCTAAATTAAACAAACTTCAAAAGGCTATCTAATGTAAGTCTCAAGCTCTTGAACCGCAAGTGTAGAGAGATTGTTCTCTTTTATAAAGCATGTGAAGACATTTGCAAAACCATATAAGAGTTGATAATTTAAGTGATCCTTGCATTTGTTATATTGAAAAATAGTTCTTTTGCGAAAGTTGCGATTAAAGAAGTTCTTTCAGCAACAATGAACGACGGATAGTCCCCTAAAAAATAATTCCCAAAAGAAATGACCAAATATATACAGGTGGGTGTCCGTCGATGATAGACATTTTCCCCAAATCATGGTATCATCGACAATTTGTTGGTTTTAAACAACATATGTAGGCGGTTTTTTAATGTTCTATTTATAACGTTTTGGGTTTCTATTGTATTCCGTGACTGACCACCACAATAGCATTCAATATGTAATTAGGGGGCTTAGCAGGGGGAAATATGTAAAAAATCCTTCAAATAATATCTTTTGATTTCACCTATTCAATTGTGCTTTATAAACAAAACGGCCTAACATAAGAAACAGTCTCTCTAAAGCATAAATAGCCTTGATTTATAGATGATAAGCTTTTTGTGTTACTCAAATGTGTAGCAACATTATGGCATGTATATATTGGGTCTATGTATACATCATTGCATTGTTTTATAAATTAAACAAGATTTCGTCATGGTGATTAATAGGGAAAAAAATCAAAGAGGCGGAAGGTTGTGTTTATAGCCTATATAGGGCATGTGCATTGAAAGTTTCTAATTTGATTGCTTTAATGCTACCCAAATATATTTGCTTACGAAATGAAAAATTCAAAAGCAAATTTTCAATTATTAGTAGAACATTTAATAAATTTAAAAGGTTGGTAAATGCTTTGAATTTTATCTCTGTTTTTACCATTCCACTTTCCTGTTCCTATATTTCGATTGTCGTATTAATTTCCGAGACTTACGATGTGGTATTGAAACTAAGAAAAATTTCAGCTATGAAAATAAAAATGCGTTAACGTGAACTGAAAAAATAAAAATTATTGACGCCGGTGTCACGTAACTAGGAGTTGTAATTGTTAATCATTACTTATTAAGTTTCTTTAATCATTGGGATTGGTGGTCCAGTAACAATACAAAACCTTTTAATACACTTAAAGTGTGAGGTCGTGAGTTAATTCGCCGTTAAAAAAAAGACTTAAAGTTTCTTTAACTATATTTTTTAAATGAATATTAGTTTAAAATCAGTTACCTATCATCGGTTATGTCTATTCAAATACATGTCAAAAAAATTATTTTTAATTTTTTATTATGTTATTACAATTACTACATTAGCACCCTGTGTATTACATGGGGTGAATAAATATAATTTTATATGTCGGTAATAAAAAATTATATAAAATTATATTTAAAAAGGTGTCCATCATTATATCGGCTGAAGTATCTTACATAGGTTGAATAAATGTAATGTAATTGGTTAAATAATTATTTGATGTACTATTTACTAATTAAAAAGCTTTACTTTGTTTTTTTTATTTATTGTTAGATTAAAAACCTTTGTATTATATGAGGTTGAATTTATAAAAATTAAATTGTTACTAGTAAATGAAAAATCGGAATAAATAGTTGAGAACTAAATAAATAAGCGAGAAAAGAAAAAAAATATGATTTAATATTTTTATTTAACAAGAGAGAGAAATAAATAATATTATTATTACTTAATATGAGAGATAATCATAAAAATTATGATATAATACTATTACAATAGGAGAGATTAGAGAAATAAAGTTGACCATAAGTTATTTATTATATAGTAAATAAATATAAGTATTTTTTTAACAGCAAAGAACAACGTGCTAACCACCGTGATCCCTGACGTTGTGGCCAAAGTCGACAAAAAAATAAACATAAAATTATCAACTAACATAATTGAAATTTTAAAATAACTAGTGGATTCTCACCCACCCGCGCGTTGCGGCGGGGATTCAACATGTACAAAAACACGATGTGACAACATAAGTTCATGATCGAGAGCAAAATTAAATATCGGAACATTGATAAAAGGATATATAGTTATGGTATAAATGACGCGTTGTCAAATGAATGTTAAGGAATACAGAAGTGAATTTAATTTGTATTAATTACTTGCATTGTTAATAAAAATGTATGGATAAGTGTATGTGTAGTGGTGGGGGGTTATGGGTATTAAAATATTAAAAAGTAATAGAAGGGGAGTTATGGGGGTTATGAAAAAAGAGGGTGTAGTGGGAAGGGGGGTTATGGGAGGTTATAAATGATTGGGTAATCATTGTTTAATTATTCTTTTTCTTATTTAAATAATAATATTAAATACTTTAAATATTCCATTAAATATATAAATATTACAAATACTAAAAAAATTACAAATACTAAAAAAATACAAATATTTAAAAAAAGTTACAAATACTTAAAAAAACTACAAATATTTAAAAAAACTAGTCTTCGTCGTCTTCTTCTTCTTCATTTTCTCCTTCTTCTTCTCCTTCTCCTTCTCCTTCTCCTTCTCCTTCTTGGTTGTGACGAATCGGGCGAATCGCTCATGCTTCCTCAACCAAATCCGCCTTCAACGTGTTATGTATATCATTGGAACGCAACATGGAACTGTTTTGGAATCTCTCCTCCTGTGTTGCTTGCGTCCCTTGAACATCTTCTTCTGCTACATAGTTTGGGCATATTGCCTTTCCTTCGTCCTCAAGTATCATATTATGCATTATGATACAAGCATATCACCATTCTAATCCTTTCTTTTTCCCACATACGACAAGGATTTCTAACAAAATGTCATCGTTGTTGAAGAACGCCAAAACACCTCTCGACGTCCTTTCTTGCAGACTCATGAACTCTTTTAAAATATTGCATTTTTTGATCTTGTGTCTGACTAAACGTTTTGACGAGCATTGAATGCTCCGGATATATACCATCCGCCAAGTAGTATCCATGCTCGTAGTAATTACTATTTGCATAAAACCCAGCTTTCTATATTGTACCGCCAATGTAAGACTCTAGCAATGGCGAAAACTGAAACGTATTTATGTCGTTCATACACCCGGCGAGACCAAAGAAGGCCGACCAAACCCACAGGTCTTGTGAGGCAACTGCTTGTAAAACCAACGTTGGTCCCTTTTGGTCACCGCGTGTATGTTGACCTCGCCATGCGGTTGGACAACTATACCATCGCCATTGACGACAATCTATACTACTAATCATACCTGGTAATCCATGTCTTTCTAAATGCGCTTCGTATAGTTGTTGAAGGTCGCTCCATATCGGGTTTCTCAAGTATCGTTTTCCATATAATTGGCATATACCTAAAAAAATCAAATATATATATATATATATATATATATAGGTTTAGGTTCCTGTACAAAAGACATATTTCGTGAGAAGTGTGAGAAGGATTAAGAATTGACATGTAGGCATCATGTTTTGGATTTAGGAATGATGTTTTAGGTTGTTTTAACTTGAAAAACACCAAACACAACAATCTAAAACACAATCCAATATATTATAGTCATTAAATTTAAAAAACAGCTAAAACACACTACTTAACACTTAAAACACACTTTTTAATGTTTTTAGCATGGTGTTTTATGTTTTAAGCCTAAAATACATTGTTTTCGGTTCTTAATTGTTATGTTTGGTGTTTTTCTAGGCAAAATAATCCAAAACATCATGACTAAGTTCAAAAAATGATGCATACATATCAATTTTTAATCCTTCTCACACTTATCACGAAAAATGGTTTTTGTACAGGAACCTTACCCTATAAAATGTAACTACTAATGTATCAAAAAAATATATGTATATTTGTAAATACCGTAGCAGAAATACTCCAAGGTATCGCGTGTGGTTTTCTCCGCCATCTTCAAATACTCGTCATTGATATCGTATGTGTTACCGTATGTGAGTACACGTATTGCGGAAGTGACCTTTTGAATTGCGGTGAATCCTAAACACCCTCTAGCGTCGGGTTTTTGGTTAAAGTCGTCATAGGTGGACTCTAAATCTTCGGTGATGCGCAATAATAAGTTTTTACGCATTCGAAATCTTCGCCTAAACAAATCAGGGCCGTAAATCGGATTCGCATTGAAATAGTCATTCATCAAACGCTCATTGGCGGCTACACGGTCTCGCTCTATATATTGCCTAGACAATATCGACCGTGGGGCGGAAGTACTTATATGTTGGATCGTGCTAAACGCTAGTTGAACCGCACTCGTAACGGCTTTGTCCTCTTCCGCGCCGTCATCGTGAAAAAACCGATTATATAGATCGACAAACGAGTCTTCGGAGGGAGGGGATGACATTTTGGTGATTTATTTGTGTGTTGAAATTGTATTGAGGGTTGAAGGAGGTATGTGTGTAGTGTATGTTTGTGTATTGTATGTGTGGTATGGTATATGTGTGGTATATATAGAGATTGAATTTTTTTTTAAATAATTCGACCGTTCAACGGTCATCTTCACACAAACCAAAATCAAAACGCTCGTTATTGTCAAAGCGCTTGGCCCCTAAAACGCTCTATAGCGCCCCGGGGGCGGTGTGCCCGGGCGCTATAGGGCTTCAAAACGCCCACAACGAGTGCCACTACACATGCCCTAAGTAATAAAGATTATTAAAAAACAAACTATGCAAACAAATAAGGAACTTTCGTAACCTAAGAATACAAAGTTAAATCAATAAAGGTAACACTCCTTTGAATTATCCTATATATTGATTTTGCAATGCTCATGAACAGTGATTTTCTCTTAGTGCATCTAAGATATTTAGTTCTAAATTATTGGTTATGGTAACATAAAATGTGTTGGGGCAGTATTTTTGTGTGCTGGGTTGCGTCTCCTGGCTTCGGATTTCGACACTGCTTCAGGGAGGTTTTTTTTTCCTTTTAGCTGTTTTGTTTTATAGTGCTTCATTTATAGATCCCTCAATCATGTTACCATTATTGAAGCGCGCAATGCCCTCGCGACCTAGCAATATGTCATGGTGTGATGTGGCTAGCAGTACCATAAAGTCGCAAATTTCTGTGCGCTCACGGGTGCCGTTTGACATCGTGACAGGCATTGAGATCATGCCGCGGGACATGATGGTTTCATGAATGAAGCCGGAGATTGGCTCGTTGACTGGGACAAGCCTTGCTTTGTCTTCCTCGTCCAGTTGTTGGAAACACTGATCATACATGATGTTAGTTCTGCTTCCGACATCTAGGAACATGTACCGCGTGCGGTAATGTACGAAGACAACTGTAATAACTAGTGGGGTAGTGGCGAAAGCCCCATCGCGGACTTTTGGAAGGATCACATCCGCTTCCTTCCAGGAGTCATCAAGCTGTTGCACCCGGGAACGCTTCCCGCGGTGAGCTTTCTTGCCGTGTCTGGTCATGTTGCATTGGTGACGCGGGACAAGGGTGACCGTATGAGTGTTGAGATCGCGGATTTTTTTGTGCGATCCTTCGGCTTCTTTCTTGCGACCATTTTGTCCACGTGCTGCACGGTGTACATTTTTTACTAAGTGTCCGAGCTGACCAGACTTCAGCGCAGACTCGATCTCCATCTTCAGGCTATAACGTTTCTTCGCTTCCCAAGGGGCTTGGGCTCCTTGATTGTTATTTGCTCCATCTTAAGGACTTGGGACGGAATTTTTATTAACGGGGTCCAGTTGTAGTTCTTTTTGGAGTGACCACGCTGGTCCCGTGTTTGTTTGTTGTTGATGAGCTGGCGGCCGTCGTTGGCGGAGGAACACTTTCCTTCCTCTATGGAGCCTGAGATGCGGGTTCAGACTGACTTCGCCTTGTTTTTGTTATTATTATTATTATTATTATTATTATTATTATTATTATGGTGTTGTTAGGTGTGGTGCATCTGGTGAAAGGACTTTTCCGAAGATGCATAGACCTTGACGGCGTGGATGAGCTCGTCCCAGGATTCCGGGACGCCATCCTTGCCGGTGAGGCATTTCATTAGGTCTACACTGCGTACATTTTGGATGAAGGAAGCGCGGGTAAGTTCTTCGCCACACCCTATTTGGAGTCCTTCTCTATTGAAACGAAAAATGAAATCCTCGATAGACTCATGGTCATAGCGCTAGCACAGCAGGATGTGTGCCTTGTCTTTTTTGTGTTTTTGCTGATGCGAAAAGTGGTTACCAAATTTGTTGGTAAGATCGTCAAAGTCCGTAATACTCCCCGCGGGGAGATTATTGAACCAGACTCTGGCGGCACCAATTAGTGTTTGGGCGAAAAGATGGCACTAAACCTGGACCGGCCAGTTAACGGACATTCCCGCACATTCGAAGTCATGAATGTGATCGTCTGGGTCTCGTAGGCCATCGTACTTGCCGATGCTGCTAGGGAGTTTAGCTTTTTTGGGAATGCTCGCCATCGCTATGCGGGCGACAAATTTGGATTTCTCTGCGAATGACTTTAGCCTATATGGCTTGACCAAGTCCTCATCCACGTCTTTGTGGCCCATGGAGTGTCAGCGGTGTGAGTTTGCTCGCTCATTGTAGTCTGAGTCGCTGCTGGACGACTCGTATCCGTCTGGGTCACCGCATGACTTGACGTGGCCCTGGGCGTCAGCGTTTCCGCAACGCCTCCCACCACGACCTTCATGTTGGTTGCCGGTTTCTTTGTTTTTATGACTCCTCCTGGGCGGGGAGTCATAGGTTAGGGTTTTACCCTTTTTCTTTGCCTATTTTTGTAGCATCCGCTGATATTTAGCGGTGCTCTTGGCATTTTGTCGGAGTATCCACGCATTCAGGTCCTCCTCAGTAGTGTTGTCACTGTCGTCCTCACTATCCACATCACGTACTTCGAAGACTGGCTTCTGGGTACGTGCCGTGGTATGCTTGGTAATGGTGGCTGGGGTGCCAGAGTTCCCCCGAGTTGGACATCTAAGTCCTCATGTTGGTTGACAGTAGACATGTTTGGGTTGGGTTCAGCCATAGGTGGGCTAAAGGACGAAAAAGAGATGTGTTCTAGCCAGTACGAATGGCTCCAATGAAGAAACAACAAGTATCACGATGATTAACACTAATCATCGTGGCGTTAATACTCTTGTTTGCTCTGGAACAAACCTTCACCCAAACTTATAGATGAACCGTAACCAAGAATGTAAAGTAAAGTGTATCTGTGTGGTGAGGTAAACACGAGAATTTAAGTTGTTCGGTCGTGTATGACCTACATCCAATGTAAAGAGCCGAGTATTATATTACTTTGGAGAATACAAAGTGTTTACAATAATATTGCTAATCTAGCTCTTGAGTACAAGTGATCAATTTCGGATCCCCTTGTTAAGGAGTTGACGTCTTCTATTTATAGGAGATATCACGGGCCGAGTGAAATGGCCCATGAGAGCCACTTCCGATCTGGGCTTGGTGTAACCGGCCCAGTAAAGTGGCAGGAATCACTAGACCATGCTTGCTGACGTCACGAGCGGTTGACCAGCTCTGCAAAGATGACACGTGGCGCCCTCTGATAGGGCGCAGGCGACATGTTGATCTGACACGGTATGGTTGACTTACCTGCAGGCGTTTGACGTGACATCTGTCAGCAGGTAATCATGTCCTCTGAGGCTATGGGGTATGGGGTCGGGGGAGGGCTTCGGCAAATGAGCTGGCACCCCATGCCGACGGGGAACACCGCCCCCCCCCCCCCCCCCCCGATCGGTGAGCGGCAAGCACGGCAGAATCTTACCGAAGGCACCGTCCCTCTTTTCAATAATTTTGAACGTTATTTTTGACCGTTGGGGCATTGTACCGTTAGAAAAAAAAAACCTTTTTATTTATATATATATATATATATATATATATATATATATATATTTAACCTCTCATTTTTAACACCAAATCAAACAAAACTACTCCATCTTTATATATTTATTCTCAAATTTTATAAACTACACAACAATTTTTTTTTACAATCATGAGTACGTCTTCAGACGAGGCAAACGTTGCTAATTTTTTCGCGGGCGCGATGGTGGAAACGGCAAAAATATTGTTGGAGTTTGTAGACAGTGACGACGAAACAACTTCGGAACCAAGAACAAGGCGGGCCGCTTTAAACAGAGATCGTGAAGGTATATTTTATTTTTTATAACTTTTAATTTACTTAATGTTTTATATTTCATGTGTTATATTTTTTGATATTTATTTATATTATGGTATTATATTTTCTTATACTTTTTTTAATTTAAGGTGCACATGATCGTTTGGTTGCTGACTACTTCGCTGACGACTGCGTATACACGGACGAACTATTTAGGCGTCGCTTTCGAATGAGTCGGCGATTATTCCAACGAATTGCCAACGACATGGCTACTTATGATGAGTTTTTCACACTACGCTATGATGCTAGAGGAAGACGAGGTTTTACGACGCTACAAAAGTGCACTTCCGCACTTCGTCAGTTGGCGTACGGGACTGCTAGTGACTCATGGGATGAGTACTTAAGGATGTCTGCTAGAATGAGTCGGGAATGCTTGTATCGGTTTACCGAAAATGTCATCAAGTTATATAGCAAAGTTTACTTGCGTAGGCCAACGAAGAACGAAATCCAAAAGCTTTACGCACACCATGCAGAGAAACATGGCTTTCCTGGCATGCTTGGAAGCATCGATTGCACGCATTGGCCATGGCGTAATTGCCCCACTGCATGGAAAGGGCAATTTACGCGGGGTGACATTGGAGAGCCGTCAATTATTCTAGAATCTGTTTGCTCACAAGATCTTTGGATTTGGCATGCACTCTTCGGAGTTGCTGGTTCATGTAACGATTTAAATGTTCTATCAAGATCCATGGTTTTCGACCCCATCATTAATGGTACCGGTCCGGATGATTCGTTCGTTCTCAACGGGGTAGAATATAAGCACGGGTATTATCTGACTGATGGTATATACCCAAGTTATACATCTCTTGTGAAAACCAAACAAATTCCCACGGACGACAAAAGGAAAAAGTTTGCAAAGTGCCAAGAGTCGGGGAGAAAAGACGTCGAACGGTTATACGGTGTGTTAAAGTCGAAATGGCATGTAATTGGGCGACCCGCACGTGCATGGCATCCACAAAGCTTGAGATATATTATGTACGCTTGTACGATACTACATAATATGATAATCGAAGATGAAGGCCGTGCGATATGTGAGTATGACCCAAATGACGTTGAAGAAAATCTCGAGCCGGTTGACGCGACACAACAACAATCGAACAGGTGGGCATTAGAGGATAGTAATATGCACGCCAACCTTTGCTCGGATTTAATCGACCATATTTGGAACAATTTCCGTGTCGATGACGTTGATAACGAGTAGTTTGTATTTTTTTTTCTTTAGTTTCGTTTTTTTTAATATTTTTCGTTTAAGGTTTTTTTTTTTTTTTTTTGTGTTAGTGTTTTTTATTTTACATGTAATTTGGTTTTTAATTTTAATGAAAAAAAAATTAATGAAATATAAAATGTACAAAAAAATAAAAAAGAAAAACAATAAAAAAGGGAAGGGGGAACCATTTCCCCTAGAAGGGGGAGGGGAAGGGGGAAATGACATGGCGCTGACGTGGACAAGGGGGAAGGAAGGGGGAAGGGTGACCACACCCCATAGCCTGAGTACTGTAGATGGCAGCATGGTGGAAGCATGGGAACAATCAAGTCGTTGTTCATGTCAGCGGTGGTTGGACTGACTTTAACACGTGTCGCCATATGGTTGGCGTTTACTCTGGCCCAGATCTGAGTGAATCTTCTTAATCCTTGATCTTCCGTACCTCGTACCAAAAGTTGGTGATGAACGAATATTCCGTGCGTGCGCTGACGCGTGTCTATTTTCCTAAAGTGTTGGTGTGGATAAGGTTGCACCACATGTAGATTGACCCCTCATGCGGAGTAGGTTCCGCCACAAGGTTCCGCGGACTGGGGATGTTTCTTGGCGTTGGCTGTCACACCCTCAAATTCCACGTGCGGGGTTTTACCGCGAGGCTCGTGACACACCAGGATCCAAGTCAACGGTCACAATAAACGACATCTATATGATATGAAAACAACGTAAATTGCCCATTAAGTTTCCGAAAATTCAACCATCGCTTGCGGAAGCGTAAAACTTTATTACAACTCAAAAGTAAAACATGAAAGTCTGATGATACTCAAAATGAAATGCAAATGGATCCTAGACGCCGTGAGACTCCGTGCGCCTAAACTCAATGCTGTTACCTTAGCGACCTGAGAAAACATGCCAAAAAGACGTCAACATATAATGCTGGTGAGTTCACAGGTTTTAAGTTCACAAAGCGTTTCAAGCGTAAAGAGTTTCATCTCAAAAGTACCAAGTATGCAAAACCTTTAAGTACATAACAAACGTTTCCTTACTACTACGACTGTGTTGCCGAAACCATTACTGACAAGCGTTGCGTGTGTTGCCGCCCGTGTTTGAGTTGCCGAAAATAGAGACAATATGCCCCCGCCCGGCTCCCAGCCGTCGGGTGGGGTTCGTCAAGCCCAATAGATCTATCCACATTTCCCCCGTTGTGCCCCGCACATTCATGGTTTCCCAGGGACTTAGCGTTGCGTTTCGTCGTATAGTAATTTAAAACAAGCGTTGCGTTTCATAGCCGTTGCGTTTCAAAAGTGTTGCGTTTCATAAGCGTTGCGTTTCAAAAGTGTTGCGTTTCATAAGCATTGCGTTTCAAAAGTGTTGCGTTTCATAAGCATTGCGTTTCAAAAAGTGTTGCGTTTCATAAGCGTTGTGTTTCAAAAACATAACGTTGTATTTGTTAAAACGTGTGGCATGCTTCTCACCCGAGAAAAAGTGTATAAAAGAGGGGACGTGAAACTCACCTTAGAGTGCGTCCTCAGTAAAATAGAAATCCGATACGTGTGTAGTAGTCCCTACTAGTGGCGACCTATCAATGAGTTTACATAAGTGTGATGACTACTAACCCGAAGGCTAATCAGTCCCCAAATTGTCCAGACCGTGACCGTGTATGTTGAAAACGTGTTTAAACGTTAAACCGACCAAACCAGACAAAACCCGACATCCCACGTGTTAGCCATATACAAGATATCATGCAACATATGCAATTAAACACTTAGCATGCGCAAACATTCACCCTATCTAGCATAACGCCCAATTAACGCATAAACAAGTCCAAACACGTGTTACCAAGTTATTAGACATGTTACGGGGTTCCTAACATGTTCCTAGGTGTCAAACCGTGTTTCGGGATGTTAAAATGCACATATGACAGCAGTACACGTGATTAGGAATCAAACATGCAATTAGGAAAAGTCAACTGGTGATTAGAAGGAGTCAACAGGAGATTAGGATTGTAATCACATGACCTTCATGCGATTAGGCCCCCAATCGCCCCATGTAACACGCGATTGAGGCCAATCGCCCCTTATAGGCGATTAGGGATCCCCTAATCGCCCCTGCTGCACCATTCTGCCTTTTTGCGCGTTTAACCCTCCAAATCAGATCCGAAACATGTGGAAACACCCAATATCAAACCCAAAACATTAATCAAACTATTTTAAGCAAAAACCCCTAATTTATTATCGCCCTAGCTGTCCCGAATGCAAGCGTTTTCCCAAAATATCATAAATAGCATGTAAACATCCCATCAATCATGCAAGACTTACCCTAAATAGCTAATATCCAGATTTCATCACATAACGACGTTGTCCGACATTATCCTACTGTTCTAGCATCATCCTAGAGTAAACCCTAACCTCAAACAATCAACAAAACACAACATATCATCATCAATCCTTCATAATCATTCAAACGGGTCAAAACGCCTAATATCCATAATACACATCTATGGACCTTCAAACTCCTAGGTTAACATCATATCAACTCATTTAGATCAGAAACATATCAATAATACAAGAACAACCATGTTTAAACGATAAAAATCCTATCTTGCATGAATACATCACATATAACAAGCATAGAGGTTTGGGTTTGTTTAGAAACTGATTTAATGAGTTTTCAAAGACACAAATGTTTAGAAACCAGGTCTGGACCTTTAAGGAGCAAAACAATATCATTACAAAGGTTTGGGATGAAGAACACACCTTGAAATTGTAAGATTATGAGATGTAAAGCTTGGAAATGTGATTTCTTGATCAAAAACGTGTTGCAGAGGTTGAATAAGGTGTGGGGTGGCTTTGGGGTGTATTAGGGTTTCACAAATGATGTTTTAAACCATAAGGGGTGGTATTTATAGGCGTTTCTAGTCGTTTAGTACGCGTCAGACGATTACAGTGCAGTATAGGCGATTAGAATTCGTAATCGCATACCTACTAGCGATTAGGCTCTAATCGCCTATACCTATTGGCAATTACGCGTAATCACCTATAATGTCATGCAATTACGCGTAATCACCTATAATGTCATGCAATTACGCGTAATCACATATAATCTCATGCAATTACGTGTAATCACCTATAATGTCATGCAATTACGCGTAATCACCTATAATGTCATGCAATTACGCGTAATCACTATTTTAACACATATAAACACGTATTCACATACCGGCAAGTCATATAATGATTGTAAGCACATAATGCATGATAACTAACACGTTCCCATCCGTTCACCAATTCCCGGGACTCGAGATTTACATGTGTGCGTTAAACCCGACGATTCTACAAATCACCCATCCGTGTTCACATGGTTATGGACCGACTCCCAGTGATCCCGTGGATCATAGTAACGACTCCCGATGATTCCCGGAACCATCATAACGACTCAACTGACCTAGTTAAGTATGTTTGAAAAGGTTTTTCGCTAAGGTAGACTTATGTATTTTATAAAATGTTAACCTAAATGTGCCGGGTGTCACATTGGCGGTAGTTGACGCCAGGATTGCACTAAAGAGGGATATGGATGTCGCTTTCGCGATGATTGGGGCTCCTTATCCCTTAATAATAATTGTTGTTACTAAATAAATAATAACAATAATAACAATAATAATAGTATTCATTTACAAAAATAATAGTATTCATTTACAAATTTGGATGTGTTATCTAATTGTTATATTAAATTTGTCTTGTCAATTTAATAAAATTACAACTTTATCCATAAAGAAAAATATGAAATGATTATTTTATGCATCTAGCACCCATTATATAATAGTATAGATATAGATAATCCAAATAATGTTTATCAAAGAAATAGAAACTTAAAAAAAACATTTTGAGGCGTGTTAATTATACTATATATAATTGATAACTCATCCTGAATAGTGGATACGGTACAATAGTAAAAATCGAAGAAAGGTGAAATGTAACTCTCATAGGTGGCCTCTCTAATTATGATTTTGGTTGTGGTTCTCTTTCACTGGCTTAGGTGGGTCGGTCTTGTCCTCCTCAATCCTCACCAAAGCCTCGAAAAGTGTCTCTAGATAGGCATAAACAAAGAGATTGAAGATTATATATGATATGATGATTGCTTTGCAAAGACTTGAGATTGAGGGAGAGAGCATGATTAGGTTACATCTTTGCTAAAAAAAAAGCTATAGTTTAATTGATCAACGAAATGTGAAATGGAAGAGTAGAAGCCCTCACGTCTACAGTGATGTTCTCCATCGTGACACCTTTTTCTCACCCAAGACTTGTCCCATAACACATAGCGTAACAAGAAAGCATAAAATTGTTTAGTTTTAAAGATTAAAATGCTATTAATTAAAGGTTCTTCTAAGATTAAATGATCATTTAAAGTTTTGATAAATTTATCACCCGCCTACCATAATATGAAAATTGTATACGGTCAATGCAAACATATAAGGAAAATAATTATTAGATTAATACTACAGTCAAAATATCCATAAACATGTAGTGTAGGGCTGCTCACAAGTTGAGCCGAATTAAATGGACTTTTGCTCGTGCTTGACTCATTTACAAACCGAACCGAGCCAATCGGTTCGTTTACAACCGAGTCAGAAATCGAGCGAGTTTTCGAGCGCACAATTTTTCGAGCGAGCGATGAGCGGCGAGTTTTTTTCGGACAACCATAAATTTGGAATGTTTCATTTAATGTTCTCGCTGCCTAGTGATGGATGAGGTTCGATCGTCCGAGAATGACACTAAAAATGAGGTTCGGTTGTTCGAGAATATTGTTCAGGTTGAGGCCGATGAGGCGATGAGCATACCATGGAGAACAATTGTTGTATTGTGACGTGGGTTAAGTTGATAGCAGGAAACGATTGATGGCAGAGAACTAATGAGAATATAAAGTCTTTTCACGACATAGGGTTTTACAATTAAACTTAGTATTAAGTTATCATTAGGTTGACTAGGCCAGCAACTATAAAAATAATTGCATATATACATATATTGAGTCAATCCCAATAGAGTGGTATATATAAAACTATAAATGTAATTATAATTAATGTGTGTCTATATAATTATATATATAATAAACTAATGAAAATTATATCGAGCCGAACCGAGCCGAGCGGATCTTTGCTCGTGCTTGGCTCGTTTACAAAGCGAACCGAGCCGATTGGCTCATTTACAACCGAGCAAAAATCGAGCAAGCATTTTCTGAGCAAATATCAAGCGAGCAGCTAGCTATCGGTGAGCGCTGAGCGATTTGAATAACCCTAATGTAGTGAGTAGAACTTTTAGTCATGGTGTATTGGTTTCAACGAAATAATTATTAAAAAAAATTATTGCTAGATTTTTTTTTTTAGAAATTTTATTTCATACCAAGACAAAACGAGTTACATTTAGATGGTGGGTAAGCGGGCAACAAGCTGCGCCGCTATCCCCTTTTGAATCGCAAAGCCTATCCTGCTAAACACAAACCCCTGGTTCTTTGGCTCTGCGAGTCACTGTGGACCCTCTTCTGCACTCGTTTCAGAAACCGTACTGCCTCAGGGGCTAGAGATCCAAATATGTCAAAAGCAGTGCTTAGCGACCTTCTTAGATTCTGCCCTCAAAACTGTCTGCCCCGGTACAAAGCCGTTGTCTCACAAACCTACCAAGGGGGAAACCCCTGTTAGGTCAACACAAGCATGTTTGCCCTCAGTCCATCCAAACACAAGCACATCCGCAGGACACAAGGTAGATCTCCCCTCCCACAGATCAGTCAGAAAATTGACCGGTGCTTCTTTCTTGGCTAAGAACCCCGCCCTTCGAAGCACGTCCCATAGAACATCTCTGACCAAATCATGGCGGTACTTAAACCCCGGCAATTCCTTGCAGTGGAGCGCATGCTCGCCAAATTTATCCAGACATGCTTTTTTGCAAATGGGGCATGGTTCATTCGAGGGGAACAGAGGTATGATAAGCCGGTATTTGAGAATAGCCCTATATTCAATCGCCGACATCCGCTACCCAAGCCCTTCAATGAGCACAACAGTTAGATAGAAAAAAAAATTACATTTTTTTTAGATTTCACATATAGTCACATAATATAATTAAATGTAGAAGCCATTCAAATTAAAAAAAAAAGTTTTTGGTAGATTTTTTTTTTTACGTTTTTAAACTATTTATTTGAATTATTTTGATTTATTTTTTGAAATTTTGTTTTACTGTTATTAAAACAACACCTACATGTGTTTATATTTTAAAGCACCGAAAGTTTTTTTTTTTTACTAATAGTTTTTTTTGTCTATATTAAAATGATCTGTGTTAGGTTTCTCATTGACTCACCATATATATAAACTCTTGTATTAAAGTTATATTTTATGAAATCTGTGAGAAAGATTAAAAATTGACATATAGATATCATGTTTTTGATTTAAGCATGATGTTTTGAGTTGTTTTAGCTATAAAAAAACACCAAACATAATATATTAAAACACAATAGCTATGAAATTCAAAATACAGCTAAAACACACTATCGTAACACTTAAAACACACTGCTTAACTTTCTTGGTATAGTGTTTTAAGTGTTAAGCCTAGAATATATTGCTTTGTGTTTTTAATTTTCATGTTTTGTGTTTTATAGCCAAAACAATCCAAAACATCATCAGTTCATGACTAAGTCCAAAAACATGATGTCTCTATATTAATTCTTAATCCTTTTTACACTTCTCACAATTTTTTAAAATTTTGTATAAACTTTATAAGCAATAACTTCAAATCTCTTATAAATTTATTTAAAAATTATATAACATCCTATGGAAAAAAGTGCTATAAAGTCCTAAAAAAATCCATGATCAGTGATCGTCGTTGATCCATTGGTAATATCTTTTAGTAAGACCATTATTCACTCTAGTTTTCTAACAAAGCTTCAATAATGGATTATATTATTACGAGAATCACAATACATGAATCTTGACTACTTCGACAAGTTGAGTCCAGAAAATGAGAGAAAGAAAACTATGGGAGGCGTCAATTATTTACTCTAGAAGTAATTTACGCCCTAAAACAAATACATATGGCAATGTATAGCACAACATAGATCACAGAGATAAAGGGTTATGGGCGCAAAGCACTCCCTAATATCAGTTTGGCTCAGAAATTTAGGGTTTTACAACCAACCGATAATTACTTTCAAGTATGGAAGGATAGAAATTATAAAATGTATTCGACACAGACGCTTTCAACGCTAGTAGGGATGATAAGGAAGACAATGAACATGCAAACAAAAGATGGCAGGGCATTTATGTCATGGTAATTTTAAAGTATTGCTATGAAAAAACAACAATAATAAAAAGTCTTATTTTGAGTTAAATGGTAGTTTTCATGTCAACTCGTAAATATTCTTGTCATCCTCTAGAACATGTTTGTGTCATTGTTTTGAGTTCATGTAGTCTTCAAGTTACAAGGGGGAGGGGCACTACCCGTGAGGTTTTTCAACTTCACTAGTTTCAACCAATCCTATACTGCCATATCATTTCACTGATTTACTTCACTGAAACACTTTTTTAGATGCAACACTTCACTGATTCTTTACCCGATATTTAATTATTTTACACACAATAATATAATATATTAATAAAGTTTGTTGACTAAATATATATTACCTTCCATCTTCCATCTCTAAAGCTAAAACCTTCTGAATCCATGGCCTCTCTCCCTAGAACTCATCGGTAGCCTTCTATCCCCGCCCCCACTCTCTAGAACTCACCGTCTTTCCCACTTGGCTGGAATCCATGGTCTGAAGGGAGAACCCGGTAGCAGAGCAGTCGAAGTTGGCGTCAGTGACCACCACCACCACCGTCTCCGAGATGAGTTTATTTGTTCATCTTCTTTTGTGATCTGATCTATATAGTGGTTGTCAACGGACAGTCAACAGAGAGAAAGAAAGATTGGACCTTTGCATTGGATTCGGTGCTTACCGTGCGGTAAAAAGAACCAGCAAAATGGTTCACGGGACCACTACCAGCATGGGTGGCGGCAGTGTTACCGTGCTGGTAGTGGATACCCGTGACCAAATCGGTAGGCACCTCGTCCCCCTAAGAAATTTCCGGGTTCATGCTGCATGACGTCACCAACTGGCCATAAACACGATAGGTTTAACATCTCTAAATTCTAGTCTCATATTTTATAGCTACAATTACATAAATCTAAACAACACATTACCAAATTTACAAGCATAAAATGTAAATACAAAGATATATAATGAGCTAGTTTATTCCCCGGAAGCGTCCTGAAATAGACAAATCTAAAATGAAGTGACAAAATGTGTATACTATAAAATAAATAGGCCGTTTTTTTAGATTTTTTTTTTGTAAATGATCAACACTCGTCTCTGTACAACTGTCACTTTCTCAATACACTTTAAAGTTGCGATGTGAACAAAAAAAAAAAAAAAAAAAAAAACCAAATTGGTATCAAAGGATATGTCATGATGATGGTAGGTAATTTTGATGTGTAAAGTGAGCATATGTTAATGATTAACATACCTGTTCAATTTTCACTAAATAAAATAATCAATATGTAAGCAGTGAAGATCAAGTTTAAAGATAAATAAACATGATCTAACTGCTATCGACTAAAAGATTGTAAGATAATAACTTTTCATGTCTTCAGACTATTTTCTCTATTCATATATAATTTAAGTATCTATTTCATTAATCACCACATAATAAAATCGGTTATTTTTTGTATAGCACTATGGTACTCGTTGAAAAGATAATGAAGATTGTAGGATAATAAAACGCTCGTTTTATTACCATAGTGCTATACACAAAAATCTGACATTTTTATATGGTGATTAATGAAACAAATACTTCAATTATATATCAGATGAGAAAATAGTCTGAAGACATGAAAAGTTAGTATCCTAAAATCTTTTTAGTCGATAGCAGTTAGATTATGTTTATTTATCTTTAAAATGGATCTTTACTGCTTACCTATTGATTGTTTTATTTAGTGAAAATTGAACATGTATGTAAATCATTAACATATGCTCACTTTACACATCAGAATTACCTACAATCATCATCATGATATATCCTTTAATACCGATTAGGTTTATTTTTTCAGGTTCACATCGCAACTTTCGCGTGTGTTGAAAAAGTGACAGTTGTATAGAGACGAATGTTAATCCTTTTCGGGTTCATATCCTTTGATACCAATTTGGTTTTTTTTTCAGGTTCACATCGCAACTTTAAAGTATATTAAGAAAGTGACAGTTGTATAGAGCCAAATATACGTTGATCCTTTACAAAAAAAAAAAAATCTAAAAACGGCATATTCTTTTTAAAGTACACGTATTTTGTCATTTAATATTATATTTGTCTATTCCGGGACACTCCGAAGGATAAACTAGTAATAATATAAAATGCATGCTTTTTTTTTCGACATGAACCCAACTGAAAGCTCGAGAAGAAACGAGTGATACGAAGTATAATATATTTATCATATTTGATTATTTGCTTTTAAAAACCTGAATAATTGATGCTTAATTATACAGTCATAGTTATTCAAATTTTGTTTTTTTAAAAGGCAAATTCGACACTGGTATATGTTCCAAGTTTGTTTCTTTTACGTAAATGAGAAAATCAGAAGAAAAAAAAATGTGTATTTCAAGAAACTATAAATGTAGTAACCACATATGATCTTATTCAGATGAAGTTAATTAACTAAAATCATATCCAAAACATTTGTGGTGTATCCACACTTCAAAAATTGGCTTTCAAAAAAAGACTTGTTGAAAACAAATAATTTATTTACCTTTATATGTTAATTAAGCATGGTCTATGGTCAAAAAAATCAAAGTGAAACATCCATTTCTTCATTAACCATCGTCTGGACCGACCCGTCACCCCAACCCATGCCCCTCTCTATATACGTGTATATATATATGCATGCCCCTCAATCTATACATATCAATAACTTATACTAAACCCTAAAAAGATTTGATATATATATGCACAAAATAATGGGTAACAAAAGCTTTTTGTTCTTTTCTCTTTTCATCATCTTTTGTGTTTCTTTCGCTCTATCTCAAGAAGTTGGTTAGTCCCTAAAACCATTTAATTTCAACATTTGTAGTTGTTTATTTTTTTTTCATTTGGTTGGTCGTATAAATGTTCATGCATGAAATTTGTTTGTTAATGGTGGGGCAGATGATCAACACAAATTCTCATATGATGTGAATAGTCCGAAAGGACCAGATCATTGGGGAAAGAACCACACAGAGTGGAGTTTATGTAATACTGGAGACATGCAGTCACCAATTGATCTCATTGATGAACGGGTTCAGAGAACATCGAAACTAGGAAGACTTGATACACATTATAAACCCGCTAATGCAACTCTTATTAATCGGGGATATGATATGACGGTAGGAACGCATGCATGAGCTACAATTAATTAAGCTAATTGAATCATCTTAAGATATTGTTTAATGGATATGTATGTTTATGCTAGTCATTACTAACTTAAAATGAAATAACCAACACGTACAGTTAACATGGATCGGGGGAGCTGGGCATATTCATATAAATGGAACCAAGTATCATCTTAATCAAGCTCACTGGCACACCCCTACCGAACACAGTATCAATGGCCAAAGGTATGGAAATTTATTTTTGATTTTTACTAAAGCAAAACTGAAATTCAATCTCCAAAATTCATTTTCATTACCAAGAAATTAGTCTTACATCTAAAGATGATATATATATATATATATATATATTTATTTATTTATTTATTTTTGTATTTGTACAGATTTAATCTCGAGCTACACTTGGTTCATCAAAGTATAGATGATAAATATGCAGTGGTTGGAATTTTATACAAATTCGGTAATAACGATTCTTTTATAGCAAAGGTATGCTCATAAAAATCATTTTTAAAAAATACTACAATTTAACCTAGAAGTTTATTTCAATATAAGTTTCTATTTTCGTCTTTCTTCATAATATGTGATCAGATTGAACCATATTTACAAGCATTGGCTTCTACTAAAGGAGTTGAGAAAAGCGTGGGAAAAATAGACCCCCGTGAAATAAAAATCGGCAATAGTGAATATTATCGATATATGGGCTCACTTACTACTCCAGCTTGTGACGAAGGTGTTATTTGGACCGTTGTTCGAAAGGTAAATTATATTTATATAATCTCATGCTAGCTTTATATATATGTATGGAATTTGATCACTAAATTAAAGACGTTTTTGCTTCATTATATAACAGGTGAGAATGGTTTCACAAGAACAAGTGCGCATAATCCGTGAAGCACTCCATGATGTGAGCTTTACAAATATTGTCTATTATCATTAGTTTTCACTTTTCATGATGTGAAATTTGTTTGTTAATTTTAGCTTGTTGTGTAACAGGAAGCATCTGGTAACGCAAGACCTATTCAACCTTTGAACAATCGTTGGGTTAAACTTTACATACCGCATGACCATGTATCCAATTAGGGTTCCGATCAGCTGTCATTATAAAATAAATAAAGAAATAAAATAAAGAAATAAATAATGGTGCATGATTTTGTTTCTCTTTATATATTTTTATGATTGTCTGATTTTGTATACAAGTTGTCATTAGTTATTTTTAATAATTCATAACTAAATAAATAAATAAATAATGATGCATATTTTAAAATACGTTTGTATCATTTTCGCAAAGGCATTAATAAGAGTCATATCCATCCTTCAAAAAAGATGCAAAACCCATCGAGATCCACCAAAACCATCTCGGTCACCTAAAGCGTTGTTACTAATTCGGTTCAATTTTTTTTATTATTATTATTTTTTTTTAATCAAAACTTGTATAAACACAAAGAGTGTTTTAATGTATGAACAAGTGATCTATATTACATCCACAACGAATTCCGGGGAGACTTTCATATATAAAACCCTACATGAAGTTATACTTAGGTCATAAAACCTACGACATCTAAATCAAATTGTGTATGGTTCTCCTTATGAGTTGTATTGGTCTTGTCATTATTAACTAATGAACATTTTTGTAATTGACATTCCATATTATTTAGCTAAAAAAATTTCACTTAAAACCTGATATGTTTGCTAGATTTGAATTTGTGAAAAAAAAAAATAAAAAAAATAGAAGTAATTGACTTGCCTAATCACTTTTTGAACTTGATCATAAGAGAGACTAAGGTCAAAAATAATAACATCATCTTTGTTGGTGTGAGAAAAATGAATTAAATACACAAAAGAACACTTTGCTCAATCGGTTTCCACAGTATATTGATTTCCTTATTTCCTCAATACGACATTTTGACAAACCTAATGCTTGGGTAATGAGTGACTGCCAAAACTCTAGGATGCTAAACAAAGTCCAGACTCAATGGATAATTTATGTAACTATAAATGGATCGTGAATTGTGATTGCAAAAAAAGAATCAATTATAAATATAATCATAACAGTTAATTTATAAACACTAAAGATCAATGATATAAGTAAAACCAAGAGGACATGACATAAAAAACATCCTTAAGCTGAAAGAAAATATGAATATCAAATTCTAAGTATGAGCTATGATTATGATAATATAAACATAATGAATTTTTAAACCATTTATTCAATTATTTTTATTTATTTTATTTAATTATTTATAAAACCAAAAAAATCAACTTTTAAGCCATTTATTTTAAGTCTTAGTCGAGTCTAGTTTTGTTTTCTATTAGTGTCCTATGGGTTCGATACTCGGACTTGCTTAATCTGTACTGCATTGATAGGTGCGCTTGCCTGTTGTGTGGTCTAGTTTAGTTGAGTCTGTTTTATATTACTAGGTGTCTAGATTAGGTTATATTTTTAGACCATACATAGAAAACAGATGGGAGTGGCAGGGATCTTCATAAGGCTTTTCGGTGGCTATAGTAAAGTCATGGTTGTCTAGAAGTCAGGTTTCAAGTTCAGCATACATACTTCAATGGTGTAAATGGGTGCCGCTAAAGTGTAACATATTCATTTGGAGGGCGTTGATAGAAAGAATCCCTACAAAGACTGCTTTGGCACGAAGAAACATACATATTTATGATATAAGATGTGTTTTATGTCAGGAAGGTATGAAATCGGCTCTGCATTTTTTTACTGGATGTGCAATAGCATGTGGGATATGGCAAGCGATCTCTCGTTGGTGTGGAATTTCAGAAATTGTGGCTTTTGACATAAAAGATTTGTCAGAAACCTTCAAGCACTGTGGGCGTCCTCCGGTGTATAAAGACGCAATTCAGGGGATTATTATCATAACTTGTTGGAGTATATGGAAGGCCCAAAATGACGTGATATTTAGAGATAAAAGAAGCTAAAGTGGCGGATATCATTGCGGAGGTGAAAGCGTGTGGCTTTTTGTGGTATAAACATAGACGAAAGGATAGTAATTGTGATTGGGACTCTTGGTGTAATTTCAATTTGATGTGATTTTTGTGGGCGGCTCGTTCTCCTTCTTGGAGACGAGTGGTGTCCGGTTTTAATGAAAGTTTCTTTACAATATATATAAAATTTGAGAAAATAACGGAAAATTATTTATTATAGTAAGTGTCAATAATTACAATACACACTAAGTATGGATTGATCCAAGAAGATCGTGTTCTTAAGTTCTATCTCTTAAGTTTTTTTTACGCATTCAAATACTAAAAAGGTAAAACGTTTTTTTTTTTTTTTTTTTTTTTTTTTTGAAAAGAAAACTTCATTAAACATAAACTCGCAAGACCTTAAAGTAAGGACTTAGCGAGAAAACACACCAAAATTACATCAATCCAAAAGGAAAATACACCAAGTTTTCCATTCAATATATTTCCACCTAGACCTATTACGAATCCAAAAATAGGCCGTCGCTTTGATGTTCTCCACAATTTGAATCGGCTGCCGCATCTTATTGTTGAAAACCCGTTCATTTCTTTCGTTCCAAATCATCCACATAGAAGTGTAAACAATACCTCTTAAAATGTATTTCGACTTCTTAGAAAGAGATTGCGACTCCGACATTTGAAGGATATCCGCGATATTAAACAAAAAATTGTGAGGAAGCTTACACCATTTTTCTATACTATCCAAACTTCATTCGAATAGTTACATCCGGTAAAAAGATGTAACGTTGTCTCGGTATCTAATCGACAAAGGCTGCAATCAGTGTTGTGAATATTAACTCCTCGCTTCATTAATTCATCAACGGTAGGAATTTGGTTCCTAAGTAAGGATACCATCAGCCGAGTCATTGCTTGACATTAGTTTTTTTTGCCGACGCAACTGTAAATCGCCCGTCTTTTTCCTCGGTCCATTTCCAACAATCTACTCCACCACGCCACTCATAGTTATGAATATGGTTGAGTAGATCAAACAACTCCCCTACCTGATCGTACGTGGCTAGATTGGACTTCCAGTCCCACGTCAATTGTTTAACATTATTCACGCACTGCAGCCTATCACAAACCTTAACCCACTTGTTCTTCTCGAGCTGGAAAAGATTAGGATATAAAATACGAAGCAGAGCATCTAATAACCAATGATCGCCCCAGAAATTAATAAACCTTTGATGACCTCGGTCGTCACGCGTCATACAAAACCTAAATAACCTAGGTAGCTAGGGTAAGTAGGGAATATCGAATCCCCGAGGAGCATGTGGTTAGCGTCACAATGGTTGTTTATTTGTCTAAGCTAGTTACAAATAAATATAAAATATAATTATGAAGTTTGCTAGTTTTATCTTTTTGTTTGTTTTATAAAAATGTTGAAATGATAACAAAATAATCTAAATAAATAATAAAGATAAATGTAGCATCCACCCGGGATCCTTTTTGTATAATCTTGCAACCTATTCGACTTAACTACAAGAACACCACATAGACATGGCCTTGGCTATCCTGTCACAATAACTATTCAGATTGAAATAATAACTAAGGACAGTTTACTCAATGGTAATCAATTTAGTTATCCTGTCACAATACTAAAGATGATAATAACCGAACAATCTAGTTATCCTGTCACAATAACTAAAGCCGATTTCTAACACCAACCGTGCAACCTAATTATCCCTATACAAATATCAACCAACCTCCCTATGATGCCAGAAATCACAGTTAATAGATAAATTGATTCAAATATAAGCAAGGTTTATTCAGTCCAACACAAGTAGTAAAAATGCTAGTTCATACATAATCAAAACGAGTTCAGAATACAAAATCAATACATAGATTCTCCCGGGGGAAAGCTACAAAAGATTTAACTGTGCATCTTGTTCACGCGACTTTTTTTTTCCGTGTGATTATCCCTCTCGGTATGTGTGACCTAATCAGCAGCCAAGAAGGCTGCACCTTCTGTTTCTCTCATCCCCCCTGTCACACCCTCAAATTTCCATTGCGGGGTTTATACCGCGAGGCGCATGACAAACCAGGATCCCATAGCCATAAGTCACATGAACGAACTCTAAATGCCCAAACCATTTAGTTCGTTTTCAAAAACCAAGTTTAGTTAAGCTGCGGAAGCGTAGACCAAAGTTAAACCTTTTTAAAAGACAAGATATACTTTGACCAGACGTGCTCGGAATCTTTTTGTCGATTCGGGGGAAGTTCTCGTTCCTTCACCTCTATAATTCGGTAAAGCGGCTTCCCTCCTCCTAGTATCCTTACTGGTTGTCTGTCTTTTCTTTTAGGCCGAAGAGGGGAGGTCCAAGTTTTAACCTGATGGGGCACTAATAGCGATACACATTCCCAGTGTCTCGATAGCTCATAGGCGGTAACAGAACTACGGCAACTCCGGAACGCATCATGCGGTTTGTTTCAAGGCATGGGTTATGGTCTAGGAGAACTCATGCGACTATTGGCGTTGGGGAAGCCATGCGTTAGGTAAACCAACCTCACCTCGCATAGATCACACCGACCTACCCACCCCGTGTGCGTGGGTGCCATCGCCTCTCGATCCAATCCGTCTCCCCTGGCCTCCCCAAAACACTCTTGATACGAAAGAGACCTCCCGCGCCCAAATTAAAACCATATGAGGGAAAAGGTAAAAGCATAATATGTAATTTATGTGTATGCCCAAGATCCCAAATGCAGTGAAGTGTATAGTGCTTTCTAATCCTGGCACCGGAAGCTAACTACCTGCAAAATCATGTAAATCGTGTGTCAACATAAAGCTGGTGAGTTCACAAAGTAAAGTAATTGAGTATGTAAATGCGTTGGTTTCCAAAACCACGTAATCAAGTATATGTGCATAACCAACACACCATATAACTCGTTTATCCGAGACTTTTAAATGTTCAAAACCGTGTAGTGACACCTAATGACTCTACATGCTCAAGTATGTCCTAAGTATCCCGTTGGTGATCATAGTGATTATTATCAGTTTAATACATCAAATACATCTCATACAAGTTTTCAAACAAGTACATGTCAATTACATACCACATACAACTCCAAATAGTCACATAAAGACCCCGTACACAATCTGCGTTTTTAGGACAGATTGTGCGCTGTGAAAAAACGAATTATTTAAAATACTTAACGAATGAATTAAAGTCCCAAATTTTTACTGAGTATTCATGGGGATTCGGTTGCAAACCCATATTTTTTTTTGTTTTAAAACCACACATAGAAATTGTGAAAATTCGTACAACACAGCTATGTCCAGAAAATTTCCTCAACAGGTCAGTTTAGTAGAAAAATTCTCAAAAATTGTGTATTCATCCAAACGGGATGAATCTACTTGGAAAAGCTCAATTTTTCCAATATTGATCTACTGTAAGGATTTCATAACTTAATTCCTTGTAAATCTCAAGTTATGACCATTTAAAGTTAACCCAATTCACAAATCCGAAAATCTGATATGACCCCTAACCAAATAAAATTCCAAAAACGACTCAAACGGTGTCCAAATATGATGGTTTTGCCCATTATGAAAAGCTAAGACCTTGTAAATTACAATCATGCAAAGAAATCATCAAAACAATCAATTTAACATCGAGATACAGCCCCTACAAAACACCCTAACGAATCTGCCAGAAACTGAAACTTGCTCCCCAAGTTATTCACAAACCCTAATCATGCATAAAAATCTCTAATACATGCATAACTCATATTATTCTGATTAAACACCTATATTATCATACAAAAACCCTAATTATGATTACTAACAACAACCATCATCATCAAATCACAATGAACATTCAAGAACACCCACATAACCCTATATGCGATTTTTATACATGCAATCTCTAGGGTTTTTAAAACTTTTCAAGTATTGTAAATCATCAAGAAACATGTAAAATGTATACCTTGCAATGCTAAACTCCTCAAGGCCTAGATATTGCACCCAAATCAACTTGAATTAGTGAAAAAGAGGTGTTGTTTGATTGTATATTGAGAGAGGGGTTGGGGTGGGAGTTCACGGCGCATAAGGGGGGTGGGTTAGGATTTTTTTTTGTCTCCTAATTATAAAGGGGCTTGGCTTGTTGCCCAAGCAATTGGGTATTAGGGCCCCTTATAGTCCATTAACCGAACCCGTTATTCATGTTCTAGTCCAATACCGGGCCCGATGATATTAATCACCCTAAATTGCATAAAAACTATTGTTTTTATTATCTCATAGCATATCAATCATAAGGTGCATGTAATTTGCATGGTTTACATATTAACTTTCAGTTAAGCGGTAATTCACATAAACATGTAATCCACATAAACATGTAACTTCACGTTCATCATAATTCAATTGTACACATTATTATATATGGCAGACAAATCACCAACGTTCGGGATATAGGACTCGTGTGTGCATTGTGATGATAACTTTACTTATTATAATGTAACATATGTTATTATCACATAACATATGTTATTACCCTATAACATATATGAAGACCTTCCTAACTAACCCTAGTCAAGTGTTTAGTCACGTATGCACATGCAAGTTAACTAGAGTTCAGGTAAAGTAAGAACCTGAAAATGCGGGGTGTCACATCATCCCCAAGTTGAAAAGAATTTCGTCCCGAAATTCAGCAAGTAAATAATAAAGCCAGCTAGAATAGTGTGTGCTTGGTTCCCGGATGTCACATCATCCCCAAGTTGAAAGGAATTTCGCCCCAAAATTCACTTTAAAAGAGCTGCTTTATGTTTAGCGTTCGATCTATGTTCAGGTTTAGGTTCAGAAAAGATGCGTGGGCATTTAAGCCGCATTTGATCCCGGTGTTCCCACGTGTATTCCGGTCCTAGACGGGAATTCCATCGCACCTTAACAATCGGTATGATGCTCTGTCTGAGTTTCTTGACGCCCCGCTCAAGAATCTCCCCTGGTTCTTCCGTGAACCGTAGCTGATCGTCCACCTGGATCTCCTCCAGTGGCACCACCAGTGTTGTATCCAACAGGCATTTCTTTAGATTCAATGTGATACGTGGGATACATCATGTACCCCACCGAGTTTATTAAGCGAGTTTAACTTGTAAGTTACCGGACCAATCCTTTTGACAATCTCGAATGGTCCAATGTATCGCGGGTCAGCTTTCCCCGTTTTCCAAAGCGTATCACCCCCTTCCAAGGTGACACCTTCAACAGAACCTTGTCCCCAACCTGGAACTCCAAAGGTTTCCTACACTTATCAGCGTAGCTTTTCTGTCGATCACGAGCAGCAACCATCCGATTTCTGATTTGCACTATCTTCTCAGAAGTTTCGTGCACGAGTTCGGGACCTGTTAGTTGGCTATCCCCAACCTTAGTCCAACAGATGGGAGACCTACACTTGCGCCCATAAAGTGCCTCAAAAGGCGCACACTGTATCGAAGTGTGATAGCTGTTGTTATAAGAGAATTCGATCAAAGGCAAGTGCTTATCCCAACTATTGCCAAAATCCACCACGCACGCTCGTAACAGATCCTTCAACGTTTGGATGGTACGTTCACTTTGTCCATCCGTCTGCGGGTGATAGGCTGTGCTCATATCCAGGCGAGTTCCCAAAGCATCTTGGAGAGTAGTCCAGAGACAAGCAGTTAATCGCCCATCGCGATCAGATATAATAGAAGTAGGCACCCCATGCCTAGAGACTATCTCCTTGATGTAAAGGTTCGCTAGCTTCTCCAATGAGTCTGTTTCCTTTATAGCCAGAAAGTGGGCCGATTTGGTTAAACGATCCACGATAACCCAAATCATGTTATGGCCCGAGGCGTTCTAGGAATCTTTGTAATAAAATCCATGGAAATCCCATCCCATTTCCACATAGGGATTTCTAGTTGTTGGAGTAGGCCTGAAGGTTTCTGATATTCAATCTTAACCTTCGCACAAGTCAGGCACTTACTAACATAAGTGGCTATTTCGGCTTTCATGTTTGGCCACCAGTAAAGAGTCTTAAGATCTTGGTACATCTTGTCCGAACCAGGATGTACCGAATATCGAGAGGTGTATGCTTCATCAAGCACCGGTTGCCTGAGATCCCCAAAACGTGGTATCCAGACTCGATCCATGAAATACTGGAGGCCATCCGTTTTTAGCTCCAAGTGCTTATCAGCACCATGTAAGGTTTCAAGCCCGATGTTTTCTCCCTTCAAAGCTTCGCCCTGGGCTTCTCGTATCTTATCAGGAAGATTGGAATGAATGGTGAGTTGTAAAGCTCGTACCCGTTTAGGTTTCGTTTCCTTTCGACTGAGGGCATCAGCTACTACATTAGCTTTCCCTGGATGATACTTGATGGCACAATCATAATCATTCAAAAGTTCAACCCAGCGACGTTGTCGTATGTTCAGCACCTTCTGATCAAATATATGCTGAAGGCTTTTGTGATCAGTGAAAATTGTGCACTTTGTTCCATAGAGGTAGTGCCTCCAGATTTTGAGAGCGAAAACCACCGCTCCCAGCTCCAAATCATGAGTGGGGTAATTCTTCTCATGGACCTTCAATTGCCGCGATGCATATGCGATTACCTTATCACGTTGCATCAGTACGCACCCTAAGCCTTGGATAGACGCATCACAGTACGCTACAAAGTCCTCTGTACCCTCAAGCAACAATAGTATCGGTGCACTGCAAAGTTTTGACCAGATTCTTGGGCATCCCCCCACTTATAGGTAATGCCTTTCTGCGTTAGGGCGGTGAGAGGTTGAGCGATCTTACAGAATCCCTTAATGAATCTACGATAGTATCTCGCAAGACCAAGAAATTGGCGCACCTCAGTAGGGGTCCTAGGAGCCTCCCACTTTTTAACAGCGTCAATCTTGGCGGGGTCAACATGTATTCCTGCCTCGTTGACCACATGTCCAAGAAATTGAATTTCTCGAATCCAAAAGTCACATTTAGAGAATCTTGCATACAACTGCTCCTTTCTCAATAGTTCCGAGATCAGTTGCAGGTGTTGCTCGCGCTCTTCCCTGCTCTTGGAATAAATCAGTATGTCATCTATGAAGACTATGACGAATTTGTCCAAATAGGCTTGCACACATGGTTCATCGGAACAATGAACACAACCGGTGCATCCAAATGGCATCACCAAAAACTCATAATGTCCATAACGAGTTCGAAAGGCTGTCTTCGCCACATCCTCCTCTCCGACTCTCAGTTGATGGTATCCTGACCTCAAGTCAATCATAGAATAGAAACTCGACCCTTGCAGCTGGTCGAACAAGTCATCATTACGAGGCAAAGCGTAGCGGTTCTAAACCGTCACCTTGTTCAACTTCCGATACACATGCGGAAACTCCCATCCTTCTTCTTATCAAACAGAACTGGAGCTCCCCATGGCTAAGAACTAGGTCTAATAAAGCCCCTATCTAATAGCTCTTGGAGTTGGGTAGACAGTTCTTGAAGTTCGCCTAGTGCTAGGCGGTGTGGTGCGCGTGCAACTGGAGCTGCTCCAGGTACAAGGTCAATTTGAAACTCCACTTGACAAATAGGTGGAAGTCCAGGTAGTTCCTCTGGGAAAATATCTGGGAAATCTCGGACTACTGGGATGTCCTTAATCTTAGTTTCAGTCTCAGCTCGAGTGTCAGATTTGTTAGCTAAAATGGCTGGACAGCCCTTACGAATACACTTCTGGGCTTTCAAGAAGGAGATGATGCCCACCATGGCACCACCATGATTACCCTGTATAGATAAAAGTTCTCCACCTGGGAGGGGGAATACGAACCATCTTCTCCTGACAGAGAATTTCAGCGTGTTGCTTGGACAACCAGTCCATGCCAACCACGAGATCAAAGCTTCCAAGGGTGATAGGTAGAATGTTGATGGCAAACGATTGCCCATCCAACTCGAGCTTACAGTCACGATGAATATGGGTTACCTCCACAGGCTTTCCATCAGCTAACTCTATGGTGTACGGGGTATCAAGAAGAGTAGGAACCATCCCTAGTTGTTTGCTAAGTTTTGATGACATAAAACTATAGTCTGCACCAGTATCATATAAAATAGAAGCAAGAGTGTCGTACCCGTCACGACATTGTTATCAGTCCTAGCTTCCCCAGAGCCAATCACAATTTCTATTCCACGAGCCCCATTGTTGTTGTTACAGTTGTGGTAGTTGTTGTTGAAGGACTTATACCTCACACTATCCCACGTTCTCTTGCTATCACCAAATGTAGAAGATGAAGCTCCATGCTTCGGAAAAGTACCATGCTCAACAGCCTAATCCGTGTGTTTACGAGCCAGAATGAACAATTTGTTAGATTCTGGGTAGGTGAGCTGCAGTGGCCAAGCCACGAATCTAAGGGACCCACCCTTTTGGTCTGAAATTCGATCCGCTGGCAAAGTTGGTTAATTAGATTTGAGCACAAAGTATCCAACTCCTGTAGCTTGGTAGTGTAGGCGTCGATCTCAGACCCAACCGTCCTTATATAATAAATTTCTAAATTTCCCCACAGGGTGTTACATTCTCCATCCAAGTATTTGTAACTCATCGAGTGTGCATGTAACATACATTACCCCATCCTGCCTGGGGCAAATGCACATGGCAAAGACTTATACTATCGAAGCAATCAGACGGTCTCCTTCAGTTCCGTTGGAGTTATCGAGGTTTACGACCAATAAAAGGCTTGAAAATATGTTGGCAGGTTGTTGTTGTGGCATGTGCATTCAAGGTATAAGGAAGTTCAAATGAGGAAGTCAAGGGAAAAGAATGATTTTAGAAAAATAGATCTTTACTAGCTTGGAAAGATGCGAGGGCCTCAACCACCCTATCGTTGTTCATAAAAACTCAGTCTTATCTAAGTTAACAAGGGAAAAGAAAAGAAAATACAGGTAAGAAAAAGGTAAGAGCCTCGTCGCCACGCTCTGTCTAGATAGTAGAGCCTTTATCATCACTTTCCATATGCTCGTCCTGCTCAGGTTCCCCTTCCATCCCTTCTTCCTCCTCTTTCTTGGTGTCAGTGTTATATGGTTCACATCACGTACAGTCTCCTCCTCTAGTCCTATGTAAGCCAGTTTAGTGGTAAGCTGTACCACTCGTTCCTCCAATCATGGCTATCAGCCATTAGTAGGTTTCGTCTTCCCTTGAGATGTTGCACTACGTTGCAGGCTTTACATAACTCCCCAAGAGTGTGTGTAACAAGCCCCGATCCACTGAATTCCCATGAATCTACCATGTACTTATAAGAAACAGGGATATGCAGTTATACGTTCGCCCGCTCGCACTAGGCGTAAGGTACTAGAGTAAGAAATGAATTCTATATGTGTAACCCAGTCCCGTCTGAGTTTCGAATGAAGGTAAGAAAGATCAAGTAACAAGGAACAGAAACTAATTGTCTCCTTGCTTAGTGAAAAGAATAAGTCTTCGTATTTGAATTTCTTCAATTTGATTTGGTTAAATGGTACCACGTCATGCGCATCGTGCAGCTTACCTGTGCCCACAACGCTCGCAAGGGCTTTCTCCCCTGTACAATTGTTGTTTCCTCATCCATGAGGTTTGTTAGGATACTACTCCTAGTAATGCGCCACTGGTGTAATCCTGGGTTCCCACCATTGACGTGTTCAGAATTAGGTCTAGAACTAGAAGATAACATATCTCCCGAAATCATATGTTGTAGATATATGTAGCTAAAAGCTAGTTGTGCACTTAAGTTGTGAGTGCACTTATGCTATGATGATTATAGACTAGACTCAACATGCAGTCCTAGTTCACTATAACCAATGGCTCTGATACCAATCTGTCACACCCTCAAATTTCCACTGCGGGGTTTATACCGCGAGGCGCATGACAAACCAGGATCCCATAGCCATAAGTCACATGAACGAACTCTAAATGCCCAAACCATTTAGTTCGTTTTCAAAAACCAAGTTTATTTAAGCTGCGGAAGCGTAGACCAAAGTTAAACCTTTTTAAAAACCATGCGCAAAACAACGCGCCCAAATTAAAACCATATGAGGGAAAAGGTAAAAGCATAATATGTAATTTATGTGTATGCCCAAGAACCCAAATGCAGTGAAGTGTACAGTGCTTTCTAATCCTGGCACCGGAAGCTAACTACCTGCAAAAGCATGTAAATCGTGTGTCAACATAAAGCTGGTGAGTTCACAAAGTAAAGTAATTGAGTATGTAAATGCGTTGGTTTCCAAAACCACGTAATCAAGTAAATTGAGTTGGTTCCTAGAACCGTGTAACCACTAGTTCGTCGCATGTCAAGGGTAGCTAACCCATTCATGATAACTAACACCGAATATACCGAACTGCTATGTACGTGTAGCCACAAAAGTGCGCCGCATGCCTGACATCATTGTCTATCCACAATGATAAAGTTTCGTTAAGTTATAGTTCACGCCCGCGCTCCCCGAGCCGGTGTGAGGTTTGTAAGACCTAATAGCGCTATCAACTAATAACCCGCTTGCCAATCCCGACAACTCATTCGGTACGTGAGGACTTACAGATGATAGAGTTGGTTTAGTTCATCAAGGACACAGTTTGCGAACTAGCAAAGTAAACGACCCACACAGGGATCCATAGCATCCCAACCCGGGATATGTAAGTAGTCCCAAACCGGACTAGAAAAATGTTAAGTAAGTTATCTCATAGCTGAGACGCAAGCTTTTGAGAAAACGAGTAGTGAAACTCACCTTAGTGTGCAAGCAAAAGAAATCCGACCCGCAAGTAAAGTATGCTACCGAAACCCTAATACAAATGTCACTAGGTGAGTATATGTGCATAACCAACACACCATATAACTCGTTTATCCGAGACTTTTAAATGTTTAAAACCGTGTAGTGACACCTAATGACTCTACATGCTCAAGTATGTCCTACGTATCCCGTTGGTGATCATAGTGATTATTATCAGTTTAATACATCAAATACATCTCATACAAGTTTTCACACAAGTACATGTCAATTACATACCACATACAACTCCAAATAGTCACATAAAGACCCCGTACACAATCTGCGTTTTTAGGACAGATTGTGCACTGTGAAAAACGAATTATTTAAAATACTTAACGGATGAATTAAAGTCTCAAAATTTTACTGAGTATTCATGGGGATTCGGTTGCAAACCCATATTTTTGTTTTTTCTTAAACCAAACACAAAAATTATGAAAATTCGTACAACACAGCTATGTCCAGAAAATTTCCTCAACAGGTCAGTTTAGTAGAAAAATTCTCAAAAATTGTGTATTCATCCAAACGGGATGAATCCACTTGGAAAAACTCAATTTTTCCAATATTGACCTACTTTAAGAATTTCATAACTTAATTCCTTGTAAATCTCAAGTTATGACCATTTAAAGTTAACCCAATTCACAAATCCGAAAATCTGATATGACCCCTAACCAAATAAAATTCCAAAAATGACTCAAACGGTGTCCAAATCTGATGGTTTTGCCCATTATGAAAATCTAAGACCTTGTACATTACAATAATGCAAAGAAATCATCAAAACAATCAATTTAACATCGAGATACAGACCCAACAAAACACCCTAACGAATCTGCCAGAAACTGAAACTTGCTCCCCAAGTTATTCACAAACCCTAATCATGCATAAAAATCTCTAATACATGCATAACTCATATTATTCTGATTAAACACCTATATTATCATACAAAAACCCTAATTATGATTACTAACAACAACCATCATCATCAAATCACAATGAACATTCAAGAACACCCACATAACCCTATATGCGATTTTTATACATGCAATCTCTAGGGTTTTTAAAACTTTTCAAGTATTGTAAATCATCAAGAAACATGTAAAATGTATACCTTGCAATGCTAAACTCCTCAAGGCCTAGAGATTACACCCAAATCAACTTGAATTAGTGAAAAAGAGGTGTTGTTTGATTGAATATTGAGAGAGGGGTTGGGGTGGGAGTTCACGACGCATAAGGGGGGTGGGTTAGGGTTTTTTTTTTTTTTTTTTTTTTGTCTCCTAATTATAAAGGGGCTTGGCTTGTTGCCCAAGCAATTGGGTATTAGGGCCCCTTATAGTCCATTAACCGAACCCGTTATTCATGTTCTAGTCCAATACCGGGCCCGATGATATTAATCACCCTAAATTGCATAAAAACTATTGTTTTTATTATCTCATAGCATATCAATCATAAGGTGCACGTAATTTGCATGGTTTACATATTAACTTTCAGTTAAGCGGTAATTCACATAAACATGTAATCCACATAAACATGTAACTTCACGTTCATCATAATTCAATTGTACACGTTATTATATATGCCAGACAAATCACCAACGTTCGGGATATAGGACTCGTGTGTGCATTGTGATGATAACTTTACTTATTATAATGTAACATATGTTATTATCACATAACATATGTTATTACCCTATAACATATATGAAGACCTTCCTAACTAACCCTAGTCAAGTGTTTAGTCACGTATGCACATGCAAGTTAACTAGAGTTCAGTTAAAGTAAGAACCTGAAAATGCGGGGTGTCACACCCCCGATTAATAATATTGTCTTCCTCCCAGTCACGTTTTTATCAAGTCCGCATCGAGTCTTTGGTCAAACTCCACATCAAAGCCCTTGAATAAAATAAATTACAAATCTTTAATCTCCTGTTGACTTTGTTGACTTAGTCGCCTCCCTCTTTTTTAATAATGGTCAAAACCTTTTATTGGCACTATTAATCTCCATTATTGTTTTGCTATTTTTGTGGGCCGTGATTTATATTATTATTATTATTATTATTATTATTATTATTATTATTATTATTATTATTAATAGTAGTAGTAAACTTCATGCATGTTACTTGGTTCTTGGGTCTTAAATATAATTTCTAATTTTTCTGCCTGCTCCACACCAGCACCTACCAAAAGCATAGTTGTCAAAAGTAAGCCTAGGCTCGAGGCGCACCAAGTGTGTTGCGCTCTGTGAGGCGCGCGCCTAGGCACTGAGGCACACTATCAGGGCTGATTTCCGGCCAAATTCAGGCTAAAAGTTGCATAAACCTCTAAAACATCCTAAATGAGTCATGAACAAGTCCTAAACAACCATAAAACATCCTAAAGTAGCCCTAAACAAGCCTAAAATATCTCTAGAATCCCTAAAAATGTATTTTATACTATGCGCTTAATTATAAAAAGCCGTCGTTTTTTATACGTCTTGCGCCTAGGCTCCGGGCTCGGCCTATGCGCCTTGAGTGCGCCTAGGCGCTTTGACAACTATGACCAAAAGTATAAAATAAATAAATAAATAAAGTAACCAAAAAGTAATAAAATATATACAATACTAAAATAATAAAGTGCAAGCCTAAAACTAATAAAAATACTATCTAATCGACTAAAAAATATACAAAACTAACAAATAAATGTGATGCATTTAGCAACACATCAACCTTCCATCGCCAAGATTCCCGCTGAAATACGAATTAAGCGATCTACCATTGAAGAGCTTATAATCACCGACTTTAACGATATATTTCCAACCCAAAAAGACGAAGGTCTACTTGAACCATGACACCCCATAATGATCTTTTTCCAAAGATTACAACGTTCGTTTTTGTACCTCCAAGTCCATTTTAACAATAAAGCGTTATTGACATCTTGAATCTTGGATATGCCCAAACCACCTTTGGTCTTTAGTGTCGTTACAACATCCCATGCGACCCATGAAATTTTATTCTCAATGTTAGGACCAGCCCAAAGAAACCGTCTCATAATCGCTTCAATAGAATCCAACACGGCTTTAGGGACTTTATATAAAGAAAGATAATAAACCGGAAGACTTTCAAGAACCGATTTAATCAAAATTAATCGCCCGCCTATAGACAAATGCCTTACTTTCCACGATGCCAAACGATTCCGGACAGTGTGAACGACCGGCTCCCAACTCTTGATACGTGTCATTTTTCCCCCACTTGGATACCAAGGTAAGTAAAAGGGAGATATCCTCTCTTACACCCTAGGTACTCCAACATATTATCCAACTCGTCATCCTCGGTAGAAATACCATAGATATTAGATTTATGAAGATTAATCCGAAGACCCGAACACAAATAGAAAACGCACAGAATTCTAGAAATACTCTTGATATTATCATATGACCACTCTCCCATAATTAAAGCATCACCCGCATAAAAAAGATGATTTAAAGCGACCTCGTTACTAGAAAAAGTAATACCTTTAAAAACCTCAAGGTCCTTAGCTTTGTCAAGCATCCATGATAAAACTTCCATCACAATCAAAAAGAGAAAAGGCGAAAGCGGATCACCTTGCCGTAGGCCCTTTTGGCATTGAAATTCAAACGTAGGAGACCCATTGACAAGGACCGCAACTCTTGAAGAAGAACAAATACCCTTGATCCATTCACACCACTTCATAGGAAATCCCATTTGAGACATAATGGAAATCAAGAAATTCCAATTAACATTGTCGTAGGCCTTTTCAAAATCAATTTTTAATAAAAAAGCTTTCTTATGTCTCTTTTTCAACCATGCCACAACTTCATTAACCATAAGAGGACCATCCAGAATTAAACGATCCGATAAAAAAGCCGATTGCGTTTCCGAGATGATGTAGCCCATTACCTTTTTGATACGATTAGCTAGTATTTTAGAAATAACTTTACTAATTATACCTATAAGGGTTATAGGCCTATAATCTTTAAGTCCCATAGGAGTTTTCACCTTAGGAATAAGAGTGATGAAGGAAGACCCACAACCTTGATTAATAACACCAGAAGTATGAAATTCCTTCATGATATTAATGAAATCCTCCTCGAAAAGTCTCCAAAATCGTTTAACAAAACAAAAATTAAACCCATCGGGCCCCTGGGCCTTATTAGAACCACAATCAAAGACTGTATCTCTAATCTCTTGTCTTGAAAAATCCGCAACCAAAAACTCACGGTCCGCATCCCGAATCGTCTTTAAACCCGAACAGACAAGGTTCGGCCTAAATGGGTGTTGTTCTTTAAAATGGGCACGATAGAACCGCAGGACCTCTCGCTTAACAAAAGCCGACTTAGTAACCCACTCGCCATTAATCAAAACTCCCGAAATAGAATTTTGCACCTTTCTACCATTCACAACGCAATGGAAAAAACTTGAGTTTTCATCACCCAAAGAAGCCCACTTGACTCGGGACTTTTGTCTAAGATCCCGAGCCTTATGAAGATCAATTTTCTCTAAGGAAACCTTACATTCGGACCACACCCACACATCAGCTTCTTCTAAATCTTTAAGTTCCATATCTATTTCCATTTTCTTTTTCTCAGCACGTAACATAAATTCTTCTAACTGCTCCCAAGCTTGAACATTTTTAAACCACATACGTAAACGACTTCGAAGGTTACCCAACTTATTTCATAAATTGACATCGGCTGGACTCGAATTCTGCCACGTATCAAATACTTCATTGATCACCTCAACACATCCTAGACGATCGAGCCAAGAATAAAAAACCTAAACGGTTTAGGCCCGAAGTTTGTATCAACCACCGAAAAAACCAAAGGAGAGTGATCCGAGAGGTTCCTATTCAATACTCGAACATACGCTTGTGGCCATTTGTTGAAGACGTTATCACAAACAAGAAACCTATCAATACGACTCCAAGTATAAACACCCCGCCTACACGACATGTAGGTATACTTGTACCCTTTCTGATTGTACTCACATAACCCCGTCGTATCAATAAAATCATTGAATTCTTTAGCACAACCTAGATCGAACTTGGAATTTTTTCTATCTTCTCTCTCCCGAACCGCATTAAAATCTCCAAATAAAATCCACCATCCATCATTCGAACCAATAAGATTTTCAATTTTCGACCATAAACGCCTCTTTTCACCTCTATTATGAGGAGCATAAACGTTTAATAAATTGAGCCTAACCGATCCTGCCATGAGCATACCCGCCACATGAAGGAAGTTATTATCTTTAGATACCTTGTCTTTCACAAAAACCTTCAGGTCCCAAATACTCAACAAACCTCCCGAGTTACCATTAGCCGAGACAAAATCAAACTCAAATCCCATGCCTCCCCAAGAGCTTGAAACTAAACCTGAAAGAACTTCATTACTCATTGTTTCTTGAATGCCAAAAAAAAGGTAAAACGTTATGTTATTTTTTTATAATACTATTTTACTTAACTAAGCCGTTTTGACCAGTCTAACATACCTGAACACTATATGGGTTTAGTGTATAAAAAAAACTTTACCTATCGATTCAACCCTAGATATCTCGTCAAAACCGGTTGAACATACTGTTAACAAGTATTGGAAAATGAGAGTATAAAAATCAAGGCTTAAATGTAATGACGTATATTATACGGCTCCGGTTATTCACACAAGTTACATTTTTATTCACACAACCCTATACGGGCCGTAGAGGGCTCTACGGCCCAGTAGGGATCAATTTTTCATCATTCTACGAGCTGTAGAGCCCTCTAGGGCTCGTAGGTAATGATTGACAATGATTGTATGATTGCCAATGAGTGTAATCATTATCTACGAGCCGTAGAGGGCTCTATGGCTCGTAGGTAACGTCTATTTATTTTGGGCATCAATGAGGGTGGGATGAAGGAATATTTTTTGTCTACGGCCCAAATAGACCTCTACGGCCCGTAGACCCAAAAAAACACAAAAAAAACGTTTGGGACGAGGTTCGATCTTGGGCAGATTATCACACAAACACACAAAAGTCTTATTGCAAATATGAGGACCATCTGGGCTACCTGTTCGCTGGTTTCTATATTGGAAAAAATAAATATAACATAAACAAATATTAGACACCCTCTACGGCCTGTAGAGCCCTCTACGAACATAGAGGATTTTTTTTTTAATTTTTTTTAACACATTTTAATTGTTTATTGATTTTTATTATGTAACTATAATTAGAAAACGTGTTGTTTTTACTAATGCCGTCTCGATAAGCGTGTAAACGTTAAAACAAGCGTTTATATAATCAAACAGGTAAAAATAAACATTAATTAACATAATTAGAGTTCAAATAAGTAAATACAAAGTAGAAATTGTTTAAAACGTTTACAAAATATGATCACAAAAGATAAAACTACTAAAACTGTGAATCATCAATTGGCGGATGCTGCGAGGACGTCCCAGCCTGCTACGAGGACGTACTGGCCTCATGCGTGGACGTGGGGGTCTGCTGCGTGCTGGGCCCTATAATCGGTGCGACACGAGGCTGCATGCCCAGCTAGCGAAAGATATCCTGCTTGCCAGCAATCAACCAGCGCATCACCTTGTCCTGCTGCTGACGCCACTGACGCGACTCAGCAGCCTCTAACGCAGCCGCACGTATGTCCACCCTAACCTCAGGAGGCAACTGCGGGGAGTGATAAACGCGTGGCGGAATATGCACCTCATCAGGCTGCGGCTCAGCCATATCGACGTCCCTCTCAGCGCCCCCTCCCCCTCGGCAACATACCGCAACCCAACCTCAACAGCACCACCTGCAATGGATAACAATAAATAATTAATAAATAATAATAATAATAATAATAATAATAATCAATGATTTTTTAAAAAATTAGGCAGAGTTTCCCATGTTTTCGTTTAAACCAGACAACACAAGTTGTCTACAAGTTTCCCAAAAGAAACGCCCAAACATATTATATATTCTAATCATCAATACAAGTTGTATGTAGTAAATAATAATAATGTTATAATACCTGCAAGGCCCTGATGTATCAACGGCTCTGGTACAAACGGCACGCGCTTCGGACCCGTAGAAAGAAAGTAGACAGGTGGATCGCCTGTCTTCCCCGCACAAAGCATATTATAGAGCGTGGGACAAGCTAATGGGCTGAAAGAAATAAACAAAAATATTAACATTAATAATAATAATAATAATAATAATAATAATAATACCTAGGCTGTAGTGGCGGCGACAGATGCACGGTAACCCACGTAAAATATCGGTCGGCATTACAACGCTCGGCAATCCTGCTGATCATCCCCCGCGCCTGCTTAACGGGAAAGGAGGCAAAGTAGTCTGCTATGCAGTGCACCGATGCAGGGCACACGGCGTGCCGGTGATAATGCAATACAAGTACATTAGGTCCGTCTTCATCACCCGCTCATTACAATTGGCCCGTGCAGTGAGGGATTAGGAAATGTAACGGTGAATGTAACGAATGATGGGGTGACGAATGTTTGCGGCCCTGTCACACATCTCCCTGCACAGGATAATAATAATAATAATAATAATAATAATAATAATAATAATAATAATAATAATTAGAACAAGGATATTGATAAATAATAATAATAATAGTGATGATAAAAATAATAATACTTCTGGGCCGGGTTCCCGAACTCTGGACCCCAATGGTGGGCCACCACGCATACAGCACATCATCAGCAACACTAGTGACAGCTGTAGTTTAGACATCCTGAGCATTATCATTAACATTAACATTAACATTAACATTAAGAACAAAATTAATAATAATAATAATAATAATAATAATAATAATAATAATAATAATAATACCTCTCTAAGATGCTCCTCAGTGTACCACTGGGTGTGCGTAGCCCACTGATCCAGGGAGTAACCATACTCAATACCGAGAATGGAAAACTGGACCTCCGGCGGCGGCGGTGGCAACTGTATTTTTATTCTTGTATTCAATAAAAATAATAATAATAATAATAATAATAATAATAATAATAATAATAAAGTAATGGTATTACCTTTATTTATATACGAATCTAATCGACATGCACACGACAACCCAGAACTCGTGAAAAGTTGATGACCACAACTCATTTTTCGTTTCCTCAACTTCTCTATATTTTTTTTTATCTCAGTTATCAACTTCTCGATCGCTGCATGGGAAACTTTACCAAGTAGGTCCTCAAAAATCGGTATGTCATGGTGCACCTTTTTCGCAGACAAACTCTCTTCAAACGAGTGGTTTATTATCCTCTCTTGTGACGTTACCACATCGTCTACAATCATCACAAGTTTGTGGAGCGAGTTGTTAGGCCCCTTAATGTGCATCTTAAACCTTGAATGCTGGCTCTCAACTCTGTTGGTCGCATACTGACCAAAGTTGTAGTTTGTGTCTGTCCATGCAGAAAGAAACCTTTATATGTAGTCACGGAGCCAGACCTGGTCTATATATTCAAAAACATCTGTAAAGATAGAACAAAGATATTTGTTAATGTGTGTATGCGTTTTAAACTAAATTAATAAAATATGTACCAGCTCGTTGGTCCTGACATAGTCGTTTGTAGAATCGGTCTAACCAGAGCCGATAAAATGCCGGAGATGAAGATCTACATAGTCGCTTAAAAGATTTCACAAATATTTCCCAATCTGCATTTCCAAAGGCTTGTCTGCAGTGCTTCAATATATTTCGTTGAATGTGATACCTGAATGCATAATAATAATAATAATAATAATAATAATAATAATAATAATAATAATAATAGTAATAGTAATAGTAATAATATGTATACCTGCATAACAACTTCGAAGCTGCTGGAAATACAATGTCGCATGTATTCATCAAGGCTTTCTCACAATCAGTTACTATAGCACGGGGCTCCGTACTATCTTCTAGCAACTCTTTAAGCCTTTGTAGCACCCACAGGTAGTTATCCTTTTTTTTCACGGGAGATGAATGCATGGGCGACACAAAACGACTTGGATGTTGATGTCATACCCACAACTTGAACAAACGGAAGTTTATACTCGTTCGTTTTGTAGGTCGCATCAATCATCAGCACATGCGGGAACGCACGCCATAACCTGTGCGAGGTGGGATGGACAAACAAAATATCCTCGATCGCATTTGTCGAGGCATTCCTCCGGGTGAAGTAAACAAAATTTTTTTCCACCAATGTGGCTTCGAGTACCTGCATAGCAATAATAATAATTAAAAAATAATAATAAAGAAGTAATAATAATAATAATAATAATAATAATAATAATAATAATAATAATAATAAGAGATAATAATACCTGCATTTGAGTCCTGCCGCCGTATAACAAATGCTTAACCTTGGTTATTGTGTTATGTATGTCTCTTAAGATGCAGGGACTATCCGGGTTTTGTTTTCTAACGGCCAAATGTATGTCTACTAGCGTAACATTTTGAAAATAAAGTGTATCCACCAATTTTAACTCGCCCGGACCCAGCCTCCTAGCATACGCGTGACCCTCGATGTGTTAGAAAGGTTTGTGATTATGTGTTTGGTTCTGGACCTCCAAAATATAACCATCGTGGCCGGAGTCGTATCTCCCTATTACTTTAAACGGGCAATTACATTTTTTACTGCTCGTCTTTCGAACCGTGGCTACACTACGATGTACGCCACTACGGTCACATCGTATCCATGTCGTCGTTACCCTCCTATTCGGCCCCCTGCCTTCCGAAACAGTACGTGAGTATACGGTAATGAAACCATTTTTTTTGCCCTTTGATAAACCCACTCTGTCAGGTCTTTAAGAGACCCGAATATCTGCAAAATTTATATGCGAGTTCAAATACCTACTAATATATTTGATTTCAAATGTCACAAACCCTACGAGTTCAAATAACAACTAATATATACGAGTTCAAATCTCACAAACCCTAAAACAAATTTAGGTACGGGCCTAAATATACGAGTCTAAATATGCACACTACTAAATATACACGGGTCTAAATTGTAAACAAGTGTAAATACATAAACACACCTGATTTGTTTCGTACGAAATATCCGGGACAGGTTCATCGCCACTGTTATCACCTCCCTCGTGCGAATGATAAGTCTCGTATTCGTACTGTGGATGACTTGGCGGAGGCACGTAAAATGACTCCGGTTCTTCTACGTACTCCTGGTTCAAATCGGGCAGCAGGTTCAAATTGGGTAGCGCGTTCCCGTCACCATAGTGAACAACGGATCTAACCTCCTCCTCACCACGTTCCACCACGGGCCCGAAAAGGCTTTCCGAGACGTGAGATATGCTAAACGAATGCTCCCATTCACCCGAAACATTACTGAAGTGGCCCGAAGACATCGCGGTAGCTTAGAATTGAACGGATTTGTCGTGCTCCGGTTTTTTTTTGAAATGTTTCGTATACTGAAGAAAGAAGACAAGGAAGAAGAATATATCTGGACCTCTACGGGCCGTAGAGGCGTCTACGCCCCGTAGAGGGTTTAATGCTCCCAACAACCAGGTTTTCTACGGGCCGTAGAGGCCTATACGGCCCGTAGAAGAAGTGATTTTTCAGACTGACACACTGCAAGTCAGTCTGTTTATTGAATGTCCTCGTACCTCGTATTCCCTATGGGCCGTAGAGCCCTCTACGGGTCGTCTAGGGTTTAAATGCACTCCACCAACTCACCTCTACGGCCCGTAGAGGCCTCTACGGGTCGTAGAGGGTGTCCTCATTTATTACAATAACACCCTCTATAGCCCGTAAAGGATTGTGCAAACCTAATTTTTGTTCTTGTGCAAATAACATACCTCTATTATACACGGTGCAAAGTGCGGATAATAAGAGAATCGTTTATGACGCTACTACTAGCAAGTTTCTAATGAATGTACTAAATATTTCCACACAAAATAATGGAGGTGATGGTCTCTTTTATCGACTTTCTGATGTATGAAGGGATGTTTTTTTTTTTTTTTTTTTTTTTTTTTTTTTTTTTTTTTTATCTTTGAGTTTTGTATTCTTGACCGACCAAACTACATCTATGATCAGTATTATTTCTTATAAAATATAGAGAACATCTTTTTTTTATAAAGAAAATGTTACAATTCTAGCTAGCACTTGATCTCCATGACACACATCAAATCGTCACCAAATAACATAATATGCTTGCTACATATAAACAAAAAATTAGTAACTAAGAGTCTAGTCGTCTCTGCAATGAATTGTTAGAAAGCATACTTTTAACTAATTTAACTATTTAATTCATTATTTGTTTTGAATGATTGAGAATATTAAGGAAACTAACTTTGATTCTAATTAAAAACAATAATAAAAAAAAAGTAACCTTCTCCAAAAATCAAGTTCTAGATTTCACGTAGTTTTCAGTTAATTGATTAGGAACCATATAGACATGGTTTTAGAAATTAGTTAATTAGCAATCAACACAAGTTTTTGTCATCAAACCCTATTAATCATCCAATTTGTAAATATCAAGTCAACCCCCTTTAGTCAACCAACCAATTTCTAAGTTTTGTTATCAACCGAAAAAAGTTATAAAGACAGGAATATTAACAAAAATAAGTTGTTTAAATTTACTAATCCTTCAATCAAAACTAAATGTTGTTAGCACATAAAAAGTAAGATCCAATATAGAAAAATAACCGAATAAGGTATGAAACCTATGTGAACTGTCTGCCAAGAGGAAGTCACAAAAATATTTAGCCAAGCATGCTCAAGGTAGAATCTTCAATCTTCATGTTTTCTTGGATGTTAGATGCATGAAAGAATGTTTTGAATATGATTGGAGAATAGTTGAATGATGGAAAAAACAATTTAATTAGAGTGACTGAAAACGGTTAGGGTATGAATGAGTTTTCATTTGTGGGAATGGATATCTTTAAATATGGTACAAACCACTAATTCATGAGTTAAACTGACATGTGGCGCAACCTTACGCCACCCTGCGCTGGGAGGTTTGATCTGGTCTGATTTGCGCTAAAATCAGCACAACCTTGTTATTGTCAGCGCCACCATATGCCCCACCAATGCCACCTTGCGTTGGTACCATATGTTTTCATATCGGGCTCACCAAAACAGTAAAAATTCATATGTTGTGGCTCCCGTAACTCATTTTCTATCCTAAGATATGCCCATTTTAAGATTTTTACTCTTTTCTTTGATCCTCTTTCTTCCATATGCTTCGAAACTCTCGTTTAGGTCCTGAAAAAACATTCTTTGAGCTCTGAACATCTACAGATCAAATCAAACTTAAGTAAACCATTTTCATAGTAACAAACACTTAAAACCATACAATTAAGCACATCCTAAGATGGTCAAATACCCTTTCATCACACCTCCACACTAATATTTTTTTGTCCCAAAAAATTTATCTACAATGGATGTAATTAGAAACAATGGTATAATTAATTAATTTTTATTCATGCCAGATAAACACACCTACCGTAACTACCGATAATGAGGCTCCTAAATATGTCCATTTAGGTTCAAGTGCATCCAATCTAACTATGGGTATCACACTCAGAAAATCATAGTTTCACCCAATACCGTATCACTCAACTCAAGGCCCAGGTAAAACCATATACTACTGCATAAAACCAACATGTACTAGATTATATCTTACGTGGATGGAATTGTGTTGACCTTTTATTTATTGTTATAATTTCCATTCATAGGGCATTTCAACCAAGCCACTATCTTGGAGGCTAATACCATAAGCTTCAGTTATGTTTTTTTTCTCTATTTTTTCTTATAAACTTAACCGAGTGGTGTTTCAATCAGGCTGTAACCTAACAATATGATACATTTGGGCTTCGGTTCATTTATTCATTTATTTATTTTATTAAGCTCAATATATATGGATGAATTGGAATGTGGGCGCCACTTAGTTTGGAAATATTTTCGTAAAAAGGAAAAGTCGTGCCAATAAAAATAATTTCTCCCACATACAAATTTTCAATCTACGATAATACTTATCCTATTGTTTATCAGTTTCAACTTTACCATTCATTCTAAGGTGAGAACCCACAAAGTTACTGATTTAATTAGGTGTATATTAATGCACTTTAGGAACCTATCAAAGTCGGTTGAGTCTACGAATATATTACAAGCTAGGTATGTTTTTACTGTATTTATCTTCAACAAATAGTAATTAAAAGCCAAAGATTCATAATTGCAAGTATAATTTTCCATTTATATGCAAGAAATTCCTAATTCATTTTCAATTTTTTTTTTGGATTTTTTAAAACTAAAGCACCCTAACTAAACACACATAAAAAAAGGAAGTTTTCTCACCCCCAAACTTGAACAACACATTGTTTTTAATGTGAGTTAAGGAAAAAAAATAAAGCAAAAATAAAAATAAAGTACACCAAACATAAAAAGGATCGGACTCCCCTGGATAACCAATATGTGTATGAGTCTAGTCCAGTTCCTTCAAATACAGCCATATAGCATTTCATTCTCAGCCGATAAACAAACCTGAAAACTAAGACTAAAAAATAAAAAAACATAAAATTCCGGTATGCCTTACGCATTGATGATGTACAGATCCACCCCGCCTGAATGGAGATTGAGTACAGGCGAGGAGATCAAATTGCAAAATTAAACTCCAAATACTCCCATAAATCGAAAATAGACTTAATATAAAAGAAAAACAAGAAAAATGTACCTGGATGGCAAGACGGTGGACTGATGTGGATTATGGATGATTTTGAAGGTAGAACTGATAAAAAGTGGATCCCTATGTTCATAGAAAGTTAAATGGGTTAAAATAAAATTTATCATATATGAACTGTTCGTGGGTCATGAAGGACACTGGAGATCCTTCTGCAACATGATGATGTGCCGAGATTTACACGTTTTGCATGTGCATTTATATCCCTTTCCGCACCAAAATCATGCCTTTATCATAAGTTTATAATGATTTGCCCTTCTTTGTTGATTATTTCAAGTTTTGAGGTCAAGAAGTGAAAAAGAGATAAAAACGACACAAAAGGCAAGGAATTGAAGACTTAGAGAGTTGCAACAGTTTCAGCATGGCCATGCAACGGCCGTGCACCTGCCCTTAGTCGACAAGTCAACATTCCCGAGTCTGCAGGAAGCAAAAAAGTCAACGCGCACAGGCAATCACGGGTGTGCCACCCAACATGCACGCCCGTGCTTAAGTCAACTGGTCTCAGAAAGTTCCAGAAACGACCAAAACTGACAAGCCGGTTATCCACGTGGCAAGCACGGGCGTGCTCATCATTGAGCACGGCCGAGCTCCTCAATTGAGTCAACAGAACATGCATGTAAGGACTCTGCACTGCTTCAGATGTCGTGCACAAGCGTGCCAACCTCCAAGCACGGTCGTGCTTAGCCTGCCAACTTTCCTATAAATAAAGGCATCCACTTCTCACTTTGGCATCCCATCCTATCTCATTTCCTCCCTTCTATACGATGTTTCTGCTATCTTTGGGTCTTGTATGTGACCTTTGGAGCTTGGGATAACTCCATAAATTCTTCAATGGAGACAGAAACCACCACAATCACTCAAATCACCAAGAAATTTCCATACAACCCTCACCATGATTTCCACTCAAATCAAACCTTGTGAGCTTGTTGTATCATCCATGATAGGCTAGATTTCTCTTGGTGTTTGATGTGCCGATAATTTAATATGTTTTACATGCGTAATTATCTTCCTTTTTGTACATTTATTATGCTCTTATCTTTATAAAATATATCTAAATCGTTCCTATGAGATAAATGCAATTTCTTGGAAGCAAAAAGGAAAAGAAAAGAAAAGGCACATTTTGAGTGGAGAACAAGTTTCTAGGGGACAAAAGGGCATATGATACAACAACCTTGTCTCCCACATGCAAGTTTTGAAGGCCAGGTAGGAAAACGCCACGAAAGACAAGGAATTGAAGACTTTCGGAGAAGTTTCAGATGCAGTACGGTCGCGCTCTGACCGGGAACGGCCCTGCAACGTTTCCGGGTCAAGAAGTCAACAGAGGTCAATTTCAGCACTTCAGGATGTGCACGGGCGTGCCTCAGTGTATGGCACAACCGTGCTTTAGTCCAACGTTTTCTCCAAGTCAAAAACCGACCAAAACTAACAACAATGGTACAGAAGCAGCTGAGCACGGGTGTGCCACAGAATTGAGCACGGGCGTGCCGAGAAATTAATATGTTTTCTTTTATAATTATCACCTATCTTATTGATGTTGTGTGAGTGTTTAAGAAAACTAAACTTCTTTTCAAAAAGGGCAAAGTCGCGGGGGAGATGCCAAAGCTTTGATGAAAAGACGAGCAAGTTAGAAAACTAAAAGACACTTATAAGTTTTAAATTTATAATTTAAAACGATAGTTGCTCAACATTCTAAACACGACACAATAGGCAAGCACACCTATCGTTTATAGTATAGAAATGTGCAAGTACTGAGTATCGAATCCATGGACACGATTTTTACTACTCAGCTTCCTAAAATTACTTTTAAAAGACTTTTTAAAATTCAAGAAGAAAAGTAAAACGAGAGATGAAAACTTTTAAGAAAAATCAATAGCAAAACAATGGTGTTGCTTTGGGATCGGATGGAACTTCGGTATGAAGTAGCTATCTTTATTTTATAGTGGTGTGTTTGAGCTCGCACTTATGCTTAACTTAGAATTGCAACTGCATTTTCTAGAGGTGACTGTTCTTGCAAAGCTGTACAAACGACTGTGTTCTTAATGTTATTATGAGGGTCTCCCGACCTGGTGAGCTCACCCGACTCAGCCCTGAATTACCCGCCTCCCGGTGTTGAGATATAGACATCAAACTACTCTAGAATTTTATGAATAACTTGTCGGTGGCCGGAGCATGACCGAACAAGTTACCACTTAATATCATCGAGGAGTCATGACTTACCAGCACACGTGCATCCCCTACTTGGTTTAATTAACTTATCAAAAAGTGGCTGGTCTATCATTAACTGTGCGGCAGTATAATGATGGAATAAAATAAAGACCGTTTTATTCCAACGCGAGTTCATTAATCCATAACCCACATCAAGACTTCACAAAAACCATGAAACCAAGATGTAAGATTAAGGATTAATTTATCATTAGGACCGAGTATAAAGACCGTACCGACCCTAAATGAGATCTTGATAGTAGAGGATTAAGTCTCAAAGTGTGTGTATTTCTACCCACAAATGGACTAATCACAACTCATAGGTTTAAGTTCACAAGTGCATGGGTTGTTACACACCATGGGTACACTCATGAGTCCTTCCCATTTCCTATCAAGACTTTCACAAGACCAAAGACTAAGTGATTTGTTAATTAGACCATTAAACAAAGTTAGACTAGTAAGAATTATTAAGAACACAAAACATCACTTTAAAATAAAAGATAAACTATATTAATTCATACCAAGGGTCCATCCTTACCCTAACAACACAAATAGGAATCTAGCCTAGCATGGTTGATATAACAAGCTCACAAGGATGGGTTTGTGTATAAGACATGATGGAAGGTTATATGAAGATTTCTAAGGGTTTTGGGTGATTTTGGGGTGTCTCTCTCACTCAATGTGTTTGTGGAGTGATCCCAGGCTCCAAGGGACACCTCTAAACCTCTCATGGGGCAGAAACTTCGTGGAGAAGTGTTGGATTGTGAGTGGGAAGGGATACTTCAAAATGTGGGGTGAAGGCCTCTATTTATAGGCATTTAAGCTCTTGCACGCCCTCGACAACGTTCTGGCACGCCCATGCTCGACAACGGGTACTGTTGCAGAGTCCTTTGTGCAGAAGTTGTTGGGTTGTGACTGAGCACGCCCGTGCTTGTCCTGAAGACCAACCGTTTTGTCAGTCTTGGTCGGTTTTTGCCTTGGAGAACACGCTGGAGTAAAACACGGCAATGCTTCATCATTGTGCACGCCCGTGCACATCTTGAAACTTTGAAATTGACCTCCTTTGACTTGGAAATGCTAACTTGTTGACCCGGGAAGGTTGCACAGCTGTGAGCACGGCCGTGCCATGTCTGGTAGATCTTCAAAGTCTTCAAATCTTCGTCTTTTTGTGCCATTTTGTGCAGGTTTTCACTTCTTTTCATCACCAGACCTCCAAATCTGCATTTATCAATAAAGAAAGATAAATCGTGATAAAACAAAGATACAAGCACGATTTAGATCATAAAACAGGGGGCAATTGTGGGTGAAAACATATCAATTTTTCGACACATCATAATATCTCACACTTAAGCGTTTGCTTGTCCTCAAGCAAACCCAACCTTAGGCAATTTTAGTGGGATAAAAATTGTAAGTTTAACTCGATATGCCGAGCTTAACTTATCTCCTAAGAGCCTAACTTAATAAACTTTCGGGATTTCGGGCATGGCTTTCGGTGAGACTTTATTACAACAATTCCTAAGATGGCCCATTTTTCCCTTTTCCTCACTTCTCTCATTCACTCGGGTTTCATTTTTGGGGTGATCGCTCAAATTCTACCCGATGGACGACGCGAATCATAGGCTTGGGTGCAAATCACAACTCCACCACTTTTTATTGAGGTGGAGTGTGTAAATTAATAGGGCTTTTTGAGGGTTATTTAGTGGGATGGTGAAAAATAGGGTAGGAATGGAGTTTACCACCATGACTGATTTCGGGTTCGGTGCTTAAGGTGTTTGCTGGAATCTCGGTGATCTTCTCAAGTTGGCTTTGCTAATCTTCTCCTTGGACATCGCAACTCGATTGTGGCCTTCTTCTCGTGAATCTTTCAGCGCGAGGGCCGCCTAATAGCTCCACTAGGTTGGGTCGATTACTTGGTCTCTTCAGACAACATTGCAAAACTTTTCTTTTTGAAGTTCCCTTGATTCTCTTATTTACACATACACTTTTTTTTCAAAAATAAAACACAAATTTCTCATGGTGCTTACAAGGTGATGGCTAACACATGGTATGCTCTTCTAATGGCTTTCTTTTGTAGCCTCTTCATGATCTCGATTCTTGATTCTTGCTTCTTGATTCTTGATGTGCGGCTTTTGCTTCAAAGTCCCAAAATTGCCAAAGAGCTTCCTCAACACCTAAACACCTCCCTAATTTTGTCACAGCAGGGGCTAAATGAACGTAAGGAAATAAAAAGGCTAAGGATAAAAAATGGGTGGCTAGGGGTGGGGAAAAATATGAAAGGCTAGTAGTATCGGATCGGGTGAGTCCTAGGTGCCTAAATCACTTTCACACACTCTCCTCTGATGTGGTCTTGCAGCGCATAAGTCACACAAGTTCTAATCAGGTCATACCAATTGGGGAATATCTCTCAAAACAACTGAACGAGCATGTGTAAAATATATACATGAAATAGTGTGCTCGATAGGACTCAATGATGCTCACATGGAAAAGGGTAAGGGTTATTTAAGGAATCGGGAACACCCTAAGCAGCTCTTTTCGTCTAACAAAAACCTCCCTAATCTCCCGCAAAATCGTTGGGCCGACTCAAAGGGTTTTAAAATGTTTTTGTTGCCAAAAGGGTTTTAAAATCACTTAGTCTTTGGTCTTGTGGGTGTCTTGATAGTAAGTGGGAGGACTCATGAGTGTACCCATGGTGTGTAAAAACCCATGCACTTGTGAGCTAACCTAATCCCGCGAGTAGTGATTAGCCCATTTTTGGGTAGAAATACACACACTTAGTGGCTTAATCCTCTACTAACAAGATCTCATTTAGGGTCGGTACGGTCTTTATACTTGGTCCTAGTGATAAGTCAAGACTTAATCTTGCGACTTAGCTTCATTGTCTATGTGATAGCTTTGGCGCAGGTTAAGGATTGATGAACCCGTGTTGAGAGAAAACGGTCTTTATTTTCTTTCATTATTATACTGCTGCACAGTTAATAATAGACCACTCACTTTTTGACAAGTTAATTAAATCAAGTAGGGGATGCACGTGTGCCGGTTGGTCACGAATCTTCTATGATATTAAGTGGTAATTTGTTCGGTCATGCTCCGGCCAACGGCAAATTATTCATAAAAGTTTAAATAGTTTGATGTCTTTATCGCGATATTAGGAGGTGGATCATTCGAGGTTGGGCATGCACAGTCTTGAGTAGTCCGCCTGTCAATGTTGAGAGGTGAGCTTACCAGGTCGGGAGATCCTCAATTTAACAAAAAGAACACGGCTCAATTTGCGAAAACAGTCACCTCTGGAGAATGCTGTTGCAACTCCAAGTTCAGCAAAAGTGCGCTCCTGTACACACCACTAAAAAACTACTATTAATCCGTTCCAAGGACAATTGGATCCCGAAGCAACACTTCTTTTTGGTATTGATTTCTACTTTGGTCATTCTCATTCTCTCTTTATTATTTTATCTCTTCTTTTATTAATAAGCAACTCAAGCCTAAGTAGAGGAAGTCATGTCTTTGGGTTTGATACTCGGTACTTGCTGGAAATCTATACTACACTCAATAGGTATACTTGCCTATTGTGTGGGTTTAGAATAATTCGCAACTATCGTTTTATTTTATAAATTAAAAACTTGAAAAGTGTATTAAGTTAAAGGTCGCACTAATTACCCTTTTCACCAAGTCTTGAAATTTCCTTTGGGAAAGTGTTGGTTTTAAAAAGGAGGTTTAGAAAGACCTAATCCACGCGACATCAAGTTTTTGGCGCCGTTTCCGGGGACACGACGTATTCCATAGAAAGGTTTTAAGTTGCTTGTTACTAATTGTTTTGTAGTTGTTTTGATAGCTTTGCAGGATGGATCATTAAGTTGTAGAAGGTGGTTGCTTCGTTCAACAAGGATGTGACTATTGTGGCAGACCTCCTTTTCCCCACAGCTGTGAAGATTATTTAGTTTGATTTCTCCCGTGTAGCTATTGTGGTGGACCTTCTTACCCCATAAATGCGAGGAATACATCTCTCCTTGTCTTTCCACTTTTGAGTCTTACCCTTGTGAACCTTCTCCACATTCACCTCCACCTGAACCACCTCCATATAACCTGTCACCATTTCCACACTCTCATACAACCCCACTTTTTGATTCTTTTCTTACCTTACCCCTTCGAAGAAAAATACCCCCCCTGAAAATTCACTATTATTTCTGCCACCAAATTCTTTCTCCGAGTCCAAACCCGAGCCTATTATTGATTTGGAGAAGTTTGCGAAAAATCTCAAGATAGTCAAAAACTATTCTTGGCGAAATTCGCAATGGAAGATGAAGCAAGAATAAGGGTATTGGAAGTACAACGAGAGTAAGTAGGTGCAGACAAAATTGAAGAAAACATGGGCGGAAGTGGAGTGACGGACGAAGAGGTGCAGGAAGGGCGGAAAGAATTAGATTGCGGCAACTCAGCAAAGGAAGTGGTAATATTTCCGTTGCCACTTTTCACGAGTGATAGCCCCCCAATAGCTGAACCTGTTGACGACTCATGGGGTAAAGCTTATCACTCGGAGGATCACTTCCCTAAGAAGAAGTGGTGTTATTTCGGCAAACCATGTAACATCACACAAATTTTCTTTATATATATATATATAACTCCCTCGTTTATTCATCCGATTCATGTTTACAGTATCTTTACCATCCATTTTGTTAATTTTTTTGTTTAAATAATGACGTATAATCAATATTAAATTGGATTGTATTAAATTCTGATTTAAAAACGTTAAAAAAAAAAGTGTTTGCATGTGCCAGGATTTGAACCCGAGTCCCTGGCGGGCTAAACCTTAACCACACTACAAACCACTACACCATTTGGTGTTTTGTGATATTAATTAAAACCAATTAAACTTAAACCCTTTCAAGGTCCCTTAGTCAAACCTGAAAAGTCAAACGTAGTCTCCTAGTCAAGTCAAGTCAAAGTGTTAGTAAATATGGTCTTTTAGTCAAGTCAAAGTTGTTCCTAAATTCTAGCCTAGTCAGAGTAGTCCCTAATTACAATTCCAAATTTTACACTATAAATACACTAGCCTACCATTCAACTCTTTATACCATTCAAAAAAAAAAAAACATTATTATCCCATCTCCCATATACTAAAGTTTTCATCCGTCATTATCTCCTCTAGCTAGTTTCGAGTTTTCCAAGGCATTATTACTAAGTGTTTGCACGCTCAATAAAACGCACGAACTCATTATGCACCTAAGTTGAGTTTACATGGCCCCTTTTCCATTCACTATTTTTTTTTGGGGTGAAACATGTTACAACATTCAATTTACAATTCAATCACAAGTGTCTATGTGTTATTCTATGTTGCATTATGTTTTAAACATTACTAGGGTAAGCACAATATTCTAGCATAATCATTAACATTGATCAGCCGACGGTATACAATGATAGATCTATTGGACTGACAATCCCACCCGGATACGTGTACCTCCTACATAGGTAGCGTGGGTGATTGTTATCGAATTTATAACATAATCGAGTGAACCATGAGCGTATGGGATGGACCACAATATTCTAGTCACAAGGTTTGATTATGCACTCGATTTACCCGATTGTTTTGTTTTCACATATGGACTAGACTTGCCATGACACTAGAATTGTACAAGTTTTTATTCAATTATCAAAACCTATGTAATTATCACCAACTTTTGTTGACCCAAAATATTTTCAAACTTAACATGTTTCAGGTTATGGCTTATTCGAAGATTAGAGTTAATGCTTGAAGATGCGTAGCTAGTATTTTTTTATCTTGATGTACAAATTTTTAGAACAATTGTATGTAGTTCATTTAAATCATTTATTGAAACTTATTATTTACCATGTGCTACTGAACAATCATCAATACGTGACATCCCGATGTTTCCGCCATCGGTTGGGGTGTTACAAACCACTTGTGGTGTGTCGGGGTGGCCGACTTCTTCACTACTTGCACATCGTGAAGTTTGATCCAGGAAACTTCTAGTGGTGGTGGCGCTACACATCATCACCTCTAGCATGTTTCCTTGTCAATCCCAAAATCTTAAATTGCGGGATTGAATCTAGTTAAATTAGTATTTCCGGGACTAGCACGATGAAGAATAAGTTGAGAGGTTGGTGCATACGGTAAGAAAAGTCATTTGAGGACCCTCAGGTATGATTGTTCACTTTTATTTTTCTAACCGCCAGGTATGCCCTCTCGGCACTAGGACTTAGTAGTTTATTATTAATAGTTTTTATGCTTTTTTTCTTAGTTTGTAGGTAGCTATATATATCCATGCCAGGTGTTCTCTCTCATGGCTCGATTTCAGATTATGCCCGAACAACTTTTAGCCTATTAGGGAAAGACGTAACTATGTCCCGCTTAATTCTTAGCATATACTTTTTACAAAATTATAATTTCAAAAATATGCTAAAGAATTAAGTGTGAGGTGATAAAATTTTATAAATTTTACCACCTCTTGAGCCAAGCAAACAAAAACCTATTTAAAAGGCAAGAGTTTTCAAAATGTTTAATTAAAAACCTTTTTCAAACCCTTTGAGTCCACCCCAAATACCTGAAGAGGAGATTTTTGGAGGTGTTGGCATCGCCGAAAGAACCAACTCAAAGTGTCTTCTACTTCATATTCGAGCGTCTACCCTTTCCATGTGAGTATCTTGAGCCTTCTCGAGCACACCCACTTGCAGATACCACTGATGCTAATTCATTTGACTGAGAGAGATATTCACCCTTGGCGTGTTACAGCTAGAACTTGTGCAACTTATGCGTTTTGAGACCGCACTTGAGGTGAGAGATTGTAAAAATGATCAAGGCACCTAGGACACACCCCTTCCATTTTTCATTAGCCTTCCACAAATTTACCCCTATCGTGATCTTCGCAAAGAAGGCGTGCTGCATGCTATTGGGACACTCTTGGGCAGTTTTGATATGAAGAAGCATAGGCAAGACGTCACGGTATTCACCGAGAATAGTTTTGGCAACTGAAGAAAAACAACCACCCAGAGTTAATATACCAAAGAATAAGCTTCATCAGAAGCAATACTTGTATTGTCTTGTAAAAAAAAGTGTGAAAAATAAGTCAAAAGCTCGACAATAAGCGGGCTAGAAAGAAACAATTCTATTTGAAGGTTTATTTCTAGGACATTCATAGCTGAGGTGATTAGGTATAAAGACCGAAAGATTCACAGAGTAGGGACGTCAGAGCAGTAAGTAGGGGAGGAGTTTCATGAAGCCCATCATTTAGAGTTTGACATCTACCCATTACGTCACTGACGCTGCCCGAACCAGATACAACAGTAGACACCCTTCGTACCCATTTACCACTACATCATTTTCACCCCTCAAAAGACCTTGTGATTTGCAGTTTCTCACCATTTTTAGCGGTGGAGATTCGATTTGTGTACAAGCCTATAGCCTGTGCGTGCCTTGGGATGAATCTGAGTGATCACCCCCAAATAACACCCGACCAAAATAGTGAGAAAAATATGAAGTAAGACGCTTGAGGGACGTTTGATTAGGCACGCCAAGGCTGTCTAAAACATCTACCAAGGATATGTTGAGTAGGTGGGACTCATAGGAGGTGGGTTGTTGTGACTTGTCACACCACACTCGCCTATTTTTACTCTATTTTCGTTGCCAAGGTTTGGTTTGCTTGGGGACAAGCAAACGTCTAAGTGTGAGGTGATATGTTATGCCGATAATTTAATATGTTTTACATATGTAATTATCTTCCTTTTTGTACATTTATTATGCTCTTATCTTTATAAAATATATCTAAATCATTCCTATGAGATAAATGCAGGTTCTTGGAAGCAAAAAGCAAAAAGGAAATGAAAGAGCACATTTTGAGTGGAGAACAAGCTTCTAGGGACAAAAGGGCATATGGTACAACAACCTTGTCTCCCACATGCAAGTTTTGAAGGCCAGGCAGGAAAACAACACGAAAGACAAGGAATTGAAGACTTTCGGAGAAGTTTCAGATGCAACACGGTCGTGCTCTGACCGTGCACGGCCGTGCAACTGTTTCGGGTCAACAAGTCAATATTTCCAAGTCAACAAAGGTCAATTTCTGCACTTCAGGATGTGTACGGGCGTGCCCCAGTGTATTGCACGGCCGTGCTCTACTCCAGCATGTTCTCCAAAGCAAAAACCGACCAAAACTAACAACAATTGTATAGAAGCAGCTGAGCATGGCTGTTCCACATAATTGAGCACGTGCGTGCCTCACAAAATAGGGGACATTTATGCGTAAAGGACTCTGCAGCAGTACGCATTGTCGGGCAGGGGTGTGCCAGGACTCCGTCAAGGGCGTGCCGGGGCTGTTTTGCCAATAAATAGAGGCCTCCACTCCACATTTTGGGCATCCCTTTCCACCTGAGTTTCTCTTACACTTCAGCCATCTTTGGGGTCTTGCAAGTGACCGTTGGAGCTTGGGATCACACCATAAACACTTATTGATTGAGAGTTGAGAGAGATCACTAAAACTCACCCAAAAACCATTTCTAATCCCAAATACACTCACAACTATGTAGTGTGAAAGTTGTAAAGCCAATGTTTGGCTAGATTAGTTTAGTGTTGCTAGGGTGAAGACTTATCTTGGTATGGATTATATAGTTTTTATTTGTTAAAGTGGTGTTGTGTGCTTGTTTAATTCTTTTCACTTAAACTTTGTTTGATTAATTAATTAACTAATTACTTAGTCTTTGGTCTAGTGGGTGTCTTGATAGGAAGTGGGAGGACTTATGAGTGTACCCATGGCGTGTAGCAACCCATGCACTCATAAGCTAACCTAATCCTGCGAGTAGTGATTAGCCCATTTGTGGATAGAAATACACACACACTTAGTGGCCTAATCCTCTATTATCAAGATCTCACTTAGGGTCGGTACGGTCTTTATACTTGGTCTAGTGATAAGCCAAGGCTTAATCTTGCGACTTAGCTTCATGGTCTATGTGATAGCTTTGGCGCAGGTTAAGAATTGGTGAACCCGTGTGGAAGAAAACGGTCTTTATTTTCTTTCATCATTATACTGCCGCACAGTTAATGATAGACCACTCACTGTTTAAAAGGTTAATTAATTCAAGTAAGGGATGCACATGTGTTGGTTAGTCACGACTCTTTTATGATATCAAGTGGTTTCTTGTTCGGTCATGCTCCGGCCACCGGCAAGTTGTCCATAAAAGCGTTAAGTGGTTAGATGTCTTTATTGCAATACTTGGAGGTGGATCATTCGAGGTTGGGTGCACACACTTTCGAGTAGTCCGTCTGTCATTGTTGAGAGGTGAGCTTACCGGTTCGGGAGACCCTCACATTATAACATGAACACGGCTCGTCTCATCTTGCGATAACAACCACCTCTGGAGAATGCTGTAGCAACTCCACGTTAAGCATAAGTGCGCACTTGTGCACACCATTTAACTGAGTAGCTACTATTAATCCGTCCCAAGATAAAGTTGGATCCCGAAGCTACACTTTGGTTGGTATTGATTTTTACTTTGGTCGCTCTCACTCACTCTCTCTCTTTATTTATTTTATCTTTACGTATATTAAAGCAACTTAGGGCTGTGTAGGGGAAATCGTGTCTTCGGGTTCGATACTCGGTACTTGCTGGAAGTCTATACTACACTCGATAGGTACACTTGCCTATCGTGTGGGCTTAGAATAATTCGCAAATATCGTTTTATTTTATAAATTTAAAACTTAAAAAGTGTTTTAACTTAAAGCTTTGACTTAAAGATCTTTTTGAACAAGTGTTTGGCGCATCCGTCGAGGACTTGTTTCCTTTAAAATAAAAGCAATTTAAGTCATTTAAAACATTTAATCCACACGACATTAGGGTTGCTAGGGTAATGATTGAACTTGGAATGAATAAATAGTTTATTTTTATTTAAAGTGGTGTTTATGTGCTTAACAATTTCTTTCTACTCTTTCTTTGTTTGACGAATTAACTAGTTAATCAATTTAGTATTTGTTCTTGTGAGTATTTTGGTAGGAAGTGGATAGACTTATGAGCGTGCCCGTGGTGTGCAAAAACCCACACACTTGTAAGCTAATGTAACTCCACATGAAGAGTTTAGCCAGTTTGTGTTTGGAAATATTCATACTTTGTGGTTGATCCTCAGCTATCAAAACTTCACTTCGGGTCGGTACGGTTTTGTAACGCCCCGTTACTTTCTAGTGTTTGAAAATAATAATGTGTTGTAACACCCTTTATTTTATAAATATTAAATGATGTTTGTCATAATATATGTTTATATGTACATGAATAAATATCTATATGTTTAGAAGTAATGTTGTATTATTATACAGAAAACGATGTAAGATTTGCAAATTACGTAAAATAAGAAAAAAAAATCAATGGACATTTATATAAATTGAATTTGGAACCAATGCAATTATCAGTTTCTTTTCTATATTACGTTTTAAAGGAATAACAATAAATATAATAAATTTGATATGTTTTAATGATATTAGATGAGATGACGAATTAGTTTGACTTCAACTTTTAAGACATGGATTTCCGAATTGTTATTTAGTACCCCACCATGATTTACGGTTTCAATATATTCTTACCATCAATTCTTTGTATAAAAACATCTTATAACCCTACGTTGATGTAGAAAAATGAAAAGAATTCACTTGTTTTTGTGGTGCAACACAAGAAACTTTCCTGCCTATTGGTTCGCTAAAACAAAATTGTTGATTTCGCAAAACTTGGTTCATTACTTGGGGTTTGTTTTGATTATCGCAAAGTGATATTAAGGACGCACGAGTTCAATTAAACCGAATTCAGGCCTTTTTTTAGTACCTTCGTAGTGAATTTCATGTGAGTATATCTTTCCCCTTTTTCATTTTACTGTATGGAGCTACTCATGTACCTTATGTCAAATTACTATTTCTTTTCACTAAGTGCAATTCTCATGTGTGTTTGCTTTGTGTTACTTTGTGTATGAATGACTTGTCAAAATCATTAACCGTCGCGGCCTAGCATTTCAATGAATGGTGCTATGGTATATACCACTTGTGACTCTGTTGAAAGACTTTGGTCATTCCTATGTGTTTCATTACTATTGTCAATAGCGCATACTATATATAAATTTTGTTTCACTTTCATAGGGTTGATTTTGACTCGGATACTACTTTTTACATAATTGCAAACGGTATACAACACATGAATTTCTAACTTTTCCTTACTATATGTACCGAACGGATGTACTCACCAATACATTATATGTGTTGAAAAAATTATTTTGTACATGTTTCAGGTACAACGTAAGTTATCATGCTTTCACGCTTAGGCCTTGGACCTAGTGGCTAATAATACAATTTGAATACTTTATGTTTGTATTTTACAATTTGAGACAATTGTATTTCACTTTGAATAGATGAAGATTGTTTTCTTATACTTTTAGTCCATGAGATATTGAACAATCGTCATTACGTGATACCTTGATGATTCCGCCATCGGTTGGGGTGTTACAGATTGGTATTAGAGCCATGGTTATAGGAAATTAGGTTATTAGTAAATACTTTTGACCTAGACTATAACTAAGCTACCCTTTATATACTTTCTTTTATCCTCATATTTTCTTTAGATATTTTTTTCTCCTCTTACTTTGCATCATGTTCGAAGAAGATCATATTCTACAAACGAAATGAAAACACCAAGTTAGGAGTGATTTTCATACCTTGGTGAATAGTTTCACTCCTGATATGTTTTATTTATTTATCTTGGAATATTTTTCTTTCGAGATAGGAGACGTCCAAATCTCAAGGAATCTACCCCTCCAAAAGAAACTTAACCACTAAGCTAGGAGTGATATCCTTATCTTAGTGACTAGTTTCACTCTACCGTATTTTTACTTTTTGAAATACATATTTGAGTTAGGAGTGAAATCCACACCTCAAGGATTTATTTCTACATCTCAAGTCTCGCTAAAGTTTTGAAATTTATTTGTGACGGGGCACGTGCAATCTGGAAGTGTGAGCGTCTATATTCTGAGTTTTCTGTCTAGGCCTGGCATTTCGCATAAATCCCAATCAGATGAGGGACCCGTATGCCTACATGGGAACTCTCGGGATGAGCATTCACTTATAGGCTAAAGTACGCCCTCACAAGTCACTAGGAAATTTCAAATACTTGAGTTAGTCAAAGTTTCCTATGGAAACAATTCCAACGTCTCATGTTATTGATATTTATGTCTTATTTATCATTTGAAATTTCAATTCATCGCTTGTTGTTTCATATGCTATTATTCATTAATCATTCGCTTTTGGATTCTTCATCAACATTTTAAAAAATTTTGTTCACTATAATATCGTATTAAAATTTTGCATTATTTCATTTACGTTTTGTTACTTCTACACTATAAGGCATTTCTCCCTTGAGACATTTTTACCCATGAATCAAAAAAATAAAAATTAAACCTTATTTTTAATTTCTACCACATCCTAATTTTGGGAGTGTTGCATCATCACATAGTTAAAAAAATGAACATGGTTTCCCAAACTTATTAACCAACCTGTTTTATATCATCATGTTTATTAACTCATTTGATCGATGTTACAGTATATCCCTAAGCTATGACCTTTTGTATTCGCTTGTGCATCCACGATACTCTCAACACAATATATCCTCATTTACCCAATACTAATTTACCGACATGGCTACACCCAGTCTCCGAAGCCATAACCAACTACCATTAGTTAGCTCCTCTAGGTCAGATTAAACTCATACATAAATGTAGATCAACCCGATATACACCAATACACTACTCTCTAAAACAATTGACTCATAATTTTTTTTTCTTTTGTTGCCTTTTCACAAGGGCACCAAACCCAAAGACCTAGTTCTGGAGAAGCCTATTCACCAAATTAGTACACACTTGGTATACTTCCTGTGCCTTGAAAACAAATAGCTCATTATGAGCCCAAATAGATGCCTTAACGATCCTTGCAAAACCCTCAAGGTTTCAAGTAACACTTAAATTTTCTCAAACATTTCATAAAAATATATATATATAACAAAAAAAATTAACTTACAAGTTAAAGAAATGTTTAAATACCGAAAAACCCTATTTCTCAAAATTCATCAAGGCATCTGGGATCATCCACAACCTCATACCTGCCCTACCTACACCTTCCAAACATTATCAAGGAGAATCAACCCAAACCAAACCGGATTCCCCATTGTCTTCAAAAGAACTCATAAACTTCTACCATATTATCATAAATACCGAGCTGATTCACTCAATCAATGCAGCACGAGAAATTTGTGCGTCGTGGACTTTCAATGTTGATTTGGTTTTTTTTTTGAACCTAGGTTACCGGCTATAGTGGAGACTAGAAACTTACATGTGGTTCACAATCCTTATCATTTTTCTTGCTGTGACTCGATCTTCTTTTCAAAGCTTGAAATTTGTTTTCAGAAATGCTATGTAATTATAGGCTTTTCGCATCCACGTTATTTCGAAGCCTCGATTTTTTTTTTTTTGAAATCTATTCGTGACATACACGTTGTTTTTTATCATTTGCACCATTTTTTTAAATCTTAGTCTTTTGAAACACATTGATTTATATGGTTTCCTCTTGCATTTTATAAACTTGTTGCATATTTACAAGTCAAATGTAAACCTTATTGTTTTCATGTAACGGATCCAATATATGTTTTCAGGAAAAGAAAATGAGGAAACTTGCGACTGATAATATGCCTTATAACAATTTTCAACTTGACTTCTCGTAAACACATGAAAGTGTGTACTTACGAAGTCTTTTCATGTGAACTTGTTTTGAATCTAAAACATTCTTTGATTTCTAAAAAGTTATTCTCATGCATTACTACTATTCTTTTAACTATATCACAAAGTTCGAGTAAACTACGTTTTAATAAACGAAAATTTATCTTTTTACACTTGCACTCTCTTAGTCGCAAAACTTTTGGTCTAACAAAATATTGGACATATCCTTATCAGAATATTGCTAAATGTCTTTTATCGTATAGTGTATATATGCAAAACTACTAAATTTAAACCCTCACGCTAGTAGACTATACGTCTGTTCTACGCACTCTCATTTACAATAAATTTCATTATTTTATTCTTTCACCATTTTATTTATAGTTATGTTCACGCATTATCTTATTTATGATTATTCTCGCATTATTCTTTTATTGGCGGTTATTATTTCGCGTTATTTGCTGTTATTCTCACACTATTTATTAGCAATTATTCTTACATCACTGATTTTGTACATTAATTCAACTCGTTTACTTTCATTTTGTGCAATGGTGCAATTTACTCGATTTATTTTATATTGTTCTTTCAAATCGAAATTTTATACTATACTTATATATTTTTAACGCTTATTTTGTACGCATATTTTTCTGTTTTGAGCAAGACCCTGTTATACTTTCTCATTATTTTGTTCAGCACTATGGTCAATGAACATACCAATTAATAACTCGTATGAGATCTAAGCCTGTGCCCACGTACGACTCAAGTCAGAGTACTCCTCCAACCCAAGGGGAACAGTGAAATCCTCAGAGTCTATCAATGTGGGTGTTTAGAGCCTAACGATCTAAACAAAAATTGACCGGTTACTTAAGGGAGAACCCGAAAGGGGAGGGACCTCTAACCGTGCCTTATACTTACACATTATTCTCATTTCGGTTAACACGTGAACTCGAGAGGGGAAGAACCTCTAACCATGTCATGCTTACATATTAGTTCAACACAGTATCTATTATTCAACATGTTTTTGTTGCACGCATTCTTTCTTATATCACTTATGTCAGTGTCGTGGAAGAGCATAACACCTAGTGTAAGGTAAACCGGTGATTACGGTCCAGAACGTAATTGTGGGTTTACAGGTACACAGGGTGGTGTGTGATTCTACTTAGGCTATTGGTGGACAATCAGTACGAATCCAAGATATCGGTAGTGTGGTGGGTTAGCTGCGGTACACCCTATATATAAGCACTAACGATACTGTGAAAGCGGACTAGGAGTCTGACCAAGAACCTATCCATTATTTTTCTACATTTTCACATTTTGGGCTATTTAATAGCGTTGGACCCAACCTCTTTAATAGATCGTTGACCAACGGCTATCATTTTCGAAAATTTTTACACAAGCTTCAATTCGTCTTCCTGGTTACTTGGATAAACTTAACTCAAAACCATTACCATCCCTTATCTTAACTTAGAACATTTTTTAGACAATCCTTAATTTCCTCAAGCTGTGCTTTTTCCTAAACCATTTTATTAAGCTAATAGCAATATTTTTTTTCTCTTTCAAACAAATTTAACAGTTTCCTGTAAATAAATTTCGAAACAAAATTTTCTAAAGTAGAAGAGACTGTAACGCCACATTATTTTCTAGTGTTTGAAAATAATAATGTGTTGTAACACCCTTATTTTTATAAATATTAAATAATTTTTGTCATAATATATGTTTATATGTACATGAATAAATATCTATATGTTTAGAAGTAATATTGTATCATTATAAAGAAAACGATGTAAGATTTGCAAATGGCGTAAAATAAGAAAAAAAATCAATGGACATTTATATAAATTGAATTTGGAACCAATGCGATTATCACTTTCTTTTCTGTATTACGTTTTAAAGGAATAACAATAAATATAATAAATTTGATATGCTTTAATGATATTAATTGAGATGACAAATTAGTTTGACTTCAACTTTTAAGACATGAATTTCCAAATTGTTATTTAGTACTTCACCATGATTTAAGGTTTCAATATATTCTTTCCATTAATTCTTTGTATAAAAACATCTTATAACCCTACGTTGATGTAAAAAAATGAAAGAATTCACTTGTTTTTGTGGTGCAACACAAGAAACTTTCCTGCCTATTGGTTCGCTAAAACAAAATTGTTGATTTTGCAAAACTTGGTTCATTGCTTGGGGTTTGTTTTGATTATCGCAAAGTGATATTAAGGACGCACGAGTTCAATTAAACCGAATTCAGTCCTTGTTTTTTAGCACCTTCGTAGTGAATTTCATGTGAGTATATATTTCCCCTTTTTCATTTTACTGTTTGGGGCTACTCATGTACCTTATGTCAAATTACTATTTCTTTTCACTAAGTGCAATTCTCATGTGTATTTGCTTTGTGTTACTTTGTGTATTTATGACTTGTCTAAATCATTAACCGTTGCGGCCTAGCATTTCAATGAATAGTACTATGGTATATACCACTTGTGACTCTGTTGAGAGACCTTGGTCATTCCTATGTGTTTCATTATTATTGTCAATAGCGCATACTATATATAAATTTCATTTCACTTTCACAGGGTTGATTTTGACCCGGATACTACTTATTACATAATTGCAAACGGTGTACAACACATGAATTGCTAACTTTCCTTACTATAAGTACCAAACAGATGTACTCACCAATACATTATATGTAGGGATGAAATCGGTACCGTACCCGTACCCGTACCGAAAATACCCATACCGAATTTGAACAAAAGTGGGTACCGAGTACCATACCGAATATATAGGTACGGTACGGGTACGAGTACGGGTATCGGTATTTCGGTACAGTACCCATTTTGGTACCATTTTGTTATTTTTTTCTTTTTTGAGCCCTTGTACGGGTACCAAGTAGGTAAACAGTTACGAGTATCAATACTATACGGGTACCAAATTGAAAATTTTGGTACGGGTACCAATATGGTACATGTACCAAATAGGTAAAATTGATACGAATACTATAATACGAAGTAAAACATATAACCAAATTCAATAGTATACAGAATTCGGTACCAGTACCTTTTTTTACCCGTACTAATACCGAAAGTACCGAATACCGAAATCAGTAAAAGTGGGTACCGGTACCGATACCTATGCCAAGTACTCAAAATCGGTACGGGTACGGTATGGGTACGGGTATAGGTACTCCGGAAAAAATGCTCATCCCTAATTATATGTGTTGACAAAATTATTTTGTACATGTTTCAGGTACAACTTGAGTTATCATGCTTTCATGCTTAGGACTTGGATGTAGTGCCTAATAATAAAATTTGAATATTTTATGTTTGTATTTTACAATTTGAGACAATTGTTTTTCACTTTTAATAAATGAAGAATGTTTGCTACCTATATTAATACTTTTAGTCCATGAGCTATTAAAGAATCGTCATTACGTGATACCTCGATGATTCCGCCATCGGTTGGGATGTTACGGGTCTATATACTTGTCCTTGGTGATAAGCCAAGAATTGGTTAAGTGACTTAGCTACGTGGTCTTTGTGGTGGATTTGGCGCAAACCAAGGATTGTGAACTCGCGTTAGAAGTAAACGACCTATATTTACTTCTATTATCATATTGCCTTACAATTATTAATAGATCAATCACTTTTTGAAAAATTAATTATTTCAAGTAGGGGATGAGCATACGCGGGAGGTTGCGTCGCCTCTACCATATCAATTGGTAGTTTGTTAGCCACTTCGACCGTTGGCAAACTATTCACAAAAGAAAAGAGTGATCGAATATCAATATCGCAACTATGGCAGATGTGTCTTTTGGGGTTGGGTTAGCACATCTTGGGTGATATGTCCCTCACGGTTGAGAGGTGAGCTTACCGGGACAGAAGACTCTCACAATAACTGTGACAACAACCATTTTTAAGTCTTTTTAAAATAAGTAAATTTGCATTAATATATGTGAATCATTCTATGCTTAGTAGTTCATGACATGTGAAAAAACACGAACACAATTAGGACCATCACAGTATAAAAAAAAATTATATTTATGGCATGAAAACAATTATTGTCACGTGTAGTTCAAATTATAGAAAACTATTTCAGAAATTTATTTGATACTTGACGGCATTAAACATTTAGCTATCACTCAAATTCTAAAGTCCATATATATTTATTTTAGACGGACCCGTATTCGTACCCGCTATATAGATTTATTTTATATGAAAACTCAACTAAATACATATATAAACAAATATACAACGTTTATAATACATATGTTTCATGTGGATTTTATATAAACACATGAGTTATTTTGTTTTACCTACACCAATATACATATATTCATTTAGAGATTTAGTGCAAACACTAAAACCCACACATACGTATACTTACACTATAAATGGGTCTTGTCATATAATTATATAAACTCTTGGAAGATGATTATACCTTAATATAGAAGATCTTCCCTTGTCCTTTCCTTATTCAGCCAAAACTACAAGACAACCACCACTTGTCCCTTTCAACCATATGACACAATCTAGCTATACCAATCTAGTAACTTATCTTATGACACCATCAACCCCTAGACATGATCATAAGCAAAACAATGATGGATTCTCTTGACCCCATTCACGGCAAAACCAAACCACCACCTTATAATCACTCGTCGTTTTCACCATTCACTAGTCGTTTTCACCTTGTTGTCATTAGCCGAAAGTGACATATCACAACTAAATCTTAGTCATACATGATGAATAAAGACAAAAACCCAACTCATCCATTCTTTCACCAAAATAGACATTCCTAAATTCCCCCATGATCAAGATTGTTTCCATTTTCCACTTTAATTCACCACTCTAGCCAAAATCATGAGGATATGCATACATACACACATACGATTGTATATGGGAACTGAATAAGACAATTGTTGACAACTACACCTCATACACACAATATTACACCTAAATAACTACAAGACCAACAAATCATCAAATCTCACATATGACAACCTACCTCTTTTTGTTGTTTCCTTGCCTAAAATCGGCCACCATGTGAAGACCATGCATGCTTGCCTTAAACTTATACCAAATGGTGATTAAAGAGCTTAAACATTACAAGAACTTAGGACACTTTAACTTGCCAATTATGTCCTTGTCTTCTACCCTTTGTCCGATCCATCACCATCCCCATCATGTGTCATTTTCTCAATAAGTTAACACTCATCATCCTTGATTGATCTATCCAACTCATTGACTTACAAGATCTTACACAAATCCATGAATCAAATCCCTAAACACTACCTCAATCAAGAAGATTAGACTTACCCTTTATGTTTTGTCCTCTACATCAATCGGCTCTATATAAAGGGATGCAAGGGGAAGCATTAACCATCCATTTGCATACACTAAAGCTTTCACTCTAACTAAAATCCTCCTCTGAAACCTTCTGCCGACCCTATACCCTGCTCCCACAAGCCGCTTTTCTACTACACACCAACACAAAGAGCCACAAGAGGATCACGAAACTACATTGTGGGATCACGACGCAAGGGAAGCTCTTGATTATCAAAAACACTAGCCGTTCTCTCATCTTCTTGGTATGTGATCAGAACATCTCTTGAATGCCTTATATATATCCATCGGACTACACCATATACTCGACCCTTGTTTTTGTGTAATCAACATAGATCAAGGTCACAATATTGTTTTTACAAAGTAACAAACTTATAAAGTGATAGTTTTGTTTCAAAATCAGTCATGTATATGCACATACACATTCATACACACATGATTCACAAATACAACTCGTGGCCGATAACTTAGAACATTCACCTAAAGTCGACCCCTAAGTGTGTAGAGGTCACATGGTTTATTAAAAGAAATCCGACCTTTGAACTTAAAACATGATGTTTATATAAACATGGAAGTAACCTCTTTTATACATAATGGTACATAATTTTGATAAATGTTATAAGATCAATGTGTTTTACAACAAACTCCCGGAATTCACGAAAACCGTACACTTTACAAAGCACATACAAGATGCATAGTAATTATCACGTGCACAAACAATGGCCCCACATATACATGATACAAGGGTCCACAAGTCGGGTGAACAAACCTGTATGGAAAACAACAAGTACGCACAACTTAAGATATCTTTGACATTATAGGGCACTTTTGCCTGGACGGTAGTTACATCAGTATTCTGCTTTGCTAGACCACATATCCAGACGTCAGGTGAGTTTCGTGGCCCCTTTTTACTGTTTTACAACTTCGGGGGAGAAACATGCTACATACCCACATATGTACATGAAAACAATATGTGTTACATAAGTTAGACCCACAATTGTCATAGATCAACAAAAATTCCCCTGAAAACTATAACCATTAGCTTAGCAATAAGCCGTGGATCATATGAATAGTACTATTTGGGTTGACACCCCCTTTCACTGTTAGTCGTGCCAACACATATGAATGCATATTATCCATAATTTACAATGTCCTGTGATAAGGCATTGGGGCTGGGTGCACACGAACGTCAGGGTTTGGCTATGGTGCTCATGGTAACAATATTTTGTATGGACACAGACAATGAAACTTTCTGAGCAACAAATTGTTTATCTTGTCAACAAAATCTATAGACTCGCCAACTTTTTAGTTGACACTTTTAAGCATGTTTTTAGGTATCTTTTAACTATGGCACGGTTGGAATATGCGGAACCTCGAGTTTGGGTTGGGCGCTCAACATGCTTAAAGTCTTAGCTATATCTTTTCACTGCACTGCATTGATGACAGTCGTCTCACTCCGCGTTTCCGCCTTAGGCGGGGTGTGAAAGATTGGTATCAGAGCTATACGTTTTAGCGAATTAGGTTCCTTAGCGATACCTAGGCTTTAACCTTGATCTTATTAGGGACCGAGACTACCAAGAACGCCTGATACTCGAGCATGTGAATTCCAACCGTTGCCTAAGAACTTGAGTCATCCTTGGTATATGCACTAACACTAGCATGGTACTTGCTACATTAATGTTATAGACAACTAGACTACATACGTAAATACTATCTAATACATGTACTTATGTGAAAACCATGGACACCTGCATTACGACTCACAATAGAAGAATACTAGAATGATCTTGTAAGGTAAATTTACAATTACACTTGATATCACGTAATTACAACTTTACGGGTACTTGAGAATTCTGGGACATTTTATTGTGCTGACCTACGTATAACAGAATAGTTATTTAATACTGACATCGTGGACGTGGTCATCAACCATCCCTTACTATGTCATTATGACTTCAGTTTTCCTGTAACATCGCGTGATTTTATTACTTTTACATATATTTTAAAATTCTTATGTTTAACAAATTCCAAGTTCGCCTTTATTCGTTTATTTTATGTTACTCCTACCAATTCATGACGATTCCTCATTATAATTTCTCCTAATCAATTTAGGCGTCATAACAAGAAACTCATTTAGTTAAGATCTTAATATATATTTATTTTATTTTTAAATTAAAACATATGTATATATATTTAATATTAATGCTTTCTAAAATATAAAAAATATAAAAAAATAATGAAAACGTCAATTTAGTCATGATTGACTTTTGTTTCAAATAAGAAATTCTTTCAAAACATGAATCGTGATTTATGTTTGACGTCCATTGGATTATTATTTTTTTTGGTTGTTCGACATAAACATTAGCAGAACAAAAACAATTGTGCCATCCCATATTAATTAAACTCCTAACCATCACCTAATCTCCTTCTAACCACCCTAATAACTCTATTTAATACCCTACCACCTTAACCCACTTATAAATACACCTCCTCTCCACTCCTTAATCCTTTGTGCATCTCTAAAACTCTCTCTAAAGCTCTCTAACCTTCAAATTTTCAAGCCAAACTTCCTGTTTTGCATCAGTAAGTTTCTTGGCTTAAAACTTCAACTTTCATTCTATTTTTCTTCTTCTTTTTCATCTAAAACTCCTTGGAGAACCCTCTAGGATCTTCCCCATGTTTATCCACAGAAGTGTGATAAGGGTAGAGCACCTAAAAGAGGTCCCAAATGGGTTTGTTTTCTGAATTGTTTTTATGTCCTAAGAAATGTTTGTTGTGAAGAAACCAACCAAGTCTACTAACAATCTAATGTTAGGAAGATTTGTGCTATGGTATTGGGTGACAAAGAAGAGTCAAGACTCATCCAAATCAGTCCCCAAACTTTACTTAAACATCTTAGCTATACTATATAATAATATAAGCATATACTTTCAAGTTTCTACCTTACTAGCTTATTATTAATCTTTGGAAGGTTTGTGGTTACACCCTACCTTACCAACTCTCTTGACCCTTCTTGTGCTACGAATTTATCCACACTAGAAAGGGGAAATCTCGTGTCCAAAACCCACGCTTACCTCATAAGCGAAGTGGTTATGACATGAACCTATCAAATGGATTCACATTCCTAACTTTATACCATCCGAATCAGCTAGGATGATTTTGTGCTTAGTCTAACTTAATCTCATGACCATCCGGATTGCCCTAAAGGCAATTTGTGCTTGGTTTGCCTAAAAGGCTTGCATGACTCTCGTGAATCTATAATCTAAAACTCGAACCTAAAACTCTAATTCTTAATTCTAGTTAATCGGAGCTACAACTTAATCTTCCAAGACTTATCTTTGGAACTATATCAAGACGCACCCAAAGGTGAGTTCATACTTGTCCCCCTTTTATTCTTTATTCTTTGGGGCTCAACATGTATCACTATCAAAACTTAACGATTTCATACTCTTAAAAACTATTATGCTCAATCTAAATGCTATTATGCTATGCCATGCTAGAATTCAAAGTCTTACATACAAATGTACGATTAGTTAACAACCCACCTTACATGTATAGCGCTATAGGTTGACACGCCGCCCCCTTTATGGGTCATGATAAGAAGAAGTCTTTTGTGTTATCGAGTGTTGTTGTCGTTTGTATGGTTCTACGTGCATATGCCTATAACATGATGATTCAAGTAGACTTTTTTTATACTATGTACTTAGACTCAAAACTAGTATGCTCACCAATGCTTTATGTGTTGACGGATATTTTATACATGTTGCAGGAATTATTTGATGCGATGATTCAAGAAACTCATTAGGATTGAACTTAGAAACGCACCACTTAAATCTTTAAATTCTTGAATGTTGTATCTCTTTTGAACAATTTGTTCTTCTTGTTTTAGTTAAATGAAATGAAATCTTTTAAATTATATTATCACAATCATAGTATCATGAAGTCTTTGAACAATCTACCACAAGTCTTGCCTCGATGTATTCCGCCATCGGTTGGGGTGTGACATTTCCCTATCTTGAAAATCCCAACAACCTAAATTAATATCTTGACACCTCGTTCTCGTTTTCTTGTGATCATACTTTCACCTTCGGGCCTAGTCGTGACATGTTGAACGTGTTTATACATCCCAAATACCGGAATCAATTGACGACATACGTACTGGTCTTTTGTTCTTCATGCGCAAACTATAGTTCAACTCTTCCGAATTTACTAAACATACTTTCGACAAACAATTCATTTGAAAAAAAAAACATTATGAATTTTTCCACGTCTATCTTGTAAAAAAATCGCTTTCGTAAGTAACGACACTTTTAGTGCAATGTTTCTAATCGCTACATGTCTTTTGTTCAATATATTTTTTTACCCCTCCTCTTCAAATTTCATCCTCATTTATAAATAACTTTACAGATTATGGTATTCTAATTCATATAGATGCTTGAAACGTCTACTAGCATCACGTTACGGTTAACCTTTGCGTCTTAGATTGTTAGAATTTCTCGTAAACACCATTTAGTTCGATTATATCCCACCTCGTTAGTACCGTCATGTGCTTTAGACTTTCATTGTTAGACAACACATGACTGAACTCAAGAGGACATCATACCAAAAATTTCGTGGACGAAATTTCTTTAACTCGGGGAGAATGTGACAACCGCCATATTTAAGTCTTTTTAAAATAAATAAATTTGTATTCATATATGTGAATGATTCTATGCTTAGTAGTTCATGGCATGTGAAAACACGAACACAATTAGGACCACCATGGAATAAAAAAATATATATTTATGGCATGAAAACAATTATTGTCACGTGTAGTTCAAATTATAGAAAACTATTTCAGAAATTTATTTGATACTTGACGGCATTAAACATTTAGCTATCACTCAAATTCTAAAGTCCATGTATATTTATAAATATATATTTATTTTAGACGAACCCGTACTCATGCCCGCTATATATATTTATATTGTATGAAAACATAACTAAATACATATATAAACAAATATACAGCGTTTATAATCCATATGTTTCATGTGGATTTTATATAAACACATGAATTCTTTTGTTTTACCTACACCTATATACATATATTCATTTAGAGATTTAGTGCAAACACTAAAACCCACACATACGTATATTTACACTATAAAGGGGTCTTGTCATATAATCATATAAACTCTTGGATGATGATTATACCTTAATATAGAAGATCTTCCCTTGTCCTTTCCTTATTCGGCCAAAACTACAAGACAGCCACCACTTGTTCCTTTCAACCTTATGACACAACCTAGCTATACCAATCTAGTAACTTATCTTATGACACCATCAACCCCTAGACATGATCATAAGCAAAACAATGATGGATTCTCTTGACCCCATTCACGGAAAAACCAAACCACCACCTTATAATCACTAGTCGTTTTCACCATTCACTAGTCGTTTTCACCTTGTTGTCATTAGCCGAAAGTGATATATCACAACTAAATATTTTTCATACATGATGAATAAAGACAAAAACCCAACTCATCCATTCTTTCACCAAAATAGACATTCCTACATTCCCCTATGATCAACATTGTTTCCATTTTCCACTTTGATTCACCACTCTAGCTAACACCATGAGGATATGCATACATACACACGTACGAATGTATATGGGAATTGAATAAGATAAATGTTGACAACTACACCTCATACACACAATCTTACACCTAAATAACTACAAGACCAACAAGTCATCAAATCCCACATATGACAACTAACCTCTTTTTGTTGTTTCCTTTCCTAAAATCGGCCACCATTTGAAGACCATGCATGCTTGCCTTAAATTTATACCAAATGGTGATTAAAGAGCCAGTTATATCTTTGTCTTCTACCCTTTGGCCGATCCATCACCATCCCTATCATGTGTCATTTTCTCAACAAGTTAACACTCATCATCCTTGATTGATCTATCTAACTCGGTGACTTACAAGATCTTACACAAATCCATGAATCAAATCCCTAAACACTACCTCAATCAAGAAGATTAGACTTACCATTTATGTTTTGTCCTCTATATCAATCGGCTCTATATAAAGGGTTGCAAGGGGAAACATTAACCATCCATTTGCATACACTAAAGCTTTCACTCTCAACTAAACTCCTCCCCTGAAACCTTTGGCCGACCCTATACCCTGCTCCCACAAGCCGCTTTTCTACTACACACCAACACAAAGAGCCACAAGAGGATCACGAAACTACATTGTGGGATCACGACGCAAGGGAAGCTCTTGATTATCAAAAACACTAGCCGTTCTCTCATCTTCTTGGTATGTGATCAGAACATCTCTTGAATGCCTTATATATATCCATCGGACTACACCATATACTCGACCCTTGTTTTTGTGTAATCAACATAGATCAAGGTCACAATATTGTTTTTACAAAGTAACAAACTTATAAAGTGATAGTTTTGTTTCAAAATCAGTCATGTATATGCACATACACATTCATACACACATGATTCACAAATACAACTCGTGGCCGATAACTTAGAACATTCACCTAAAGTCGACCCCTAAGTGTGTAGAGGTCACATGGTTTATTAAAAGAAATCCGACCTTTGAACTTAAAACATGATGTTTATATAAACATGGAAATAATGTCTTTTATACATAGTGGTACATAATTTTGAGAAATGTTATACGATCAATGTGTTCTACAACAAACTCCTGGAATTCACAAAAACTGTACACTTTACAAAGCACATACAAGATGCGTAGTAATTATCACATGCACATACAATGGCCCCACATAATTTTGACATTATATGGCACTTTTGTCGGGACGGTAGTTACATCAGTTTTCTGCTTTGCTAGACCACATATCCAGACGTCAGGTGAGTTTTGTGGCCCCTTTTTATTGTTTTACTGTTTTAAAACTTCGGGGGAGAAACATGCTACATACCCACATATGTACATGACAACAATATATGTTACATGAATTAGACCCACAATTGTCACAGATCAACAAAAATTCCCCGGAAAACTATAACCATTAGCTTAGAAATAAACCGTGGATCATATGAATAGTACTATTTGGGTTTACACCCCTTTCACTGTTAGTCGCACTAACACATATGAATGCATATTATCCATACTTTACAATGTCCCGTGATAAGGCATTGGGACTTGGTGCACACGAACGTTAGGGTTTGGTTATGGTGCTCATGGTAACAATATTCTGTATGGACACAGACAATGAAACTTTCTGAGCAACAAACTGTTCATCGAGTCAACAAAATCTACGGACTCATCAACTTTTTAGTTGACACTTTTAAGCATGTTTTTTAGGTATCTTTTAACTATGGCACGGTTGGAATATGCGGAACCTCGAGTTTGGATTTGGCGTTCAACATGCTTGAAGTCTTAGCTATATCTTTTCACTACACTACATTGATGAAAGTCGTCTCACTCCGCGTTTCCGCCTTAGGTGGGGTGTGACAATAACTTTAGGAACGTAAATCATTTAGAGTCTAATACGGATAAGCTTAGTTTTAAATACACCACTTGAATAAAGGTCTACGATTATCTCATACCAAGTAAAATTAGATCCCGAAGCAACACCTTGTTTTTATATTGTTTTCTCTTATGGTTCAAATCACTCATTTACTTTCTTTTTAGCATTTTAAACTCTTTTTAGTAATTTTTAGGGAGCTGAATAGTAAAAAATTATGTCATTGGATTCGATACTCGGTACTTACTCATTCCTATACAACTCTCGATAGGTACATTACCTATAGTGTGGGTTTTAGAGCGTTAAGGAACTATTGTTTTATTTTATAAATTTAAAACTAACCCACGTCACACCCGAACAATGAAAAATACTTATCGTGGGTAAAATGATCTTTGAAGTATGAAAAATACTTATCGTGGGTAAAATGATTTTTCACATAAGGTTTATATATATTTTTTTTTCAACTTTGATACTTAGCCAAATTTCGTGATTTTCATCCCTTTTCTTAACCTAAACCTTCATAAAGAATCCAAAACATAAAACAATGAGATTGACCCAATAAGCCCATGTAGGGAGCAACTATAAATTGTATTTTTTTTGTTATTTTTGAATATTTAGAATGACTTAATAATTTCATTACGGGTTTCTTTCACTGACATTGTACTTTTATTATAATACTGATTTTTATTATGTGATTCGACCCAACTTATGTAACATCTGCCTCTTTTTATTTTACCATTTTAGTCCTTTTTATAATTTAGCGTTTACAAGTTGTCCTTATACTTTTTTTTCTTCTTCTCGATATATCTAATCCTAGTCAATATTATAATTCATATATATATATATATATATATATATATATGGTCAAGATCCTATAGAAAGTGTTTTTTTGTGAGAAGGTGTTTTGGCCATTGGATCATCTTAATCTATGGTGTGGATTAATTGGATGGCAATTTTGTAATTAATGTTATAATTTTATTAATTGATTATATCAATAAGGGTATGATAGTAAAATACACACTCTAACTAAATGCCTCATTAAAACCTCATCTCTCACCTCTCTCCTCCTATTAATTATGATTCTCTCTCTTTCCCCTTGTCTCTCTCATCAACATCTATGGTGAATAGATTAAAATCTCAATTGGCATGAGTGTATCAAATTTATTTTCACATGAGGCTTTAAGACTTTATGATTTTCACATGCTACATTAGATATTTAACTCAAAATGATTTTCACATGGTACGACATCAACTTTCAAATATGGATTAGTTCTTCGTCAATGTTTTAACTAAAGTGTTTTATAATTTTTTTTATCATATAGATATTTAAACTATTTATATAGTGTGTTTTATGTTATAAGGATTTTTTGTGGTTTAGTGTTTTTTGAATTTAAAACACGTTTTAAATGTATGTATAGTTGTGTTTTAAAGTGCATTCTAGTGTGTGTTTTGAATGTGTTACTGATTTGTGTATGATGAAGATAAAACACAATGGATTATGAGGAAGATGATGATAAAACACACGGGACTATTAAAACACAAAGTTGAGAATATGAAGATAAAACACACGGGTACGAACGTAAAACACCTTCTGGATGAAGCAACACATAAATATGACAAATGAATAAACACATTCATTTAAAACACCCTAGTATGAATGTAAAACACCACAATATGAAGCAACACATAAATATGACAAATGAATAAACACATTCATTTAAAACACCCTAGTATGAACGTAAAACACCACAATATGATTTTTGGATAATCGATGTAGTTGAATATGAATGATAATATGTGCAGTTTGATTCTTTATAAAAGAATTCAGTAAGATTCATTTTAATTCAAAACAAAAATCTCTAATAAAACTCATATTTAATAACAAAAATTAATTAGACAATTATTTCCTAAAATAAGATTAACAACCCAAATTACAATGATGCCCTTCTAATTAAAAAAATTGGCTGCCACGTGTCACTCTAAGATTAGTTCTCACACTTCTTACAAAAAATGGTTTTGTACAAGAACCTAAACCTATATATATATATATATATATATATATATATATATATATATATATATATATATATATATATATATACTAGGTGAGATTCCGTGTGGAAACACACGGGAGGATCAAAACCTACTTTAAGCCCAACCAATAGACCGCCTGCACTTTAACCAATGACGCGTCGGCAGACCAAACCTTTGTTTCGAAACGTCGGTTTATATTGACACATCAACAGACCAAAGCATTAGTTAATAATAATACTGAGGTAATAGATCGTTTGTAATTCAACTGTTTGTAATTGAACGTCTGATTCAAACAATTGTTATTTTAACGGTTTCTTTCAAAACAGTTGTTCCATCAAACAGACCTTACTAACAATGACTTCACATACATTTTTAATGATTTTTTTGCTAAATAACAATTATTTGTTCAGTTTAACAATTGACTATTGATATATTGTAATTGGTATTCTGCTTTAACAGTAGACTATTGATGTATTCTAATCGATATTTTTCATCATATAAGAATAAAAAATTAAATATAAAAGACATAATATATAACATAAAATTTTCAGTATAATTATAGACGTAAAAATATAAAATACATTTAAATAACTATTCTGTAGGAAATACGTTTGAATAGTGTGCTATATAAAGAAATGAAAATCCAGTTTTATAGTAAAAAATATACATTAACTATAATGAATCTATTAACTGCAGTGAATTAACTATAATGAATTTATTAATTACAATTAAGTTTTATCAATCTTGGATACACATGGTATTAACTCGTTTATTTTCCTACTAAGAAAACTTTTCAAATTCTTTTTTTTTTCTTTTTTAAATAGATATTTCAAGATAAAAACTAATCTGTAGTACTATTTAACAACATTTGTAGAAATATGAAAATGAGATATTTAGGTCTTTTATATTATAAATAAATCATGCTTAAATACGTAGTACTGTCAATAAAAAATATATTAATCTTAATTTGATTAAAAACTTCTCCTCTTTTATAGGATGTGTGTGTGTGTGTGAATTAAAGAATACACTAACTATTCTTAATTTTGCTTTTCAACTTTATCGGTTGGATTTAAAGTAAACATAAAGTTGCTAGTTACTTTCTGTACTTTTTATATATTTTTAATAGAAAGAAAGACAACTACAACAAACAATAATAATAAAATAATATTATTAATAAAGTAACTTCAAAACCGTAATCATTATTTTTGGGCCTTTTATAAAATCTGTTGAGTTTACAACCCTTGCTGAAAAAAAAAAGTCTTTCCGTGTTAAACAGCGGATTGTTTAATAAAACAGTCGATCTATCGTTAAAACAAAAACTGTATTTTGTAACGTCTGTTCATTTCACAACATCAGTTAATCATATACTGAGACAATATATCTTTTGTACACTAACCACTGATGCGTCGGCAGACCAAATGTCTGTTTCGAAACGTCGGTTTATATGGACACATCAACAGACCAAAGCAAGCCGTCAGTATTGAATATTTTTTTAAACACTGTTTAAAAGACTGTTGATTAAAACAGATGTAAACTCAACTGTTTGCTCAAATAGTTGTTAACTTAAACAGTTGGTAGCAACAACTATAACACATTTAAAAGAAAAATCGTATTTGGTAACTTCTTTAAAAACCCGCCGTCTATATAGCAGAATTTTTAAAACAGTCTATTTAAAACACTGTTTGTTACAACAGATGTAAATTCAAGTGTTTGGTTCAAACAGTTGTTGGCTTAAGCAGTTGCTACTAACAACTATAACGCATTTAAATTTATAATGTTTGTTTAATAAAACTCAATCATCTGTTCATTTTAACCGCAGACTGTTTTATTATACACAATTTGTATCTAGAGCAATAATAATATCAAACACATTTCAATAATGAATCTGTGATTAACGATTAATGAAATCTTTTTCTTCTCTTTAACAAAGTCTCTGTCAAACAGTTGTTATACGATTCAACCATATTATTATAATTCAATAATTTGAGTTAAATATTTAATTTAACAAAAATAAATACAAAATGCAAGACTTATAATAAAAGAAATACAAATGTATTTAAAAAACTACTTTAATGACAACAGAATTACAATATATGACTTTACAAACTACATAAAGATCCAAGGAAAACATAAAAAAAATATTTCCAACAACAAAATCATACAGAATGTTACTTCTTGCCAGCATCATCAGAATATATTGAAATGTCATCCAGTTCTAAAAGCCCTAACGACTAAAGGGATCTATCTCTTTGTTAGTCACCACCAAAAGGAAATATGACTCTAACACTTATCCGAAGATCAAGAAGATTCATGCAAATATTCATCAAGATATTTCGCAATTTAAAATATAAGATCCAGGATAATAAATCTAAAATCCAAGATGATTGACGATAAAGAACTAGTGCAGCATATATATAATAAAATAATAATGGATTGATGTTTTCCTTTGATTGTACGAATCATCGAAAAACATCAATTCCCCTTTTCTTCTTAACAAATTGAAAATAGGAACTGGAGGTATATATGTAATAATAAATTGATGTTTTCCTTTGATTTGAAGAATCATTGGAAAACAATAATTCGAAGGTGTTTACCAACAAACAGTTGGTAATCTACTTTCCTTTGATTAGAAGAATCTTTCGAACAATTCGTGGAAACAAATTTAAAAGTAATATCATAATGCATATTGAATGGAGAGATGTAAAGTGACAATACTGAAGATGAATATTGAGAACTTATCCCCTTTTATAGGCTTAAATATAACTACTATTTGCGGCAATTACATATATCCCCCTCCAAATTTCATAAATTACATATATACCCAAGTAAAAATTTTATTTACATATTTCCACTTCTCAAACTTCATAAATTACATATATATACTCAAGTCAAAATTTTATTTTACATATTTCCCATTGCCAAAAACTAAAAATATCAAATATACCCATTCTATTATTAAGCACCTCATATCATTACATCTTATGATGAATTTAATGATATGAGGGCTTATAATGATTATCTAAGAGTGTTTGAACACTCGTTTTGGTGAAATCAAACAGTAGGATGCATGAAAACATTTTGCTTGTTACATGTTTTTAGTGTTCACAACTTACTTAGTTGGAAAGATCGTATGGGATATAAGTTGTAAGATGCAAGGAATGTGTTGTATTACTTCTCGTGAATATAGTTTAGTAAAAGAATTTGGGTACAATAGTTATTTTCGGATGTATTTTTAATAGAATGGGTATATATGTAATTTATGAAATTTTGTAGGGGGTATATGTAATTTAAATTTTGGGTTTGGTATATATGTAATTATAGTTGAAAATAGGGGGATACATGTAATTAATCTTTTCAAATTTAATTGTTGGATTTCAAGTAAATATAACCTTGAAAATTAGTTTTTGAAATTTAACTTTTGCATGAGTAGATTTATTCACTGTTGTACCCTATAAAAAAAGTTACTGATGATGGCCTCGACTTTTTAACTTGTAATCAATATTTAACAAAATAATTATAAATTTAAATTACATCAGTCTTTTCAAATTCATAATTACAAAGCAGTCAACCTACCCCTAAAGGTCATTGACGAGCACTGTACAAAACGAACGATCTAAAAAATTAAATGGAAAGATACCATAAACACTATAAAAAAGAGAAATAAACTTACAAACTGAAAAGACGAATTACTCGCCTTTTATAGAGTAAAAAATTTTAGTTTTTTCAAGCACAAAAAATAAAATAATAAAATATAATGTTATAAAGTATTTACTATTATACATTAAATTTAAACAATATATTAGTCTTTTCAAATACAATTACAACGGGTCGAGAATTTATGACTTTAATAGCATAACTATTCACATAAAGGAAGTAGATGGACAGTAATTAATGATAGATGTAATTTACTTTACTATTGTTAAAAACTTAAAAACAATTTTTTGTTCTCATTCATTCAAGATATTATATGAGTGAACCTATTACGGAATCTAATTAAAAATTTACATTTTTTTATTATTTTTAATTATTTTTATTAAAAAACAAAAAGTATTTAATGATATTTCCATGACAAACATTTTTAAGAAATAACATGAAATATACTCACCGTAACTAATATTTTAATATATGTAAACTGAATATTTACATAAAAGTCACTTAAGTTATTATAAGCATCTGTTTAAATTATTAGTATGAATTTTATAATTATGTTCAATGTCCTGAAAATAACTTTGCTATATAAAGCTATTCTAAGTTCCAGTTATACAATATTTGATGACTTGTCAACGGATGTTGTCAAACAGTTGTCATCCATTACAATTTTCAACTAACGTCTTTAAAGTAAGTTGTCGATATACAATAATTTTTAGAGACTCTATTAAAAGTCTATTCATTAAACAGATGTAAATTCAAGTGTGTGGTTCAAAGAGTTGTTGACTTAAACAGTTCCTACTAACAACCATAACATATTTACAGTTTTTATATTTGTTTACTAAACATCAATCATCTGTTGATAAATCGTAACGTCTGTTTCATTCACAAAAGTAGTGCGTCAATTTAGCAGATTTTTTCTAAAAAAAACTGTGTTTAAAATACTGTTGATAAAAACATATGTTACTTTATACGTATATTCAATCAATTGATTGTCTTAAACAGTTGAAACTAAGAATAAAATATCATTAACATTTTTATTTTTAGTTTATTAATAAGTAAATCATCTGTTGATTTTAACAATAGACTATATTGATATAACTAATCAGTTGTAATATATTCAAATTTCTATTTATTATAAAATAAATATATATCATGATCATATAATGACAGGAAAAAATATCAAAAAAATTTCAATATATTTAGAGCAATAATATTATCAAATACATTTAACTAATTAATCTGTAAATTTTCAACAGTTCATTCAATCTTTTCTTCTTCTCTTTCAAAGGAATTGATGAGGCCATCCATCGTTAAGTTGATACTTTGGTAGCAATAACATAATTATATATCAATATCGTCTACAAAATATGATGCTCAAGCAGTTTTGTGCCACTTCGATTACTTCAAGATTCCACAGGTCTTCATCATTTTAAAACGTTAAAAACCATTTTCTGAAAAGCAGAAAACGATAACAGCTCGTATTTAAATGTCATCCAGTTCTAAAAGACCTAAAAATTGAAATAAGGAACTGGAGGTGCAGGATACAATATAAATGAGGAATTGATGTTTTCCTTTAATTCTATGAATCATTGAAAAACATCAATTCTATTTTCCTTTGATTGTAAGAATCTTTAGAAACTTTGTGCAAAGATATTTGAAAGTAAAATCATTATGCATATGTGATGGAAAGATATATGTGAGAATACTTAAACGAATGTTTAGAGATTGAAAATGAATATTGGGAATTCATCCTCTTTTATAGGGTGAGTAGACTAAGTATTCGTAAAGTTGGTTTTCATTATTTTTTATTATTTTTATTTATTACAAAACAAAAGGTATTTAATTTATACTCATTTGAATTTATAAATGATATGAACTCTTTTACTTATGTCATAAATTAAAAAAAATGAAAATACATTTTATAACAAAAAAAAACAATAATAATAAAATAAAAATGTTAATAAAGTAACTTCAAAATCATAATTAATATGGTGCGTTTTACGAGAAATATGCAGCCAAGATCAAACCAAGAACTTCATTCAATCCATCGTGGGGTCGAATGAATATGCTGAGAGGTCGAACCAACTTTTTACAGGTCGAATGACCTTCAGTTTGGTCGAACGAACATGATTTAAGTCGAATTAACACGTGTTAGGGTCGGATTAACATGTGTTAGGTCGAATGAACTTGTGTTTAGGTTGAATGTACATCATGGAGGTCGAATGGGCTTGCATTTAGGTCGAACCAGTCTGGTAACTTGATGATTTGACCTTACGACTTCATACGTGCGATTTTTGATACAAACTAAGTGTTTTACGCATGATTCTTGTGTATTAACTATATATACTTGATCAATTAGTGTAACGGGTCACCAATGGGATGTCGGGTCTGTCTGGTGTGTCGGGTTAACGTTTAAACACATTTTCAAACATACGTGGTCAAGATCTGGACAATGGGGGACTAGTTAGCCTACGGGTTATTAGTCGAAACACTTATACATACATTATGATACGTCGTCGGTAGTTGGGACTATTAGTTTGTGTCGGGATCCTTATTAATTTGAAGACGCAACCTAAGGTGAGTTTCACGGCCCCTCTTTCAGTGTTTATGCTTTCGGGGGAAAAACATGCTACGTACTCGTATTCATACTGATCATGTTATGCTAGTGTTACTTTGTGTTCTTACTGTATGATAGTTCAGTTTTACCGTTGGATGGTAGTTCAGTTAGCCGTGGTTCGGTAGTTCGGTTGGCTGGGCTCGGCCGTTCAGTTCACCGTGGATCGGTAGTTTAGTTATGCCGTGGGTTGGCAGTTTGGTTACACACGGGTGTTACACACCTGGTATCATATTAGCGGTTTCATATGCCTAGTTGGCATCCTTATAGCATAGCAGTAACATTATGGAACCTTTAAACTTTTGGAAACGTTTTACTTAAAACCATGAACTCACCAGCATTTTGTGCTGACGTTTTTAGCCTGTTTTCTCAGGTCATTAAGGTAGCAGCTGTCGAACTTATATTGTTTACATTTTGGGTTGTAAAGACGGTTAATGTTTCCGCTGCCGTTAGTTACATTTTAAAAACTTAATGAATGGTCTTCGTTTCTGTTACATTTAGTTGTCGTTTATTGTGACCGTTGACTTGGATCCTGATATGTCACACGCCTCGCGGTAAAACCCCGCACGTGGAATTTGAGGGTGTGACAGATTGGTATCAGAGCCAATGGTTATAGTGAACTAGGACTGCATGTAGAGTCTAGACTATAGTCGAGTTTAACACACTAGACGGTCACATACTTATGAGTCGTGTTACATGATGCATTTACTGATTTTGGGGGTGTCGGTATCATTGATCTTATCTATGAGTTACATCATCCATTCTGTCTCTTTTCTGTATCTATCATCTATTCCTACCTTATCTTCGTCTTCGGGTTTTGAGGACGAAGAGGCAGACTTGTTAACACGGCAGTGGTGTACATTAGAGTGGCTTCGGCACATCCTTGAGATCTGTCTAGGATTCGGACATCTCCCTTATATACTCTAATGGACACACTTGCCTACACACACTATCTTACACTTGTACTTGTAGTGGTACATCCTTAAGTGTTTTTGTTCGGTGACTTGAACTTCAAATTGGGAGTACATTTGGAAGACCATGAGTAACAATTTATCATTTCGGGTGCACACGAAATAGTAAACTGGGATGCATGAAAATCCTGGTGGGCTCTTTATTTGGACTGATGGTCCCAGACTGGGTTCGGGTCTGAATTCTTAAGATTGCTAGTGGTTTATACTAGTGATGAACCTGTGTATCTTATTCCTGTGTTTGGCAGAGGATGTCTGCTGCTCGTGGTGGTGGTCGTGCAGGGGGTGCCGTGGTGGCAGTGGTGGTCGTGCTGGAGGTTGTGGCGGTGGAAACGTCACTATGACCCAAGATGAACTGAACAATCTGATACAGCAACAGGTTTCTATTGCCCTTGCTACCTTTCAAGTTGCTCAGCAAGGCTTTGGTGGTAATGCTGTTAACCCACATCCTCCTGTTTGCACCTATAAGATGTTTATGGATTGCAAGCCACACAATTTCTTCGGGTCTGAAGGAGCAGTGGGATTGCTCCGGTGGTTGGAGAAGGTCGAGTCTTCGCTTGCCTTGTGTGGTTGCCCTACTAAGAATCATGTGAAGTGTAACATCGCAAAATTTTCCCCCAAATTTTTTTTATAAACGCCCCTATTTTCGTTACGTTTTTTTTTACAAACGTGCCTAAGTCTCCATTACCCTAAACTCATAATTTATGTATATATATATATAGTTATATATATATATATATAAATAATAATAATAATAATAATAATAATAATAATGAAAACAAATAATTTGATTATTTCATCCATAACCCATTCCTTGTATTTCGGAGCCCAAGTTTAAACCCAAACCTGAGCCCACTTGCCGACCCAGCCCAACAGTCCCTTCCCCTTTCAATTAAAAAAAAATGATGTTTCCCTCATGTCTCGAACAGGAGACCTCCCGCAGACTCACACGCACGTCCACCACCCGGGCTACACCATTTGTTTGGTTTAATCCTAACAAGAATATTATATATACCAATTTTAAAACTCCTTTCTTCCTTTCCTTGCTGTCGCGACCTGCAGTAGCAGAATTGGCAAAGTTACCAAATCAATTAAAGCTTATTAATCATGGTTGACTTAGGAAACGTGATTATCGGCCCATCCTTCATCAAATACGCGTATAATTCAAACCAATTTGACCAAAATCATTGATTTTTACGCGTATGATAATAAACGTGGTCAACTTTCCAATTAATCATCACCATCGAACCTCAGTATAAATTGATGCATTCCGAAGCTTAACAACTCGCCAATACTCCTCTCTTAACCTCCAATCTTCTTAATTATATCCTGTTCTTGATCCACGATAGTTTCTTTGACTTTTTGATTGACCGTTCAATCGTGTTCGAAACAACATTGTAAGTTCAATTATTCCAGTGGGTTATGTTCTTCGGCATTCACACATCAATAGCCCCATGATTAATTGGGCTATTGATGTGTGAATCAAACTATTACAAATTCTAGGGCTCGTGATGTTATTTTGGGGATAAACTGGATTTTGCACAATGTATTTATTTAAAAACAAACAGAACAAATCACAACCACTGGTCTAGACCAAGTGGTTGTGACTGGTTCTTCTATCCCGAGCCACCCGGGTTCGAGTCCCGGCTGTGGCGTGTATATCTTTCCTTTTTCCGGTTTTTATATATAAAGCACACAAATTATATAAATTCGTTTTTAATTATTAAAACTGCTTTAAAAATTCCAAAAATTTTATTTTAAGCTAATATGATTAAAAAGTTAAACTTACAATATTTAGTTTTCAAAAATTTGTTTATTTAATATATATAATAAATAAATCAAGTTTATTCCATTTTATTTATAAAAATATATAAAAATATCAAAACGATCTTGTTAATTTCCACAAAAATTATTTTAAGTTTTTATAACATTAAGCTTTTCAGAAATGATTTTTATATCTGAAAAATCATTTATTTAATATTTTTAATCAATTTTTGTTAGTTTTAATCATAATTAAATCATAATAAATCCAATTTTTAATATTTTTGCACCAAAATTTTATACAAATTATTTCTGATCATTTAGAACAGAAATATAATTTTTAAACTAATAATTCTTTAATTTTAATATTTTTGAATATTAAAGTTAAGTTTTGACAAATTGTAATAAATAGATTTAATAATCTATTTTAAAGGAAATAATTTTATAAAAATTATTTTTATACTTTAAACACATTATTGTGATCATCCTAAATTTAAATTTCATAAAAAGATTTTTAGTTATTTATTTACTAAATTTCTCTCAATTGGCGAATATTTTTAATATTAATCAAACGAGCAATTATCCCCAATTCGAAGCCCTAGAACCTATACAATTGTAGACTTGATAGACTTAGACATATTTATTACCTCATTTTAGGGTGATACTTGATACATTTGGTCAACACATTTCTCAACAGATATAACATTTTACCAAGGTGAGTTTTACATAGCCCCTTTTCAATTTATCACCATTTTTGGGGTGAAACATGTTTATAACATCATCATTGCAATTCAATCATCAATGTGTCTATGTGTTTTCTATGTTGCATTATGTCTTGAGCATGATTAGAGTAAGCACCATTCTAGCATAATCATTAACATTGATCAAGCCGGCGGTAAACATTGATAGATCTATTGGACTGACAATCCCACCCGGATACGTGCCTCCTACAAAGGTTGCGTGGGTGTTTGTTATCGTATAACATATTGGACCATGAGCGTATGGTATGTATCATTTTATAACAGTCATCAGGGTTGATTATGCACTCGATTTATTTCTAGTATGTTCTCACATATGGATTAGATTGACATGACACATGAATTGCACATCATTTTTACTCAATTATCAAAAACCTATGTAATTCTCACCAACTTTTGTTGACCCAAAACCTTTTCAACTTAACATGTTTCAGGTTCTATTTGCTTGAAGATTTGAATTGATGCTTGAAGATACGTGTATAGATTTATCCAATTTGATGTACAAATTCTAGAACTATTGTATGTAACTCATCTAAATCATTTAATGGAATCTATTATTCACCATGAGCTACTGAACAATCATCAATACGTGGCACCCCGATGTTTCCGCCATCGGTTGGGGTGTTACATGAAGTATGCTTCTGGTACTTTTGAGGGTCCAGCTTTGATGTGGTGTAACTCTACTGTTCAGGTTATGGGCTTGGTAGAAGCTCATGGTATGCTGTGGTCTGAACTTGTGTCTCGGTTGAAGACGGAGTATTGTCCTAGAGACGAGACTAAGAGGTTGGAATATGAGTTGTGGAATCATCAGATGGTGGGATCGGACATTGAGGGGTACACTTCTAGATATCATGAGTTGACTCTTATGTGTTTGGATGCTTCTACTCCTAAGTTTAAGAGGATCGAGTTCTAAGTTGTTGGGCTTGTACCGGATATTCGCTGATTGGTGACCACAAATGATTCTGCTTCCTTACAGGGGATGATCAGGTTGGCTCACAAGCTAACCCATCAGAAGGTTCAGGAGGGTGTTTTGCCTCCCAAGAGTGCTACTGTGGAGACTCCAGGGAATAACAAGAGGAAGTTCTAGGCTGAGGGTTCGTCATCTGATCAGAGGCAAGGAGGGTATACTTAGTCATACAATTGAACTTAAATCATTTTATACTTTTTTAATACGAAATTGTCATTTTCGAGTTATCGTAAAACTTCATTTTCCCCACAAATGTCTAGCAAACCCTAATGCCTTAGATTCTAGATGCCTTAGACTTTTTAAGTCATTTTCCCTCATTAGTATTCTTATACATATAGGTAGAATTCTTCCGAATTCCCAGTTCTCTAACTCACGGCAGATTAAGCTGGATTCGGATCGCTTTCGCAAACCGTGAGTATACTTATCCCCTTTTTCATTTTTACGTTTTTGGGGTGATTCATGTACACATATTAAACATACACGTGCACTTGTTCATAAACGTTTTACATACAATTCATGTACCTGTTATGCTTGAATTCTTGTGCTTTATGCTTAAACATAAACGTAGTATACTTGCAATCATTACAAAATCATTAACTTAGCTAGCCGACTTTAACAATGGATAGCGCTATTTGGATTGACAACCCGCCTAGTGGAAAGTACCTATGGTGGTGGGAAGTCCTAGGTCATTGTTAATGCTTTAAACTTTGTCACATAAGAGGTTTGATTTTGGTCCGCGTTGTGTACTTACGTGTTTTGCATATTTTCCTTGAATGATTCATGACACTTGAATTGTAAACATTTTTATGCTTATACTATATGTACACAAAACTAAGTGTACCCACCAACATTATTGTTGACGTTTTATTTTGTACATGTTTCAGGGAACGCTTCATGATTGTCACTTAGGCTTGGACTTAGGCATAATAAACAAGCTTTATGTATTGTTTTGTTTTGAGACTTGATGTATTGGTTTTACTTTGATGTTTGACTTTCAATCATGAATTTAAATAATGTTTACACTTTAGTACCATGAGCTTTTGAACAATCGTTATTACGTGACACCTCGATTTTTCCACCATCGGTTGGGGTGTTACAGATTGGTATCAGAGTCGTGGTTATAGGGAATTAGGTTATTAGTAAATGACCTAGGCTATAACTAAGGACCTCTACTTGACCTTACTTGTGTTTATTTGTTTATTTGCTCCACTAACCTTTCTTCTTTTTCATCTCTCATTGTTTCCTCTACCTCTCTCCATTTCTTTCTTTCTTTATCATGGATTTTGAGGATGATTTCACTTGGGGAAAAGGTCTACATTTTGGAGCATGTTGGATATTCTTGGCTTAATTGTCTAAATTCGTTTTTCATTGATTTTTTTCTCTCATTCCTTCAAAGTGTTGAACGCTACGTTAGAGAACATGTGCAATCTGTAAGGGTGGATGCCTGCACACTGGGTTTTCTGGCATAGGCAAAGTATAACGCATAAATCCGAATCAACTGACAAACCTGTTGTGCTTACCTGGGATTCCTTGAGTAGGTGTCCACTTATAGGCTAAAGCACGTCTTCATTAATCTCCAATTGAGTTTGATTCCTTGAACAGTCAAAGTTTTTGTTGGATCTTATGACTAGACAAGAACAATTCAGTGTTTTATGTTCCATCTTTGATCTCTAGTTTTCATAATGCATTGCTTTATACATTATACCCCATGAATTTCATGTTTCAATTTATAATTATATTTAACTTCCGGTTTTCATAATAATCCAATGTATAAATTTCTTATTCCATGTATTTTTGTAAACATATGATTTCTTTGCGTTGAATTCTTGAAAAATATCATAGCGACGTCTCATAACCTTTATCGTTATTGCTCTTTGCTACATTTTCCCTTCCATGATTATTCATTGTTATTTAGTGATCTTTATCACTATACTTAGTCAAACCATTTGTGAACCCAAAACTCGTGATTCTTTATGATTACTTTTTGTGATATTTTTCCATGATGACATGAAAGTATACTCATTTGGTCTAGTGAATGTGCTAATACACCACAAGTTTGTAATCGTTTGTGCTTTTCTTGTACTTTTAAATTCTTTTCATTGACTTCTTCAGGGGAGTCTTAGTTCATATCCTGAAGGAGTTAACCCATCACCATTACTATCCTAAACAGATTTCTACCACTATGACAGCCCTTTATACAAACAATCCTTCATATCCCATTATTATATCCCAAGGGCACAATCCCTCACTATCCAATATTGGAAGGATTTTCTCGTTCATCCAGTACACATTTTATGCAACCATAGTATACTTAACAATTTCCATATTAGTCTTATCAAATACTTTATCAACTCATGGCTTCTTCAAACTACCCACCATTAACGATTGGTGGTTATAAATATTTTGAAATTACTCACGTCTAACTTGTAATTTGGAATTCGTCAAACATTTGGCATTTAAATAATAATTTTCAATAAATGAAATGGGGTTTTACAAAACTGACAGAAAATTTAGTTATACAAGAATTTTCTTAAAATTTTATCAGGGACATGGGATCATCCTTAATATTACCCAAACAACCACCCTTCAACAAACCAAAAGTATGCAAGCGAACCAAAAAGACGTAAGCCTTGTTGGTCAATTAGGGAGCGGCCTCATCTCTTTGATATCAACGCGGGGTGATTTCATTTAACACATTCGTTTTATTTATTTATTTATTTTATACTTTTGTATGGATTTTAATTTTGTATTTGATGTGCTTGAGTTTCAACTTAAGTGTTTGAGTTTCAACTAAAATTTCAATAATATGTGTTAATCATGTGTTTTTTTATAATTGATGGATGTTATAGCCCCGTGACATGTAATGCACGAGCCTCTTGTAACATGAAATTATTTTCTAAGACTCCTCAAAATCTGAAATTCGAATTCAAAATAATTAACATCGTCATTTATGATGTTTAAAATCAATGAACTTTCTGAAAACCTACAAATTTGATTTATTTAGTGATTTAGACATTCTCATTGAGTCTTGGAAATTGGACTTCACTTTAAATTCGACCTTTGATCATAACACTTTCCACACTCACATATTTTCTTAAACTCGAAATCATTAGACAAGATCAATTTGTATCTTATAAATGGAAATTCTTAACATGCTATCGTTTCATCAGGATGTTACATAAGTGTTGACCTAGATTGCAAGTTGTTTGTTATCTTTGCACGGATTTTGTATGACTTAGTCTTCATGTCATAGCTAGAACGTACGTGAATCTTGATTACACATAAACAAACTATATGTCTATTTGTGTTACGATCTTCATACACATATAAATGAATGTTATAATTGGTTTGATACAATATTGTGCTACGTGATTACATATGACTTATTGATAGCTTATTTCTAAAATACATTATATGTGAACATTAATTACATCATTTATTTATGAGCAATCATAATACCTGCATATTCTTGGATTCATATTTCAGTTATTCATATCCCTGAACTAAACATGTGTATGTTTCTCTTTGCGCAAAAGCATTTGGACTGTGTACACTTGATACACCAAATGACATAGAGAATCAACGAACTAAACTAGTGTTCATGTTAGAGTTGAGGTGTGAAAGTATTTCTTTCACTCGTGAATTAATAAACCAAGTTAGTGTTCGTGCTCGTATTGACGTGTTAAGTATTCTTTTAACATCGAAGCTTACGAGGAAAGCTAGTTCTCAGGTTAGAATGTGTTTTCGACTTGAGGGAAACTAAACAAATCCTTACTATGTCACAGTGTGTTTCTAGTGACTTGTAGTCTAACGCAGTGAATGGGTTAGCATAGGAGGTGAACCTAGCGAAGGAAAAGACCTCATCATACCCTAGCTGTGCGTAAAACATGACACCCCTCTTTTTGCATAATCTTCGTATTCTTAATCATTTCTAATGTGTTGAGTTAGTGTCATAGAAGGACATAACACCCAAATGTAAGGTAAATTGGCGATTGCGGTCCGGAACGTAATCACGAATTACAGGTACATTGAGGTGGTGTGAAATTCTATTAGGGTTTAGGAGAGATTTTCAGTACATTTTCGAAGAATCAAAGGTGTGGTGGGTTAGCTGCGGTACACCCTATATATAAGCACTAATGGTGTGTAGGCAATGTGACTAGAAATCAAACTAAGAACAAACCCTAGTCGGTCCTTAGTCTAGATTATTCATTTGAAACCTAAACTTAAACATGAATTTAAATAATATTTACACTTTAGTACCATGAGCTTTTGAATAATCGTCATTACATGACACCTCGATGTTTCCGCCATCGGTTGAGGTGTTACAACTTAACCTTGAAAATTTTGACCGCGAGTTATTATATAACCGGGTATAAAAAAAAGTGACACAAAGGAACTTTTTTTTGGTGGAAGTAACACAAAGGAAAATATTTTTGGCTCTATCACTGTACTACACGAGTGTTTTCCACTAACAAATGGAGTAATATTTTTCATGTGTGGTTGTAATTTTTGGAAAAACTGAATATATGTTGTTGATTAATACAATCATGATAATGTATAATTTTGGAAGTACAAAGCCAAATTCGATAATGATATATGTTCTAATTTTTATTTACGTTTTCTTTTACTTAAACTAGCAATTCACGAACATTTTTCTTCTAGCAGTTATAACTAGAAGGGTTTATCTAAAAGCTAGAAACTTGTAAAATGTCTACATACCAAGTGACCGAATGTTTAGAGATATCGGGATGCACCACCAATTGACCAAAAAATTGAAGGTTTAAATTCGCATAAATGTGATCGGTGTAAATTAAGAAGAGTTAGATACGGTGTTCTAGAGCCAATGATGTCTAGTTGAGTTGGTTACAGAAGTGATGCTAATCCCGAGGTTAGTGAGTTTAAGTCACACTGGTGACATGAATAATGAAGGAACTTTCTAAGACCACGAGGGTTCAATCCATGGTCTCTGTAAATACACCATTCGGATATGTCCCTAGCGTGGATATATTATTTGGATCATATTTAGGTCGTTCAGGGCTTGTTTTCTTTATTGTATAAGTGTTAGGGGTATTATGGTCATTCTGTTTTGTCATGCGCGTAGGAAGGATCTCATATGTGTGCATATGGCACACGTATGGAGATCATACGTGTTAGTGAGAGTAGTCGTATGGCAATGGCAGAGACTTATAAATACCTCCATGCCTTTGTTGTTTTATGAACTTTTTCAAATATTACAAGTTGCAGCCCTTTGTGTGTGCTTTTGTGTGTGTACTCTCATATTATTATCCTTTTCATAAACACTCACCTATAACAACTAATTGAGTTATTGATTCAGCCTTTAATCCGATACGCGTGTGATACATTTTTTCTTGTCCGGAACACGATCCTACAAGTGGTATCAGAGCCGAAGAAGGATTCTTTGTCAGGTATGCCACTCCCCAAAAAATGGTTTGGAATACTCGTACCAGGTGTGTTAAAGAATGGATGAATGTGGATGTCCAGCGATACATAACCAGTGCTCAAGGTACAGGTCCCAATTGGATGTTCGACTATGCAAGCTTATTTGAGGAATTTAGTGTGGATGACGTGGTAGAGGAGGCTATTGCAAAGATGTATGTCAAAAGTGAAAATGCCACCAGTTCTTCGCTAGTGTGCCCGATCACTGTATCTCTAGCAGCAGCTCCTACTACAACTGGTCCCTCTGTAGCAGCCGGTAATAATGATGAAGAAGAGGTTATCATGGAAGCTTCTGAGGAAAATGAATTCACCTCATCGGGTGAAGATGATTACATCGATTCTCCCAAAATTCTTCATGATCAACCAACGGATGCAGCTAATACTTCCAACCAACAAGTTAGAATATGACAACCTCTGTTGGTGGTCCGTTTTCTTCTAGAACTCCCATTTTGAACTTCCAGAATGATCTTTCCAAGTACAACATGAAAGAGAGTGTCACTGTCCCAAGACATGTTGAATCTAGGATACATGACACACACCCTCAGCAAAATATTATTAGTAATCCAGAAAGTGGGGTTATGACTCGTGTGCAGCTTCGTACAAATGCAACAAATCTTTATTCAAGTATTACAAAATATGAGGTTCAGAACGATTGGTTCTTTGCCTTATTTGTCTCACAAACCGAGCCACGAAGCATCAATGAGGCATTAAAGGAGGAGCCAAGGATCGAAGCAATGTAGGAAGAACTCCTTCAGTTCAGGAAACTAGGTATTTAGGACCTAGTCGATCTTCCCAAAGGCGCCAAGAAGATCGGAACGAAGTGGGTTTACAAATGCCAGATAGATGACCATCGTGTCGTTGTGAGGAATAAAGCACGTTTAGTTGTTCAATGGTTTCGGTAGATTGAAGGGATAGATTATAATGAGATCTATGCTCCGGTAGCTCGCATAGAAGCAATTGATGTGATACCAAAAGGATCACATATGTATAGATTAATTTGGTATTTTTATGTTTGTTTTTGTGTAGGTTTACCGGGGGTTGTTAGATACATTAGCAAGGATAATGGAAAACAAAAATAATATGCTAAAATGGTGATTTTACGAGCACCGTTGAGGAGTATATTTAATTTTGAAGAAAATTAATGGATCTGAAATAAAGATATTATTTGATCATGTGAAAGATCTTTGAAATACGAAGACAAGGCCGCGAAAACGGACGAAAATGAACGAAAACGGAGTTATAACGAAAAAGTTATGTCGAAAACAATATTTTTCGAAAATCCGCAGTGTAAGCTACGCTGCTGGGGCGTATCTTACGCCCGTGTTTGACGCCAAAAGCTTTAAAACACCCGAAAATTGAGCTTGCAGCCCTAGCTTCTCTTCCAGCACCTTAGGGCGATTTGGGGCGATTCAAGAGGTGATTTTAGAGGGTTTTCCACCACTCCAATCCATTCAATCCACTCCATATCACATCAAATCATCATCATCATCCAAGATCTTCATTCTCCTTGCTCATGTTCTTGACCCATTTGAAGAAGAACACAAAGGATTGAAGCTTGGATCTTGAAAATGAGTAGCTAAGCCTTCATTGTAGCTTTCCCCCGGGTGAATCTTTGTATTTGTTTTGTATTCCGAATTTATTTTGATTATTGTATGAACTAGTATTTTTACTACTTGTGTTGGATTGAATAAACTTGTGCTTATATTTGATATCATTGTTCTGTTGACATGACTAGTATCACTAGGAGGGTGATTGGTTTTTGTATAGGGATAGCTAGACATACGGTTTATGTTGAAAACGCGTCCCTAGTTATTATTTCAATCTAAATAGTTATGGTGACAAGATAGGATAACTAGATTATTGGGTTGTAATAGCTTAACTAGATTGTTTGGTTACGCTTGAAAATCGTCCTTAGTTATCGTGACAGGATAATTAGGCTGTTCGGTTACTTTTGAAAATCGTCTCTAGTTAAAGTTACAAACCAATAATTCCAAGGTCATGTCTATGTGGTGTTCTTATGGTTAAATCGAATAGATTTCAAGATTATACGATTAGGATCCCAGGTGGAAGTTACATTTATCTTTTTATTGTTAGATTATTTTTCTTATCATTTTTATAAAAACAACAAAAAGATAAACTAGCAAGCTTCATAATTGTATTTGTGTATTTATTTGGTAACTAGAATAGAAAAGCAAATAACTAGTGTAACGTTAACCACATGCTCCTCTGGATTCGATACCCTACTTGCCCTGGCTACCTAGGTTATTTAGGTTTTGTATGACCCTTGACGACAGACGATCATCAAATGGCGCCGTTGCCGGGGAGCTAGTGCGCTTAGTATTGTATTGATTGTTTGTTCGTATTTTTATAAAAAAATAGAAAATCTGAAAATTAAAAAAATATATGTTTAAAAGTATTATTTGATTTTATTAGATTTCACTTTTGGTGTTCTAGTTGTACAGGTTTAGAACACGATGGATTGGGTTGATGATGAATATGACCTGTGCTATAGTTGTGGTAGTTTCACTCACTGGACTGAAGATTGTCAAGGTTGTCCAAAACCCTTACCGCCTGTAGATCCGCATTGTTTCTGTTGTGGACAAATACATATAGATGAAGATTGCCTAACATTTTGGAGTGATCCAGAATATTGGGATGAAATGTGGAAATCTGGGTACCGGGCAAGTCCATGTCGAGAAGACTATCATAGTCACTAAGACTATGAACCCGAAGAGGCACCGTTTTCAGGTAACAATGAATATGATTATTATTATTATTATTATTATTATGAAAATTCATAATTATTTTATTCCCCGGGTTGCCCTCAAAATCAATACCAATTTCCTCCATATGATGAAGAATGTGTAAAGATTACATATCAAAGCAAGGAGGAAATGCAACTCGCTCGAATTGAAGAGAAATTATCTAATGTCGAGGAGTTGTTATCAACACCTAACCTTTCAATTCAACAAAGAATTGATTACTTGAGCTTTAAGTGCAAGATGTTATCGAAAAGGATAGACATAGCTGAGTCTATTTCTCCTTTGCCTGATGATATCAGAAACTATTCTCAAGTAAAGGATGAGGTTGTGGAGATTAATACCACACCAAAGCCGTCACTTGTTGAAGAGTTACATTTGGAAAAGGTTGTTGATGTTATTGATGTAGATGTTACAAGTCTTTCACAAGAATCTAACAAGTCTCATCCCGCACTGATTAACTTCATAAACAAGGTACGGGATGAAGATTCAAAGGAGAACATTAGGAATGTGAGATTATGTGACATCGGACAAAGGCTAGTGAAATGGTTCCTCCCCAACAATCCAAATTGTCCAATTCACACGCCAATCTTTAAACAACTGTTTATTTGGCGTGTTAACTACCGAGCATACATTGGAAACTCGGTAGGCAAGTGCACTCTTAGACCACCTTGACAGTCAAAACAGGTACGGTCCGGCTAAAGACCCTTAAATTTAGCGCTCTCGGGAGGCACCCCGAGTTTGTATATATTGTGTTTTGTGTTTGGTGTGTTTGTTTTGTTTAGATCACTTCACCCATACTCAAACTCCATTCGGGCGAAGATGACTACCACTTTTGGGCTTGCGAATGAAATGCTATACAACCAAAGTGGAATTTCGGACATTGCGACTTCGGGACATCATCATATCAAAGGGGAGTCGTTCTTGTCTATATGTTTGTTTTCCTTTTTATTTTTGTGTGTTTTTCTTTCCCATTTCTACATTGAGGACAATGTAACGTTCAAGTGTGGGGGTGGGGAAATCTTGGTGTGATTTAAAGTTTTTGAAAAATAAGTCCCTAAAAAGCGAAAAACAAACATTTAAAATTTTCAACAAGTATTTTCACTAGATTGTTTTAACTATAGATTCTTAATCATGATTTAATTTGTGAAAAGTAATATGAACCGTTTTCAACAAGTATTTTCAAGAAAATTCGTAGAATTACATGATTAAGTTTAACAAGCTAGTGAAAACAGTTATATGCACACATCGGTAACCTTATTCCCTACTTTTGGTGAGATTTTGAGCCTACTTACATTCGAGCAAGATATATAATTTCATTTGTAGAGTGTAGGCCATTGTTTCTTTGTACAAAACTTGTGTGATTTGATACATGCTAAGTAAATATGCACTAAATGTTAAAGACAACCTAGGATATCCTTTTCGCTTTTATACCATTTATGTGTTAAAGCCCGTTTAACCAAAAATATAACCACTAGTCGCCAACTTTGGGCCTAAACATTTCATTTGTCCAACCAAATATATGTACTCAAAACAACCCAACAATTTTACCAATCTCTTATTTAATCCATAGTGAATATCTATGTTATGTATTTGATTCATGAAAAAGAAAAGAAAAGAAAAGAAAAAAATGAAAGAAAAAGAAAAAAAAAAGAGAAAAAAAAACTTATATATATGTGTTGTCTTGTAAGTCGAGTTTGATCGACATGTTCTATTGTGGAAAATAAGGATTATTAGCGAGTTGGTTTCACCTCATTTTTATTTTAGCCATTTTTACCCACATTTTCTAACCTTTACCCAAAGCCCGAAACCATACAAGTCCTTTCATATATGTGCATTTTTATGAAGTTTTATTGTTATACAAGTTTATATTAACAAGTTTCAGGTTTGGTCTTTGAGCGAATAATACTAACACATCTTTTGCTAGTCCAAATATTATATCGAGAGGAGTGAACATTGTGAGGGGTGTGTTGCATATAAATGAGTTCAACAGGATGTTAAATTTGATCAAGTCATTCTATTTTTAAGATCTATATATATAACTTATTGAAATAACACATCTAATGCTTTTTCACAAATGAGGTATGATTTTGAACCTTAGGTAGGACTTCTAGAGATGACCACATTATGTTTGTTTGAAATATTTTGTAGTGTTTTTCAGGGACCGAAAAAGATAAGTGTGGAGGTGTTATGTGATACCAAAAGGATCACATGTGTTTAGTTTAATTTGGTATTTTTATGTTTGTTTGTGTGTAGGTTTGCCGGGGGTTCGATACATTAGCAAGGATAATGGAAAACACAAATAAAATCCTAAAATGGCGATTTTACGAGCACCGTTGAGGAGTATATTTGATTTTGGAGAAAATTAATGGATCTGAAATGAAGGTATTATTTGATGATTTGAAAGATCTTTGAAATACGAAGACGTGGCCGTAAAACGGAGTTATAACGAAAAAGTTATGTGGAAAACAATATTTTCTGAAAATCTGCAGCGTAAGCTACGCTGCTAGGGCGTATCTTACACCCGTGTCTGACGCAAAAAGCTTTAAAACACCCAAAAATTGATCTTGCAGTCCTAACTTCTCTTCCAGCCCCCTTAGGGCGATTTGGGGCAATTCAAGAGGTGATTTTAGAGGGTTTTCCACCACTCCAATCCATTCAATCCACTCCATATAACATCAAATCATCACCATCATCCAAGATCTTCATTCTCCTTGCTCATGTTCTTGACCCATTTGAAGAAGAACACAAAGGATTGAAGCTTGGATCTTGAAAATGAGTAGCTAATCCTTCATTGTAGCTTTCCCCTAGGTGAATCTTTGTATTTGTTTTGTATTCCGAATTTGTTTTGATTATTGTATGAACTAGTTTTGGATTGAATAATCTTGTGCTTATATTTGATATCACTTGTTCTGTTGACGTCACTAGTATCACTAGGAGGGTGATTGGTATTTGTATAGTTATGGTGACAAGATAGGATAACTAGATTATTGGGTTGTAATAGCTTAACTAGATTGTTCGGTTACGCTTGAAAATCGTCCTTAGTTATCGTGACAGTATAATTAGGTTATTCGGTTACTTTTGAAAATCGTCTCTAGTTAAAGTTACAAACCAATAATCCCAAGGTCATGTCTATGTGGTGTTCTTATGGTTAAATCGAATAGGTTGCAAGATTACACGAATAGGATCCCGGGTGGAAGTTACATTTATCTTTATTATTGTTAGATTATTTTTCTTATCATTTTTATAAAAACAACAAAATGATAAACTAGCAAGCTTCGTAATTGTATTTGTGTATTTATTTGGTAACTAGAATAGACAAGCAAATAACTAGTGTAACGCTAACCACATGCTCCTCTGGATTCGATACCCTACTTACCCTGGCTACCTAGGTTATTTAGGTTTTGTATGACCCTTGACGACAGACGATCATCAAATGGCGCCGTTACCGGGGAGCTAGTGTTTGCATCCTACAAGCGATTCAAAGTCTACCAAATGAATTTTAAGAGCGCATTTCTGTATGGTAAAGTGAAAGAAGAGGTGTACGTGGGGCAACCACCAGGTTTTGAAGATCCAATGCAAAGAGACCGTGTTTACCGATTGAACAAGGCTCTATATGGACTTCATCAACCTCCAAGAGCGTGGTACGAGACACTCTCGAAGTACCTTATCTCTTGTGGGTTTATCCGCGGACTCATTGATTGTACACTCTTCACCTTGGGGAAAGACGGAGATCTCTTGCTGGTACAGGTATATGTAGATGATATCATTTCTGGCTCAACTAACGATAGTTTGTTCATGGACTTTGGGAAACTTATGCAGGATCAGTTCGAGATGAGTGTGATGGTGGAGATGTAGTACTTCCTTGGTCTGCAGGTTCACTAGAAACCTACCGGAATCTTTATTCATTAGACCAAATACGTAGCAGACATCATGAGCTGGGTTTTGATGGCTTATGCGTCATCTACTTCAACTCCACTTCAGGTCAATAACGAGATTGGACAAGATGAGAAGGGCATCAATGTTGATCCCTCCTTCTATCGCGCAAAGATCAGCTCTCTCATATACCCGACTACCTCTGTCCGGATATCATGTTCGCTACATGCATGTGTGCTCGTTACCAGTTAAAACTGAAGGTGTCACATCTGACTGTGATTAAGCGAATCTTTTGGTATCTGTAGGGTTGTCCGACCAAAGGTCTATGGTACCCTTGTGACGATACGTTTGATTTCACTTCCTATAGTGATTCGGACTATTCTGGCTGCAAGACAGACGCTAAATCCACAACGGATGGATGTCAATTCTTATGGAGTAGACTCGTGTACTAGCAATGCAAGAAACAGACATCGGTTGTTGTTTCCACTTGTGAAGCTGAGTTTGTTGCCACTTTTTCATGCTGCCCGCATGTGATCTAGATCCAACAGCAGATGTGGGATTACGGTTTGAAATTTCTTACTACCCTTATTTACGTTGATAATGAAGCAGTTATAGCCATCACGAAGGACCCGATTAGCCTTTCTAAGGTTAAACATATCCATGTTTGCTATCACTTCATACGTGACTGCTATGAAAAGAAGCTAATAGATGTTATTAAAATTCACACCGACCAACAATGTGCTGACCTATTTATGTAAGCTTTCAACAAATCTCGCTTCGAGTTTTTGCTTCACGTAAATGGTGTAAAAAACCAAGATTAGTCCACATTTGTGCTTCTATTTTTTTGTACATAGTTTCTCTTATCAAAAATACAAAAACATTTAAAAAACCAACAAAAACCAAAAACATTTAAAAATTACAAAAATATAAAAACATTAGAAAATCAAAAATCGAGTTTTTGTTGTGTGTAAAAGAGAAAATGATAGTATATCAATTGACTGTCTGATTTCCCAAAACACTAAAATTGTAAATGATAATCAGTCTTACAAGTGATATACCGATAGGCCTGAAAATCATTTCAAAGTTGGCACGGTGATATAAAAATTAACGACTTAAAGTTGAGTGGTTACCCTCCTCATTGGCATATGGTCTTAGTACCGAAATCTTGATTGATGGGTTGCCAAAATCTGAGATTCTGGATCTTTAACCTGTGATACATCCGGGAACAAATGGTCAAATCTTGGATTTACCGCAGATCCGATTGAGTTGATCAGGTGTTCTTAAATGTGCTAAAAAGATACATCAATAGCCAAACCCTAATTCTCGTACAAACAAATAAGAGAATTCTAGTTGCGAAGTGTGAGCATCTTTCATCTTCAGCTACTCGTACCGGTAAGCCATTGTGCGGTGTGGAGTATACTATATATAATTCTGAAGCTTATGGTGCTTGCTCAATGGGATAGTGACCTGGATTGAACCCCCGCTAAGCCAAGTCTGTTAATTCAGCCACAACGTACTATATCAAATATATACGGACCTTATGGAAACTGGGCACTGGGATAGTGACTTGGATTGTGCACGCCTTCTTAGGAAAGTATCCCCTTAAAAAGGAAAATAATAAAATGGCCTCCAGTCTCATGTCTTGTAGACGGATGGTCATGGTTTACTCACCCGTTACGATGAATCTTTGTGCAATGCCTAATACGGGAATGTGTCGTGTACTTGGGACCATTGACCGCAAGTATAAATCTTACCTTAACGCATCTGAAGTGCCAGCGAGTAATCCTGATTTTTAGGTTTAAGTGGACAAGTATATTGGTAATCGCTTGTTTATAGATTATCTTAATCTGAATTAATCTAAACAAAGGTTATCATGACAAGTCCGTAAACTGATATGATTATCTGCCCGACGAACTCACAAAAATATAGTTTGTGAATATTCAATTCCATACCATTTATTTGAATTTCTTATCTTTCTATCAAAACTATCAACTACAAAAAAGATTTTTCATTTCTGCTTTATTTTTGAAGAACCGGTGTAGGATGTACTTTAAATGCATTGTGTTATCTTCCTTTCAAAACCGTCGGAGTCAAACGAACAGCTAAATGGACTTTAAAATTCAAACGATCAACTTAACGGATTTATACTTAAACTGACATATTTTCAAAATACGATGTCAGTAGTGTAAGTCAGACATTGGTTCAGGTAAGTACCAGGTGTGCAAGATCGGATTTCAGTACGATTGTTGGTTCCAATTGTGCGTGAGTATCTGATCATCTGTGAATGAAACAACTCACTTAGTCAAAGGATGATCAATCGCCACATTCGGATATGTCCCTAGTGTGGATATCTTATTTGGATCATATTTAGGTCATTTAGGGCTCGTTATGTTGATTATATAAGTGTTTAGGGGTATTATGGTCATTCTGTTTTGTCATACGTAGGAAGGATCTCATGCGTGTGCATGGTACACGTATGGAGATCATACGTGTTAGTGAGAGTAGGAGTATGGCAGAGACTTATAAATACCTCCATGCCTTTGTTGTTTTATAAACTTTTGCCGATATTACAAGTTGCAGTCCTTTGTGTGTGTACTCTCATATTATTATCCTTTCCATAAACGCTCGCCTATAACAACTAATTGGGTTATTGATTCAGCCTTTAATCTGATACGCGCGTGATACATCGTTTATTGTCCGGAACACGATCATAAAGTCTCTATGCCCTTCAATGGAGAGGGGCTGGTATTCTTTAGAATTACTAGAGGCCTCACTGATTACTACTTGAAAGTACCCTTAGCAAAGGTGGGCCGTATTAAACCTAGGTTGTATGAATTCATAAATGTATACGTTGCCACTTATGTTGTTCTTATAAGTGTGTTAGCAATTAAAAAATAATATAATATAAGTGTGCATGCATTTGTCCGAGTCCAAAGAGGTGCATATACTTCTAGATTACTAGTGTTTTTTTTTTCTTGTAAAATCGGTAACCACGTATGATCTTATTAAAAGAAGTGAACTAAAATCATATATAATTAAATAGTTATGAATATTGTATATTTATATTGGGGTATTGGATTTTAATAATCTCAAGTTTCAACCCTTGGCTGATAATAATCCCTACTTTGAAAATTCTCAATCATAATCCCAACTTTCGAACATTTAACCTTTGGTAAACCTTTTTTAACTGGGCACTAACTGGGTTAGTTTGTGCTGACGTGAAATCTGACTAGGAACGATAACGTGTACAATTTAATATTACATGACATTTTATTGGATTTTAACAATCCAAACTTTCACCTATTGCCCGGCAATAATCCGTACTTTAAAATTTCCCAATAATGATCCCAACTTTCGGACATTTTTCCTCTGGTGAACATTTTTTAATTGAGCATTAACTGGGTTAGTAGGTGCTGACGTGGACTATGAGTTGGCAGCTGACGTGGTAAATTTAATCTGAGGTGTCATTTCCTCTTATATAAACATTATAAAACAAAATATTAACTCAAACTCAAAACCCTCTCTATCTACATAATCTTCTGCAACCCTCCCATCCATCCCTCTCTTTCTCTCTCTCTCTCTCTTTAAAACTCAAAACACTCTTGCATAAGATTATATAGATGGGGAGGGTTTTGAGTTTTAGAGAGAGGGGGGATTGGAGGGTTGCAGAAGATTATGTAGATAGGTAGTGTTTTGAGTTTGAGTTAATCTTTTATTTTATAATGTTTATATAAGAGGAAATGACATCTCAGATTAAATTTACCACGTCAGCTGCCAACTCATAGTCCACGTCAGCACCTACTAACCTAGTTAGTACTCAGTTAAAAAAGGTTCACCGGTGGAAAAATGTCTGAAAGTTGGGATCGTTATTGGGAAATTTTAAAGTACGAATTATTGTCGGCCAATAGGTGAAAGTTTGGATTGTTAAAATTCAATAAAATGCAACGTAATATTAAATTGTACACGTCATCGTGCCTAGTTAGATTCCACGTCAGCACAAACTAACCCAGTTAGTACTCAGTTAAAAAATGTTTACCAGAGGCCAAATGTTCGAAAGTTGGGATTATTATTGGGAATTTTTGAAGTAGGGATTATTGTCAGCCAACTGTTGAAACTTGGGATTATTAAAATCCAATACCCCATTTGTATCTGAGGTGGTTGAATCAACAAGATATTTTGTATTTTTTCAGTATGTTTCCACACTTCAAACCGTGGCTACCAGCTACCAAAACAAGAAGAATTCACGCCACTCGGAAACAAAAAAGTTCTTTACCTTCTCATGTTAACTAAAACCTAATAGTCTTTGGTCAAAAGATGTCAAGTTCTGCATTCACATAACCAACGTACTTGAACCCAAGCCCACCACTTCTGTATTTATATGTGTGTGTGCCCCCTTTGCAAAACATCAAAAACATATACCAAACCCTTTTTAAACATTCGATATATGCATGCACAAACAGTGGCGGATCTAGACCAAAATTTTAGAGGTAACGTTTAGTGTTATTTCGGAGTAACGTAATACGAAAAACGTCAAAAATACGCAAATTTTCCACTACGCTGGATAAATTGAGAGGTAGCGGGCGCAACCCCTCCTCCTATGCTAAGTCCGCCCCTATGCACAAAGTAATGGATAACAAAATTAAGCTTATTGTTATTTACTCTTTTCATCATCTTTTATGTACCTTTCTCTATATCTTAAGAAGCTGGTTAGTCCTTAAAAACGATTTAACTTCAACTGATCATAGTTGTCTTTTTGTTTGTTTATTGTATATATTTTATAGAGTTAATTGCCAAATTCGTCCCTGGGGTTTGGTTCAGTTTGCTGCTTCAGTCCAAAAATGTTTTTTTTTTTTTTTTTTTTTTTGCAATTGAACACTTGAGGTTTGGATTTTGGTGCCATTTCCGTCCATTTCACTAACTCTGTTTGTTAATTTTGTTAAGATGAGAAGCATTTTTGTCCTTTTATCTGAGATACAACATACTAAAGCTTGGTACAAGTTATTAATGCGTATACAAAATAAAAAATGTTATTTAAAAAATACACATGCGCACACACACACTCTCCCCCCCCCCCTTTTCTCTCTCTAGAATAACCTGGCACCATCAACAGCACCACCACCAAACCACCAATCACCACGACACCACCGCTAAGTGTATTTCAGTCAAAACCACCACCCCAGCCCATCTCCCCCATTTGTCTCAACGTTTACAACTCATTACTTTCCACCTTTGATCCAGATCTCAGCAACTCCAAAAGTTTCTTAACCGAATCCGCCTCCAACATCGCCTCAATCGCCATCTCCATCACACGCTCCATCACCGTTACTCGAATCATCAACTCATCACAAGTTAATAACTTCACAATCCTTGTTATTTTCCCATTTGATTCCATCACACACTCCAATTCCATTACTCGAATCATCAATTACCCCAAACACATCCTTATTAAAACTGCCTCCCCTAACCAGCGAGTTTGGAAATCTCATGTGAGCTGACTCAACGATTGACGGGAGGTGGTGGATTGATGTGACACCAGAAAAACTCAGGGCAACATTTTTCAAACATATAAGTCTACCTTAGTGAAAACATTTATTTAACATACTTAACTGGGTCAGTTAAGTAGGGATGCATTACGTATTGTCCAGGGTTCAATGATTTAAAGGATCATTGGGGTCATCTTACGCACACACGAGTCTTAAGTCCCGTTGTTGGTGAACTTACATAATTGGATTAAATGATAAACTTGAATCGCTTCGTATATGATGTGTAATGTGTAAATACGTGCTTATATGGTGTTTATATGATTATACAGTTTAAACATATGTTAGGATTGCATGTTCACGTGTTAGAATGAGTTAACATGTGTTAAAACTCGTTTAAACGACAAAACCATAGAAACTGAGAAACCTGAAAATTGGTTCGACCTCTTTTCAAATACATTCGACCCATGCAGGGTGCAAACGAACATGGAGTATAAATACCATACTTTGCAACTTTTCATCATTTCACAAACCCTAAACGCCTCTAAGTGCTCTCTCTCAACCCCAAACCTGTAGAAAGGAGTTTTTTATCTTGTTTTTCAAATCCTAACATAAACATATTCTCTATATCACAAACAAGAGAAGATTCAAGGTGTGTTCTTAATCTAAAACCATTTTCATCAATTTTAATTCGTTTTTATCAAACCCTAAGTGTCCAGATCTGATTCAAACATGTTTTCATGGATAGAAACCTTTCTAACACCTTTCTAAACAAAACCTTTTCATTAACAATGAGTTTTCATGCAAATTACATGTGTTAATGATGTTAAATGATATGTTATGAACTTGTATGAGATTGTTTAATGTTTGAATGATGTGTAGATGTTATAACAATGATCTAGGACTGTTATTGATGATGATTTATGATTGCTTTGGGTTACAATTGGTTATTGATGATGTTTTGCTCATTTGGGGGTTTTGTGTTAGATTTAGGGTTTGATTCATGTTGTTATTGTTGATGAAACGATTAGGGGTTTTCTTGCACATGATAATCTGAGCATATTGAGTGAATTGTTAGATGATTTTGATAATTTTCCATATCGGGTAAAGATTGCATGCATATGATGTGACATTTCCATAATTTGCTATTTTGGGTAACTTGTAAAACGAACTGATTTTGAGGTAAAATTGGTAGGGTTTTGTGGGGATAGGTTAATGATAGTTGACTGCTGTGATTTGTGGTGTTTCGTGATGTTTTCGGACTGTTTAGATGCGATTTGGTGCGTTTTACGAGAAATGTGCAGCCAAGATCAAACCTAGAACTTCATTTGATCCATCGTGGGGTTGAATGAATATGCTGAGAGGTCGAACCAACTTTTTACAGGTCGAATGACCTTCGTTTGGTCGAACGAACATGATTTAAGTCGAATTAACACGTGTTAGGGTCGGATTAACATGTGTTAGGTCGAATGAACTTGTGTTTAGGTTGAATGTACATCATGTAGGTCGAATGGACTTGCATTTAGGTCGAACCAGTCTGGTAACTTGATGATTCGACCTTACGACTTCATACGTGCGATTTTTGATACAAACTAAGTGTTTTACGCATGATTCTTGTGTATTAACTATATATACTTGATCAATTAGTGTAACGGGTCACCAATGGGATGTCGGGTCTGTGTGGTGTGTCGGGTTAACGTTTAAACAAATTTTCAAACATACGTGGTCAAGATCTGGACAATCGGGGACTAGTTAGCCTACGGGTTATTAGTCGAAACACTTATACATACATTATGATAGGTCGTTGGTAGTTGGGACTATGAATTCGTGTCGGGATCCTTGTTAATTTGAAGACGCAACCTAAGGTGAGTTTCACGACCCCTTTTTCAGTGTTTATGTTTTCGGGGGAGAAACATGCTACGTACTCGTATTCATACTGATCATGTTATCCTAGTGTTACTTTGTGTTCTAACTGTACGATAGTTCAGTTTTACCGTTGGACGGTATTTCAGTTAGCCGTGGTTCGGTAGTTCGGTTGGCTGCAGTGGCGAAGCTTGACCCGAAGGTTCGGGGGGTCGGAAGTCGCCGGAGGGTCGGAAGTCACTAGTTTCGGGGGGTCGAAAACCAGTTTCGGGGGGTCGAAACCCTATATTTCCAAAATTTTCTATACGAATACTATATAGTCGGAACTTCTGCACGAAAATTCGGGGGGGTCGGCCGCCCCCGCCCGCCCCAATAAAGCTTCGCCAGTGGTTGGCTGGGCTCGGCCGTTCAGTTCACCGTGGATCGGTAGTTCAGTTATGCCGTGGGTTGGCAGTTCGGTTATAGACGGGTGTTACACACCTGGTATCGTATTAGCGGTTTCATATGCCTGGTTGGCATCCTTATAGCATAGCAGTAACATGATGGAACATTTAAATTTTTGGAAACGCTTTACTTAAAACCTGTGAACTCACCAGCATTTTGTGCTGACGTTTTTAGCATGTTTTCTTAGGTCACTAAGGTAGCAGTTGTTGATAGGCGCACGGTGTCGCACGGTGTCTAGGATTCACTTGCATGGTTTTCAACCGTTGTTGAACTTATATTGTTTACATTTTGGTTTGTAAAGATGTTTAATGTTTCCGCTAACGTTAGTTACATTTTAAAAACTTAATGAATGGTCTACGTTTCTTTTACAATTAGTTGTCGTTTATTGTGACCGTTGACTTGGATGCTGGTGTGTCATGCGCCTCGCGGTAAAACCCCGTACGTGAAATTTGAAGGTGTGACAATTTATGGGTGAGTGTTTTAAGGGAGGTTTGGTGGGTAGATAACGTGGTGAGACGAGGGTCGTTGGAGAGGATGGATTCGGACTCGTGTTCGAAATCTAGAAGAGCTTAATTGAAGGTGAAGTAGAGAAGGTTTTGGAATATGGGTTTTAAGTAATTGGTGTGAAGCTTGTTTAAGAGCTTCGAGTATTTTTATAATTTGTTAATAGTTGTGTTTAGGGTTGAAGATGAAAGGTCCAGGATCAGGTGGTGTGAATGGTGATGGTTGAGGTGGTGTTCCAGTGTGCAATGGTGGACATGAGAGAGAGAGAGAGAGAGAGAGAGAGAGAGAGAGAGAGAGAGAGAGAGAGAGAGAGAGAGAGAGAGAGAGCATGAAGATAGAGATGATGGATGAGTAAAAGGATTTTATAAATAATTTTATTATTTTTTTTAATTTAAGAAAAGAATAAAAATATTAAAAAACAAAAATACAAAGGGAAAGTGATAAATATACCCCTAATTTAACGTCAGTTTTTAACTGACTTAGTGAAATGAACGGAAACAATCACCAAAATCCAAACCTCATGTGTTCAATTGCAAAAAAAAAAAGCAAACACTTTTTTGGACTGAACCAGCAAACTTGACCAAACCTCATATACGAATTTGACAATTAACTCTATTTTATATTCATGACATATTTTGTTAATGGTGGAGTAGATAAATAGATAATGAACATGAATTCTCATATGATGTGAACTTTCCAAATGGCCCGAACTTAACCATTGGGGAGAGATCCATCCTGAATGGACTAGTGGAGTATCTGTAATCATGGAGACGTGCAATCACTGATTGATCTCACTCGTAAAAGGGTTCAGACGACGTCCAAACTGGGAAGACTCGATGGCTTCTACAAGAGGAGTTGAAACAAATGTGGGAATATTAGACCCCCCAACAAATTAAAATTGGAAGCAGAAAATATTATCGGTGTATTGACTCACTTACTACTCCACCATGTGACCAAAATGTTGTTTGGACTATTGTTCAAAAGCTGTAAAAAATACTTATATAATTTTAATATTTAGTACTAATTTCACTACCCATAAGAAATTTGATTACTAAAGAAGTTTTTTGCTATATAAATTTCAGGTGAGAACAGTTTCACGAGGGTAATTGCATATAATCCGTAAAGCAGCACACGATGTGAGCTTTACACATATGTTCTATTGTAGTTAGTTCACACTTCGGTATAGAACTTGTCCTGCTAATTTCTGCTTGTTGTGTAGCGGGAAGCAAATGCTAACGCAAGACCGGTTCAAGCCTTCAATAACCGTTGGTTGAAGATTCATAGAAAGACAACAATGACAATGAAAAAATTTAGGGTTTCACCATATTGATTTGCAATGGGTCCGGTTATTTAGACAACTAGGGTTTTTATTTGCACAACCCCTCCACGGGTCGTCGAGGCCTGGACAGCCCGTGGAGGGCCAAAAAGGCATAAGGACGGGTCGTCCAGGCCCAGACGGCCCGTCTAAAGGTTGTTTTTCAATCCAATCATTGGTAATCATTGGCAATGATTAGGTGATGATTATTTGGTTTTTTTAAAAGTGTAGTGTGGATGTTTAAAATGGGTTTGAATGTTTGGTTTTTATAGATGTTTGGTTTTTTATAAATGTTTGGTTTTTTATAAATGTTTTTTTTTATTTGTATAATATGATCTTTTTTATATAATTGTGTATATGAATATGAACGAATGTCGTTTATGTTGCCGAACTAAACAAAACCAAAATACGAACAATAAAGCATAAATAAGCATAAATATTCCAAAAATTTACATAAACTATGAGTTCAATAAACATTTATAAAAACCAAACATTCAAAACGAACAATAAAGCATAAATAAGCATAAATATTCCAAAATTTTACATAAACTATGAGTTCAAAATGTACAACCAAAGAAATATAACCCACCCGTCTAACCCGACCCACCCGGCTGATCCGACCCACCCGGCTGATCCGACCCACCCGGCTGACTGGTGGACGCCCCACCATGCTGACTGCTAGACGCCCAATCTGGAAGTGGACGCGGCTCCAAACCAGCTTCTCGTCGTCTCTCATTCTCGCTCTCTAACAGCCACCGCATGTCACCCCGCATCGACCCCATGTCACCCCGCATCGACCCCAACTGATCCAGGATCTGCTGAAGTACCTGGGTCGTGCTATCATGCAACCTGACAGCATGATAAACGCGGGCAGGACGCTGTAGCTCATCAACGGGGGGGTCTGGCATCTCTACATCCACCGGTGGGTCGCCGTCGGCAACGTGTGGCATCTGGACCTCAGGGGCAATCGGCCCATCGAGATGTCTGAGCGGCTCTGGCACAAAATGCTCGCCACGGTCGCCAGGAGGTCCGAAAGCACGCTGGTAATAAGCGTGTGGGTTGCTGCGAGGGACCCGTGCTGCCACCTTCATCTGCGTCATAGTCCTAATATTTAACGGCCTGAAATGCAAAACAACAATAATAATATTAAATAATAATATATAAAATTAAATAATAATAATAAATAATAATAATAATAATAATATTAAATTATAATATATAATAATAATAATATTACCTGGCCATCATCGGACGAGGTAAGTTGTTCTCCTCAGCATGCGTCCACAATTCGCCCGGGCAAAGACGCAACGCGATGGCGGTGACTATCCCACCAATCGGAATCTCCCCCGCCGGGTGCCTATGAGGGTAGGTCGCGATGTACTCGGCAAAGCACCTGTGTAGCGCAACCGGCCTACCCCTCAAGATGCAGTAGAGGTAGAAAAGGTCAATCTGCTGGACCCTCTCGTTACAGTTACACCGTCCGGCAATCGACCAGCTAACCAAACGGTGTATGTAACGGATCAGAGGGTCCCGGATGTTGCTGGACCTATCCATCCTGCACAGAATAATAATAACATTATAAAAATTTCGGCAGAGTTTCCTCTGTTTTTGTACGAACCAGACAACACAAGTCGTCTACAAAAATCCAAAAACAAACAACCTAAACTAACTAAATAACAATAGTAATTAACTAAGCGAACTAAATAACAATAATAATAACGAACTGAACTAAATGAAAAGAATAACAATAATAATACCTCTCGCCGTCCTCCCCATACGCTCGACCACCGATAGTGGGCCACCAGGCCATCAGCATGTCGTCTGGCAAGGTCGTCAAGGCCGTGGTGTACATATCCTGGACAAGCTCCTCCTCTCTGTACCAGCAGCAAGTAGTAGCCCACTGGTCCATCGTATATGCGTAGAGCTGTCCGAATAATCGGAACTGTACCTCAGGCTCAGGCTCGCCGTCAGGACCTACTGGAGGCTCAACACCTGCTGGATGCGGCGTGTAGCGGAATGTCGAGATGAACTCGATCGTCAGTGGCCGATACGACTCATGGTCGAGGTCAGCTAACATCCGCCCCCAAGGGCTGTCGTCTGGGATCCACTCCTCAAACCTCTCCGCTCCACCGATCGCGCGTAATGCGGACCAGTCAACACTGCGCGATCCGTGTATCGGACGCAGCTCCATCTGACCCCAGCGCGCGATCTCGTAGTCGTCGTTATCGTGCCTGTAGGGCCAATCTCTCAAGTCGCCACCTGCAAGAGGATTCCCGTCCGCAGGCTGGTTACGGCGTCTTCGGTTGTTTCTGTTTGCCATATCTGCAAAACAAAAACAAAACATTAAATTTAGAAGATTGTAAACGTAACATTAGGCAGCAGGGAAAAAAACAAAGCGATTTGTCCGAGTTGTAATCCTAAACTAACACATTGACATAGCTATCCTTTACACAACCATTTGATTACTTTGACATATAACAAATTAGATCATATCAAATATTGATTCACCTACCTTAATCCTAAATTTCCCTAATACATATCCACGAGTGTGTTACCAATAATAACAATAATAATAATAATAATAATAATAATAATAATAATAATAATAATAATAATAATAATAATTAGGCCTCCACAACCAACCCACCACCCACCACAGCCCACCACCTCCCTCACCCACCACTGCCCCAACACCACCACCTCCCAACCACCACCACTGCCACATCACCACCACAACCAACCCACCACCCACCACAGCCCACCACCTCCCTCACCCACCACTGCCCCAACACCACCACCTCCCAACCACCACCACTGCCACATCACCACCACAACCAACCCACCACCCACCACAGCCCACCACCTCACTCACCCACCACTGCCCCAACACCACCACCTCCCAACCACCACCACTGCCACATCACCACCACAACCAACCCACCACCCACCACAGCCCACCACCTCCCTCACCCACCACTGCCCCAACACCACCACCTCCCACCCTCACCACTGCCCACCACCACAACCCACCCTCACCATTGCCCACCACCACAACCAACCTACCACCACCACCACAATAATAATAATAATAATAATAATAATAATAATAATAATAATAATGATGGATACCTTACGAGAGAGGCAGAGAGACGAGAGAGGCAGAGAGACGAGAGAGGGCAGAGAGACGAGAGAGGCAGAGAGACGATGGTGGTGGGTGGCAGACGGTGGTGGGGGTTGCAGACGGTGGTGGGGGTTGCAGACGGTGGTGGGGGGTTGCAGACGGTGGTGGGGGGTTGCAGACGGTGGTTGTGGTGGGTGTTAGAGAGAGAGGGAGAAGAGGTGGAGGGTGGTGGTTCGTGGAGGAGAGTGGTGGTTCGTGGAGGAGGAGGGACGAGAGAGAGAGAGAGGGAAAGTGAAAAGTGTGAAAAAATTGAAACCGTCTGCTATTTGGGGGTTTTTTGTGTTTCACAACGGGCCGTCCAGGCCTCGACGGTCCGTTGTTTTTTAATTTTTTTTAATTAAATAATAGAGGAAGCTTCCCTTGGAAGCTTTGTGTTTGGGACGGGCCGTCCAGGCCTCGACGGTCCGTTGTTTTTTAATTTTTTTTTAATTAAATAATAGAGGAAGCTTCCCTTGGAAGCTTTGTGTTTGAGACGGGCCGTCTAGGCCTGGACGGCCCGTCTTGATATATAGAGGACGGGTCGTCCAGCCTCAACGAGACAATAACTTTGTGTTTGAGACGGGCCGTCTAGGCCTAGACGGTCTGTTGTGGTCCACTAGTGACAGCCCATCTAGGCCTGGACGGGCCGTCTGTGGCCAATTTTTTGCCTTGGACGGCCCATTAAGGCCTGGACGACCATAATTTTTTTTTTTTTAATTTTTAGTGTATTTTGTCTATTTTAAGCTTGGTATTTGTAGTTTTTATAAAAAAAAAAGGGAGTATATTTTTATAATAAGTATAAATGAACACATACAACAAATTTTTCCGTTCGTCCGGTCCGGTAACATACGATAAGCTAAGTTAAGTCGAAGTATTGAGGTGATCGAACATCAACCCTTTGTATACGGTCGTCATATACCGTCTCCCACTCACTTGCCTCTTCATATCGCCACTTACGCCATGACGGATTCAGTTTTGGCATTGGGGCGCCTTCTGCCAACTCAATCTTGATGAAATGATTTTTGTTAACAAAAGCAAACGATACGAACGCATGTTCTTCAACGCTGTGTGGACCATCGAACATAGGGAAGTACGTCTCACTTTGATCATACGGAGAGAGAAATTGAACAACCACCTTAAATTTCTGAGCAATCAGTAATCCTGAGGCGGGCATCTCCATCCATTGGTCGTGCGTTGCTGGTCCCACTCCAATGTGATCGAATGAGTTGGAGACTCTGTCGTAAGTATCGTAATCCAACTGTCATATGCTTAAGGAGGAGATCGTCGAGAATGAAGACCGGTGGAGGCTAATTTTAAACGAAGTGGATTACGATACTTACGACAGAGTCTCCAACTCATTCGATCACATTGGAGTGGGACCAGCAACGCACGACCAATGGATGGAGATGCCCGCCTCAGGATTACTGATTGCTCAGAAATTTAAGGTGGTTGTTCAATTTCTCTCTCCGTATGATCAAAGTGAGACGTACTTCCCTATGTTCGATGGTCCACACAGCGTTGAAGAACATGCGTTCGTATCGTTTGCTTTTGTTAACAAAAATCATTTCATCAAGATTGAGTTGGCAGAAGGCGCCCCAATGCCAAAACTGAATCCGTCATGGCGTAAGTGGCGATATGAAGAGGCAAGTGAGTGGGAGACGGTATATGACGACCGTATACAAAGGGTTGATGTTCGATCACCTCAATACTTTGACTTAACTTAGCATATCGTATGTTACCGGACCGGACGAACGGAAAAATTTGTTGTATGTGTTCATTTATACTTATTATAAAAATATACTCCCTTTTTTTTATAAAAACTACAAATACCAAGCTTAAAATATACAAAATACACTAAAAATTTAAAAAAAAAAAAATTATGGTCGTCCAGGCCTTAATGGGCCGTCCAAGGCAAAAAATTGGCCACAGACGGCCCGTCCAGGCCTAGATGGGCTGTCACTAGTGGACCACAACGGACCGTCTAGGCCTAGACGGCCCGTCTCAAACACAAAGTTATTGTCTCGTTGAGGCTGGACGACCCGTCCTCTATATATCAAGACGGGCCGTCCAGGCCTAGACGGCCCGTCTCAAACACAAAGCTTCCAAGGGAAGCTTCCTCTATTATTTAATTAAAAAAAAATTAAAAAACAACGGACCGTCGAGGCCTGGACGGCCCGTCCCAAACACAAAGCTTCCAAGGGAAGCTTCCTCTATTATTTAATTAAAAAAAATTAAAAAACAACGGACCGTCGAGGCCTGGACGGCCCGTTGTGAAACACAAAAAACCCCCAAATAGCAGACGGTTTCAATTTTTTCACACTTTTCACTTTCCCTCTCTCTCTCTCTCGTCCCTCCTCCTCCACGAACCACCACTCTCCTCCACGAACCACCACCCTCCACCTCTTCTCCCTCTCTCTCTAACACCCACCACAACCATCGTCTGCAATCCCCCACCACCGTCTGCAACCCCCCACCACCGTCTGCAACCCCCACCACCGTCTGCAACCCCCCACCACCGTCTGCCACCCACCACCATCGTCTCTCTGCCTCTCTCGTCTCTCTGCCCTCTCTCGTCTCTCTGCCTCTCTCGTCTCTCTGCCTCTCTCGTAAGGTATCCATCATCATTATTATTATTATTATTATTATTATTATTATTATTATTATTATTATTATTATTATTATTGTGGTGGTGGTAGGTTGGTTGTGGTGGTGGGCAATGGTGAGGGTGGGTTGTGGTGGTGGGCAGTGGTGAGGGTGGGAGGTGGTGGTGTTGGGGCAGTGGTGGGTGAGGGAGGTGGTGGGCTGTGGTGGGTGGTGGGTTGGTTGTAGTGGTGATGTGGCAGTGGTGGTGGTTGGGAGGTGGTGGTGTTGGGGCAGTGGTGGGTGAGGGGGTGGTGGGCTGTGGTGGGTGGTGGGTTGGTTGTGGTGGTGATGTGGCAGTGGTGGTGGTTAGGAGGTGGTGGTGTTGGGGCAGTGGTGGGTGAGGGAGGTGGTGGGCTGTGGTGGGTGGTGGGTTGGTTGTGGTGGTGATGTGGCAGTGGTGGTGGTTGGGAGGTGGTGGTGTTGGGGCAGTGGTGGGTGAGGGAGGTGGTGGGCTGTGGTGGGTGATGGGTTGGTTGTGGAGGCCTAATTATTATTATTATTATTATTATTATTATTATTATTATTATTATTATTATTATTATTATTATTATTATTATTATTATTATTGTTATTATTGGTAACACACTCGTGGATATGTATTAGGGAAATTTAGGATTAAGGTAGGTGAATCAATATTTGATATGATCTAATTTGTTATATGTCAAAGTAATCAAATGGTTGTGTAAAGGATAGCTATGTCAATGTGTTAGTTTAGGATTACAACTCGGACAAATCGCTTTGTTTTTTTCCCTGCTGCCTAATGTTACGTTTACAATCTTCTAAATTTAATGTTTTGTTTTTGTTTTGCAGATATGGCAAACAGAAACAACCGAAGACGCCGTAACCAGCCTGCGGACGGGAATCCTCTTGCAGGTGGCGACTTGAGAGATTGGCCCTACAGGCACGATAACGACGACTACGAGATCGCGCGCTGGGGTCAGATGGAGCTGCGTCCGATACACGGATCGCGCAGTGTTGACTGGTCCGCATTACGCGCGATCGGTGGAGCGGAGAGGTTTGAGGAGTGGATCCCAGACGACAGCCCTTGGGGGCGGATGTTAGCTGACCTCGACCATGAGTCGTATCGGCCACTGACGATCGAGTTCATCTCGACATTCCGCTACACGCCGCATCCAGCAGGTGTTGAGCCTCCAGTAGGTCCTGACGGCGAGCCTGAGCCTGAGGTACAGTTCCGATTATTCGGACAGCTCTACGCATATACGATGGACCAGTGGGCTACTACTTGCTGCTGGTACAGAGAGGAGGAGCTTGTCCAGGATATGTACACCACGGCCTTGACGACCTTGCCAGACGACATGCTGATGGCCTGGTGGCCCACTATCGGTGGTCGAGCGTATGGGGAGGACGGCGAGAGGTATTATTATTGTTATTCTTTTCATTTAGTTCAGTTCGTTATTATTATTGTTATTTAGTTCGCTTAGTTAATTACTATTGTTATTTAGTTAGTTTAGGTTGTTTGTTTTTGGATTTTTGTAGACGACTTGTGTTGTCTGGTTCGTACAAAAACAGAGGAAACTCTGCCGAAATTTTTATAATGTTATTATTATTCTGTGCAGGATGGATAGGTCCAGCAACATCCGGGACCCTCTGATCCGTTACATACACCGTTTGGTTAGCTGGTCGATTGCCGGACGGTGTAACTGTAACGAGAGGGTCCAGCAGATTGACCTTTTCTACCTCTACTGCATCTTGAGGGGTAGGCCGGTTGCGCTACACAGGTGCTTTGCCGAGTACATCGCGACCTACCCTCATAGGCACCCGGCGGGGGAGATTCCGATTGGTGGGATAGTCACCGCCATCGCGTTGCGTCTTTGCCCGGGCGAATTGTGGACGCATGCTGAGGAGAACAACTTACCTCGTCCGATGATGGCCAGGTAATATTATTATTATTATATATTATAATTTAATATTATTATTATTATTATTATTTATTATTATTATTTAATTTTATATATTATTATTTAATATTATTATTGTTGTTTTGCATTTCAGGCCGTTAAATATTAGGACTATGACGCAGATGAAGGTGGCAGCACGGGTCCCTCGCAGCAACCCACACGCTTATTACCAGCGTGCTTTCGGACCTCCTGGCGACCGTGGCGAGCATTTTGTGCCAGAGCCGCTCAGACATCTCGATGGGCCGATTGCCCCTGAGGTCCAGATGCCACACGTTGCCGACGGCGACCCACCGGTGGATGTAGAGATGCCAGACCCCCCCGTTGATGAGCTACAGCGTCCTGCCCGCGTTTATCATGCTGTCAGGTTGCATGATAGCACGACCCAGGTACTTCAGCAGATCCTGGATCAGTTGGGGTCGATGCGGGGTGACATGGGGTCGATGCGGGGTGACATGCGGTGGCTGTTAGAGAGCGAGAATGAGAGACGACGAGAAGCTGGTTTGGAGCCGCGTCCACTTCCAGATTGGGCGTCTAGCAGTCAGCATGGTGGGGCGTCCACCAGTCAGCCGGGTGGGTCGGATCAGCCGGGTGGGTCGGATCAGCCGGGTGGGTCGGGTTAGACGGGTGGGTTATATTTCTTTGGTTGTACATTTTGAACTCATAGTTTATGTAAAATTTTGGAATATTTATGCTTATTTATGCTTTATTGTTCGTTTTGAATGTTTGGTTTTTATAAATGTTTATTGAACTCATAGTTTATGTAAATTTTTGGAATATTTATGCTTATTTATGCTTTATTGTTCGTATTTTGGTTTTGTTTAGTTCGGCAACATAAACGACATTCGTTCATATTCATATACACAATTATATAAAAAAGATCATATTATACAAATAAAAAAAAACATTTATAAAAAACCAAACATTTATAAAAAACCAAACATCTATAAAAACCAAACATTCAAACCCATTTTAAACATCCACACTACACTTTTAAAAAAACCAAATAATCATCACCTAATCATTGCCAATGATTACCAATGATTGGATTGAAAAACAACCTTTAGACGGGTCGTCTGGGCCTGGACGACCCGTCCTTATGCCTTTTTGGCCCTCCACGGGCTGTCCAGGCCTCGACGACCCGTGGAGGAGTTGTGCAAATAAAAACCCTAGTTGTCTAAATAACCGGACCCTTAATAAATATATCAATTAATAAATAAACAAATTTATAATGCTCCATATCTATTGAATTGAATTCATCTTTTAATAATCCCATGGTTAAGTCGCAAGCATAAAAATCTAAATTTTGATGTAATATTGTACGTAGAGGGGTTGAAGTAGGAAAACGAGAGAATCATTTAAAACACTACTACAACTCTACAAGCAATTAGTATATACTGAATCGAACTAAGTATTTTAGATCGGTAATTTCTTCCATCAGATGTATTATGTATTATCGATGGGCCTGATTAGCATTCAGTTTTCATGTTTCCGAGTATGTAGCAAGCATATTATGGTTATATGTTGTGTGCCAATTCAAGATGAAATGGATCAAGTGGGTTCCGCTGAAAGTCAAGATTTTCATTTGGCGAACTGAGATGGATAGGATCCCAACAAAAGTGGCGCTTCATAGAAGAAATGTTAATTTACCACATCTCAAATGCATTTTATGCGACACGGACTATGAAACAGTAGAACACTTGTTTACAGGTTGTGGGTTTTCATACGGAGTTTGGGCTGCAGTCGGAAGATGGTGCAAAATTGATCCAGTGTATGCTTTTCATGTTACAAACTTGCTGCAGATTGCAAAGGAGTTACATGGCGGGTCTTGGACTAAGAAGATAATATCGGGTATTGTTATGGTTACTATGTGGTCGATTTGGAAAGCCCGGAATAACAAAGTGTTCGGGGGAAAGAATCCAAAGGTTGTAGAGATCGTGGTTGTTGTTAAATCAGTTTCGTATGTTTGGCTTGGAAGTAGATCTCGGTTTAAAGATTTAGTTTGGAAAGATTTGGTTGTTTACCCGTTGTATATGATGTAATGGTTTAGGGTCGGTCCTCGCTTTGTGGACGCGCCACGTTGTTAATGAAGTTCATCTTTCAAAAAAAAATTGTCATTGCCTATTTTGTGTTTGTAAGGTCATTATTTGTAGGTAGGGATGAGCTCGTGACGGTATCGGCACCAACCAATAGCGATCCCGAAAAAACCGATACCGAAAACTTTCAAAACCCAATACCGATATCGAACACATACGGTACGGTACGGTATCGGTTCGGTATCGGTATGGTATCGGTATTTTACCTTAAAATACCGATACCATACTGATCCCGTACCGATACCGATAATACCGAAACCGAAAACCTCTAAATATGGGTACCGATACCGATACCGAACACCCTCGGTTCGGTACAAGATCGGGATCGGGACGGTATCGGTATTCGGTATTCGGCCTTGTATGCTCATCCCTATTTGTAGGTGAATCCTTACTTAGAGGTTTATTATTTTTTTTAGCGATCAAGAAATGATGTCCCGACTACCCAGGGTACCCACCAATTGGTTACAAAAGCACCACATACGTCCATGGGTGAAGACACGTTTTAGGTACCCGCCAAGCCACCAGTTCCGGGGAAAAGCTGACCCCCCCTCACCCGCACGAAAACACGACAGTGGAAAATCAGTAAAACCCGATGGGATCAAAGATCGAACCTGACACCTCAAAGAGTGTATGGTTCCAAATTCCAGGGTGTATCATTCTTAATTAAGGAGTGTATGGTTCCAAAATTCTTTCAAATAAAGCTTCCCATTTCTTTAATAACTATATTCGTGACTTCGTGTGCTCAACTTCCATTTGCCATTGAACGTTTATTTAAATATTTAAAGTAGGCAAGCGCATACATCATCTAGAGTAGTAGTTGAGATTGCACCGCACTTTTTTGTGCATTTCTTTTGTAAAACAAAATAGGTAGTTAGTTGTATGCAAAGAACAAGAGAACTTAGTGTCTTGGGTTTATAAAATGGAACAAAAATGAGGGAGTTTTCATTTCCATCTTTCTTGACTCTTTCTGTTTTTCTTTTCTTTTTTCTTTTGGTCTCAAGTAACTAAAAATGAATCAACAAGTTTATTTTTATATATCTAACCAAAATTACTTAAATTGCCGTTTATTTGAAAATAAACGGTTTTTAATGTCCAATTAAAGTGCTTCGCAATGGTAAAAAAAAATTAAAAAACACAAGGCGACTAAAGTTAGTCATCCACGATTCGCCAGTGCAACATTTAGAGAGCAAAAGAGAGAAACTAGTTTAAAAAATGTTACGAATGGCACAAAACCTATCTATGCGCGCAAGCCCATAGTTTTGGTCTCTTATTCGTGTTTGGAAATCTGCACAAATTCAGACTTTCCAAGCTATCAATTCCAATTGATTGTTGAAGCCCTTCTATGCATACCACGAGTGGGAGTAAAACCTAAAAATAATAGCTTTTGAAATATCTTGACTCGTTACTTGTAACCTGTAAACCTCCGGACTTGAAGGTTTTTCATCCAATTTTTGGATGACTACTTTTTATCATTTTGTCATATCAAGTTCTTCATGTTCATATTTGTCACACCCTCAAAATCCACTTGCGGAGTTTTACCGCGAGGCGCATGACAAACCAGGATCCAAACCAACGATCACAATAAACAAGTCTAAATGAACATAATGCAATTTCAAAACATAGTTTAAAATCCCCGTTTACAGCGGAAGCTTATTCAAATAAAATCCAACATAAATAAATCAAGTTCAATGTTTGTGAAATCATGCAACTCTATCTAGACGCCGTGCAGACGCGTGCGCCCTAGTTCCATTGTGCTACCTTAGCGACCTGAGAAAACATGTAAAAGTTTACGTCAGCACAAAAATGCTGGTGAGTTTACAGGTTTTGTATCCAAGTACCAAGTCCACCTGTCCATACTATAACAAATAGAAAACCAGTATACGCTAGCTAGGCGTACGTTTTGTTACTACCACGATTGGAAAACCATTACTAACTCGAATACCAAAAGTATGCCCGATGTATGTTCCTGTTGTTCCTGTTGTTCCTGTTTGAGACAATATGCACCCGCCGACCCTCCAAGTCGACGAGCGGGGTTGGTCACTCCCAATAGCGCTATTCACATTTCCCCGTTGTGCAAACCCGCACATTCATGGTTCCCCCCGGGACTTCCAAAGATCGTGTAGTACACAAGAGAAACCCATAGTATGACAGTAGTTACCAAATAATCGTTTTAACACATGTTTTCTCCCCCGAAAGTATGAAACCAGTTTAAAAGAGGGGCCGTAAACTCACCTTAAGTTCCGTTACTCCTTAACCCGAGTAACTCAGCTGCTATGCTAGTCCCGTAAAGCGGCGACCTAACATACGACAGTTACAAGTACTTAGACTAATAACCCGCAGGTTAATTAGTCCCTAGATGTCTAGACCATAACCAAGTTCGTTTGAAAACACCGTGACTGTTTAACCGACCCAAAGTACAAGACTCGACATCCCATTGGTGACCCGAGACTCCCCGTGTTATGTTTACGCTCTAAAACATACAATAACGCAAGTACACTTAACATACGTTAACGCACAACAAGTTATAGCACATAGTTCACGTATCACCGAAATACATCCAAATATATGTTACCAAGTTATTAGACATGTTACGGGGTTCCTAGCATGTTTCTACATGTCAAATCGGTCCTCGGAATGCTAATTTACACTTACTGCAGCAGTACACGCGATTAGGAAAAGTCAACTAGCATTTAGGTTGGTCAACTAGCAATTAGGAATCCTAATCGCCACTATTATAGGCGATTGGGCTATACCATATGAAATTATTAGCATTTAGGGCTAATCACATGAACTTACTAGCAATTGGGGCTAATCACATGAACTTACTAGCAATTGGGGCTAATCACATGAACTTACTAGCAATTGGGGCTAATCACATGAACTTACTAGCAATTGGGGCTAATCACATGAACTTATAGGCGATTGGGGCTAATCACATGATATTATTGGCGATTAGCACCCCAATCGCATGAGTTATAGGCGATTAGCATTGCTACTCGCCTGTAACCATGCTGTTCCGGTTTTTCGCGCGTTTAACACTCCAAATCAGATCCAGAACGTGTGTAACTACCCAATATCATCCCAAACACTATCCTAAACATGTTTAACCCGAAACCCTTCGTTCAACCTCGTATAATCAGTCCTGCATGCAACCAAAGCAATCCAAACACCATTCACATAGCATGCAACATCAAACAAACACATGTAATCATAACCCTATTATCCAATTACTGAGATTTCTATCATCATACTATCAATATCAATTCTGACCTAGCATGATAACACATCAAATCATCATCAAGAATCATAAAAATCCTATCTTTCTAATCATACACACCCATAACGCATGTATATTAGTTATAATCCGATTAACAACCCTTATTGACGATTTTCAGAAAGCTTTTTCGTTTATGAACAGGTCTGGACCATTAGGGATTTATTAAAAACGTTTATAAAGATTCATGGATGGAAACCAAACCTTATGATTATGAAAGAACGATGGATTATGCTTGAATCCTTGTGTTTTGATCAAAAATCGCGTTCCAGAGGTTGTGTGTGTGTTGGGGCAGGTTATGGGACGACTAGGGTTTGTATAATGAAGTTTATGAGGTCAAGTATGGTATTTATAGTCGTTTTTAGTCGTCCAGCCCGTAACACGCGATTATGCAGCTTTACACGCGATTAGGAATCCTAATCGCATGAACAGTAATGCATTTGGGCCTAATCGCATGAACAGTCATGCAATTGGCCCCCCAATCGCATGAACAGTCATGCATTTGGGCCTAATTGCATGAACAGTCATGCATTTAGCCCCCTAATCGCCCATAGGGGCTAGTTTCGTGTGTTTTGCGCGTTAAACCCCGTTTTAACATATGTTAACACATATTCACATACCGACAAGTCACATAATGATTGTAAACACATAACACATGTAAATACACATATTCACCCTCGTTCACCAATTCCCGGGACTCGAGACTCGTATGTTCCGTATGCCCTGACGATCCTACAAATCGTCACCGTTTGTACACTTGGTTAAGGACCGACATCTAATGAACCTCTAGACCAATATCCAATGATCCTCTAGACTAAACCGATAGTTCCCGAACCATAACCCGACTTAACTAACCCAGTTAAGTACAATATACGCGTGACTCGCTAAGGTAGACTTTCATCTAGACAACGTTGTTAACCAGAATTTGCCGGGTGTCACATCATCCCCACGTTAAAAGAATTTTCGTCCCGAAAATTTGTACAAGTACAGAAAGAACAAAAGAAATAACGAAGGAAACAAGCAAAATGTAGAAACCAAAAGAGAGAGGTTTACCCGAGTTGTCACAATATTAGAAATAAAATACTTAAGTCTAGATGTTTCATTCACCTTCATTTTGTACATACTTACCTTATCGTGAAGCATTATAAGATATTTACATGGTAGATGTGTGTGTATAAGTTAACATACACTATAAGAAAATAATATTAGCCGGACTATATTTAGAAATAATACAAATTATAATTAGGTGAAAGAATAGGTTGCTTGCCTTCTTCCATTCATCTCAATACTATATATAATACAACTACCATCCTATATTTTTGGATGGAGATAATTACAATTTAATGCCTAATTATAATTTATATTATTTCTAAATATAGTCCGGCTAATAAATAAAATGGGTCAGAAATAAAAAAAAAGTTTAAAGGATCAAAGAGTAAAAATAACAACAAAATTGGCTCACAAAATAGTAACAGCAGCCACAAATGGGCTATAGACTCATAGATGAAATTTCAAAATCTAAAGTTACCGACGAAATATGCACCTTGACAGTCACATAGAAAGGACGTAAATGTAAAAAAAGAAAACACATCATCATACACATGTTGACAAAGCCATACAAAGAACCAAAGCTCCAAAATGTGATACTTTCCCGGAGGGACCACAAATGTCAAAACCAATAAATATGAAGGATTAAAGGGTTTACATAAAACACACAAAACCATGGGCGCATCTTTCTACGGGCCAGACGAGGTCTCAGCCCACCCAACTTTTTCGCTTCGTAGTGCAAAATTTGCCAAACTTTACCAAAAAAATTTATATGTATTAAGTCCGGCCCTACCATATTGAGTTCGGTTCTACCATGTTTTTTGTTAAAGATCCACCACTGCACAAAACCCAAAAGGTCCAAATCCACCAAAGCTATATTAGGTTAGTGAATTATTGATTTTTATACTCACATCAATAATTTATCTTTAATTATGCGATTTAAGATTTTTTTTTTTCTGAATGGCAATTTAAAATATTGATTGCTTAATTTTCAAGCCCTAAAAAACATAGATTAAAACCAAATTAGAGAACAATAAAACCCAGATAACACGAAAGGTATAGAAACCTAAACTACCAACCCATTTCAATCAACCAGAAACCAAATTGTTTTGACGAGGTTTGGTTTTAGGGAATACTTGAATCATATGTATCCGTAACCAAACACATCAAAATGTTAAAACTTACCTTTACAAAAATGCAATTTAATAACTAGTAGACAATTAAATATTAAACAATACTTTTAGGTATAATTTAAATAATAACTTTAAGAATTCTCTAAAAAGAAATTAAAAAATGTATATCTCATTTTCGAAGTAAAGGTGCTATTTATTTTAGCTCAAAATGGTAAGAACATCAATTTTGAAGTTTGAACGTCAATGATTGTATAAACAAACTCAACCACTACCTACCTTCCTCCCCTTCTAGTAAGATACATCAAATTATTAAACTAATTGCTGGCAACTTCAAGGGTTAATTAACCTTTGTTATATAATAGTTAATTTAATCAAGTTTGAATTTATGAATAATATGTCAGTATTATATATTACGTTTTGTCTAAATTCAGTACATAAGATGCCTAAAAATCAAACTGGGAGGTAACAAATCTATGAAATGGCTCGTTAAAGTCTAATATAATTTTTAGCTTTAATTGACTTTTCACCTAATATGTTTTCGAGAACATTTTTTAGGCTTCACTGGGATAACAATATTACCTGACATATAATAAAAATATATTACTGAACCAACCAAATTAATAACTCTATCTATACGTTAAAAATATATGACTGAACCAGTATATACCAATGTAGGTTCTTAAAAGTTGGCTTCAATTAGAGTAGTTTTTATGCATTAAATTCAACCGTCTATCTCTTAAGAATTAGGTATATACAGTTACTAATTGGAGACAAATACGGTTACAATTTGTTTTATAGTTATTCACAAAAAAATGATTACGGCAATAAATTTTAGCGTATAAAACATACAACAATCGTGGATTTTTAAAGCTTTGAGGGGTGGTCACTAGTGGAGCGACCATCACCAACATCTACCTTGGAGCCATGCCATCACTACCCTCCACCATCCCTATCCCTTGGTTTCACCCGCCCACCAATATTCCTTCTCTCCTTCGTGGTCATCATGAAAATTTTTACCATATTCATGAACATGATCATCATGATGGTGTGCAAATCATAGCTACGAGTGTCATGTCACTCTACGAAGCCTTCACAATCACCACACTCTGTGGCCTTATTTGGATTAATATGAAATTATAAACTAAGGGGATGTTTGGTAGCCTCTTAATGATTCATTAAGAGACTACCTATTCATACCCTCTTAACCATTAAGACGCAATAAACCATTAAAAGATAACTTTTTAATAAACCGTTAAGAGGCTACGAAACAGTACGTCCATTATTCGTCAATTTCATTTAAGAACCCGAAATTTTATACATAGAATAACTCTTCTTTGAATTTCATTAAATGTCATAAACGTTTCAAATATTTTTCTCCCTCACATTTGTAAAATAAAATTGTACAAAATGCTTTTAAATTTGTACAATCCATGTTTTCAAATGGAAACATATCTTTCATTCTTCCAAAACTTCAAATTTCACCTGCCAAAGTACAAACATATAGAAGTAAAGTCTATTTTAACCACGGTCGTTGTTTCCTTGGTCAATATCAAACGTTCATACCTTCCTCTTGACACGTTTCTTCTTCCTCTCTCTCTCTCTCTCTCTATATGTATGTCTATATATACACACACAACATATGCAAAATTCAAAAACTTGTGTACCAAAACCACAAAAGAAATGATTAACAAAAGCTTAAGATCTTCTTCAATCTTGATTGTTCTTTTCATCATCTTGTGTGTACCTTATGCTATATCTCAAGAAGTTGGTGAGCTCCTATATATATAATATATATATATATAGTCTTGGAACTTAAACTTAAATAGTTTGAATGTTTTTCTTTGTTTTGTTGTTCAATCTTAAAATACTATGTTAATGATGGTGTGTAGATGATGAACATGAGTTCAGTTATGATGTGAATAGTCCGGTCGGGCCGGATCATTGGGGAGAGATCCATTCAGACTGGAGCATGTGTAATCAAGGAGACTTGCAATCTCCAATTGATCTCACACATAAAAGAGTTCAAACAACTTCACATCTTGGAAGACTTGATAGAGATTATAAAGATGGAAACGCGACTCTTATTAATCGAGGTCATGATATGATGGTATGTACAATTTGGGTCTAATAACATATATATGTGTTATAAATAGCATTCAATACTCGTTTTTTATGTGTTATATACATATCCAACACTTTTTTTTTTAAATAACAACGGAGTAAAACCAAAACTCTAAAGATATGGAAATGTATCCTATAACCACAACCTATTTATAGAAAGATCTATAGATAGGGTTGATTACTGGAAATCTTAGTTTCCCCTTATGCGATGTTAAGGTATTGCCTACAAGTTAAGCCTAATGTTTTGAACATTTGAATTATTCGACCCTTCTAAACAAAAGTTTCTGAATCTGCCACTGCATACAAGTCGTTTTAAACAGTAGTTATGATATTTGATCAACTTAACAATATTTTTGTCTAATTTATAGTTGAGATGGACCGAGGGGGCAGGACATATTACTATAAACGGAACGGAATATCACCTTAATCAGCTTCATTGGCACACCCCTAGCGAGCACACTGTCAATGGGCGAAGGTACCATGATGCATTACCATATGTATTTACTTAAAGGAAATAACGTAACATTTTTATTTTAGTTAATTTACAATACAAAATTATGAATCTTTGTTACATGTATATAGATACAATCTGGAGCTACATTTGGTTCATCAGAGTACAGATGGAAAAATTGCAGTGATTGGAATAATGTACAAAATTGGTCGTCCTGATTCAACTTTATCATTGGTATGTCCATAAACCTGTCTTTTAATAATATTAAACTTTTAGATAGTGTTTATTGATTTGAAAGTTGAGGGGTCGGGCTCCTTTCTTCCTATTTAAAGGAATCTAACGGTCATTTTTTGTTTTGTTTTTATTTTTATTTTTTACTTATTTAAAGGAATCTAACGGTCATTTTTTGTTTTATTTTTAATTTTTACTTATAAGGCGTTTTGCTTAGGTGTTTAGGCTTTGGTATGTCTGTTTCGTGATTTTCATTTGTTTTGGTGTACCTCTAGCTTCTTGCTATGTTGTTGATGGAATATAAGTAGGGCTGCAAACGAACCGAACGAACACGAACAAGGCCTTGTTCATGTTTGTTCGTTAAGGAAATTGTGTGTTCATGAACAGTTCATGAACACTTACCGAACGAGTTTTTTTTGTCCGTGTTCGTTTGTTAAGAGAATACCCGTGTTCGTGTTCGTTTGTTCACGAACACGCACGAACGTCAATGAACACAAACAAGTGTTTATGAACATAAACGAACACAAAGAAGCATTCATGAACATACACAAACATAAACAAATCTATATTGACTTTCGACAAGAACGAAACATATACTTAGTAGTGAGCGTGAAGACTAAAAGTAGGGTTATTGATCTCATATAATCATATATTTACCAACATAAATTATTTGTTTATTTATTTACTTAGGTAAAATAAATAAAAATAAAAGAATTTAAAAAATTATAAAAATTAAAAACCCTATTAAACTATTGAACACAAACGAACACGTTACCGAACGTTCAGGAACATAAACGAACAAACGCGGCCTCTGATCGTGTTCGTTCATTTAACTAAACGAACGAAAATTTTTGTTCGTGTTTGTTCATTTATTAAACGAATGAACACAAACGAACTTCCTGCCGAACGGTTCATGAACCGTTCGCTGAAAGTTCGGTTCGTTTGCAGCCCTAAATATAAGTTTTCTTCTCCGTTAAAAAAACACCAGTTTAAATCAAGTATAAAAAATGTTATGATTCTCTCTAGTTTTTATGCGTAAAAACTCAAATTTGATGAAAAAAACTCAAAATTCCATCTAATTTTTATGTCTAAAAATTTTCGATTCTACAACTTATTTATTCGACATACTAATTTTGGTATTTATTTTTTTAAATACGATCAGATGGAACCATATTTTAAAGCATTGGCTTCTACCAAAGGAGTCGAGATGAACGTAGGGATTATCGATCCACGAGAAATAAAAATTGGGAGCAGAAAATATTATCGATATATTGGGTCACTTACAACTCCTCCATGCTATCAAAATGTTATTTGGACGATTGTTAAAAAGGTAATAACTTATTTCAATAAAATTAATGTCACCTTACCATAAACAATTAGATTTATGTCATATGTTAATAAATATAAATGTCGCTTTGAAATATGTCAGGTGAGAACGGTCTCTCGAGAACAAGTGCATGCAATTCGCGAAGCTGTCCACGATGTAAGCTTCTATATATGTTATTATATTAAATGTTGTCTGAACTATGAAATATGATAAAATACAAATTCAATTGAATTTGATAGGGACATTTAACAATATGAAAATCGTAATATATGCAAATATATTGAATTTATGATTTATGATGTTAGATTTTTAGGTCAACCGTTACATGTAATTAAATATAAGCAGTGCTTTAATCTTAGCTTATGGTATTACAGGATGCAGATGCTAATTCAAGGCCAGTTCAACCTTTGAATAACCGTTGGATAAAGCTTTATCGACCCGATGATCAACCAAATAACTAATTGTGTACAACAATTTTGATTAATTTGTAGCTCAATTATGTATTTGATTGATTAAATTTATATGGTATGATTAGTTGTATGCATAAATAAGATTCAATGTTACTATGCTTATTTTGTGATTATATTTGAAACGTGTAAATCGGTCACTAGTGAAGAATATACATACTATAATGCTTAGAATATCCAATACGACAATATTATGTAATGTAATGTATTGAAAACACAGGCGAGACAAACAATTTTACTAGGTTAAACAACAATATTTAGTGTCGCCAGTTCGACCACTAGCTAATGGGTCTGATACACATAAACCGGCTCGTTTTGAGGTGAAAAATAATAAGTTATGAAGCTAACTAATATGCATCTTGTTGCAAAAGATATGTTGATGTTTTCCAATAATGGTAATTTTTATATACGTACACCTAATAAAGACATTACATAAAGCCCTGTATAATATGTATTTTCATATTTTACTTATAAATTTTTTTTTAAATATAATGAGATGATTTCATTTCTTTGATGTGTAAGATTATCTTTTTTTTTTTCTACACAAACATCCAATTAAATCATCATTGTTGTCGGGCCAGTTACAACTATAAAGTTAATAAGCCTGTGTTTGGTGGTTAATGAAAAGTTTAATTTTCAAACAAAAAAAACAACAATTATAAAGTTAATCATACGGGATTATAACAATATATTTGTATCTGATATGTTTGGGCCCGTTAGTTGTCCTTTTCCCAAGAGAATCATTAGAATGGACAACTATAAAACGACATAACATAGATATTAAATAAATTAAAGTAAAATCTTTAATCACAAATCTCAATGATTTTATTGTTTTAAACCAAATTAGGCCAGTTGTTCCACTAATATTTTCTATATAATTGACGCTTACTATAATTCACCATTCACTATACAGGTTGGTAACATTATAGAATGTAAGGTGTTTCATGATTGAGTTGACATATTAATTTTTCTTTTTTTTTGAAAATTGAACTTCATTAAAAACAAACCGAACCGACTACTGTCTCCAAGACAGAGAAAGTAGCGGAACACCAGACAAACAAACAATAAACAGTCACGTTACATCAAATAAACACCAACAATTCCAATCTACTACCCCGCCCTTAAACCTATGTTTATACCATAAAAAACCCAAGGACTTGATATCCGCCACCATACCCACCACATTGGGAGCTAAACCATTGAATATCTTCTCATTCCTCGCTCTCCATAGCCTCCAACACGCAATAATAATTATGCCGTGAAGAATCATCTTCTTTACACCCGACACACCACTATGGTCATGCAATCTAACCAAATCCTTAACATGAAAAACGAACGGTCTAGGAATGTTACACCACTTAGCTATCTCATCCCAAACTCCCAACGCCATAACGCAACCAGTGAGAACATGTTCTATAGACTCGTCGTACGAGTCACACCACACACAAAAAAGATTATCAATAACTATACTTCTTCGAACAAGTGCCAACTTAGTAGGAAGACGATCCAAGAACGCGCGCCACATAAAAATATTGCATTTGTTTGGCACCCAAGAACTCCAAGAAAAATCGAAGGAGGAAACACTAACCGGAGTACCGCGTAACCAACGTTTGACGAGAGGCACCTCGAACCCACTATAAGACCCGGTAGCCCAAAACCAAGAATCATCTCTATCCTCCATGGAAACCGATTGAAGCAAACCCTCTAACAAGCTTCGTTCAGCCAATTCCTCAGCTGAAAGCGGAGCTCTAGACCACTCCCACACCACGACGCGAATATCACCAACATACTTAAGGCGCACATTAATCACAACCCTTTTATTCTTCTCGAGAGCAAAAAGAGCCGGAAAAGAGACTCTAAGCGGCTCTGTACCCAACCACCAATCTAACCAAAACCGAATTTGCCTACCATTCCCGAGGACCCCCCGAATAATACCATTCAAACCAACCCCTTCCACCTTATGTTTATTCCAAAAATTAGCGCAATTTTTCCACACACCCGTAAAGGCATTATTACAAGGCACAATACCCCAACTCCTCGAAGACCCATGGATAGCTATAACCACTCTACGCCACAATGCATTCGGTTCGTTAAGAAACCTCCAGTGCCATTTGACTAACATAGCATTATTATTAACCTCAAGAGGCACTATCCCCAACCCCCCGTCTTTAACACTTTTCGTAACAACCTCCCATGCAACCCAACTCATCTTTCGAACCTCGTCCGAACCACCCCATAAGAAACGTCTCATCAATCCCTCAAGATCACCAATAATCTTCTTGGGAGCCTTAAAAAGAGAAAAATAATATGTCGGAAGACTATCCAACACCGACTTAATCAACGTTAAACGCCCAGCAATAGATAAATTATTAGCTTTCCACTTCGAAAGCCGACGCTTAAACGAAGACACTACAGGCTCCCAATTCGTCACTCTATTCATGTTGGCCCCAACCTTGATGCCCAAATACGAAAAAGGCAACGTACCCTGTTTGCAACCAAGCTCAGCTGCCATGCCAACAATCTCGGTATCCTCGACACCCACACCAAAAAGCACTGATTTGTGAAGATTAATCTTCAACCCTGAACATAAATAAAAAATACGAAGAATACGTCTAATATTAGTAAAATTAAAAGAGGACCACTCCCCCATGATCATAGCATCATCCGCATAAAGAAGATGAGACATAGATGGACCGTCATTAGGAAGCTGAACCCCATGAAAAGCACCAATGTCACACGCCTGCTTCAACATCCCTGAAAACGCCTCCATCAAAATAATAAATAAGAAAGGGGAAAGCGGATCACCTTGACGAATGCCCTTTTGACAACCAAATTCAAAAGTAGGAGACCCATTAACTAAAACCGCAGCTCTAGAAGAAACCAAAATACCACGAATCCAAGCACACCAAACATCAGGAAAACCCATCTGCGCCATAACGGACAATAAAAACTCCCAATTCACATTATCATAAGCCTTATCGAAATCAATCTTGAATAAGAATATTTTCCTTTCCCTCTTCTTTGCCCAGGTAATGATCTCATTTGTCATTAACGGACCATCTAAAATATATCTACCAGACAAAAAAGCCGACTGATTCTCAGACACAAGACCACCCAAGACCGACTTCAACCGAATCGCCAAAACCTTAGAAACCACTTTGATAATACTCCCAATAAGACTGATAGGTCTGAAATCCCCCAGATTCGAGGGGTCACCGACCTTAGGAATCAACGTAATAAAAGAAGATCCGACCCCCGGACTAAACCGTCTAGCCTCATGAAAATAATCCATAATAGCTACAAAATCAGGCTCGAACAAATCCCAAAAATGTCTAATGAATCTAAAATTAAATCCATCAGGCCCCGGGGCTTTATCCGCACCACAATCAAAAACCGCACGTTTAATTTCCTGAACCGAAAACTGGGCCACCAACCCTTCAACCATCCCACCATTCAAAACACCCAACCCATAGCACCTAAGACTCGGGCGAGTACCCAAAATCTCCTTAAATTTTTTCTGAAAAAAACGCATAACCTCCCTTTTGATAATAACCGGATTCGTCTCCCACCGCCCATTAACCTCCAACCCAGGAATATAATTAGACACCTTTCGTTTATTAATAAAACCATGAAAATACCTCGAATTATCATCCCCATGAGAAGCCCAATTACACCTAGCCTTCTGCTTCAAATCACGATGAGAAAACTCATCTAATTCACCAATACGACGCTTAATTTCAGCCAATGACCACGCCTCATCCTCGGAAAGCGAACGAGTTTCCACAGCAAGATCAAGCTCATTTAACTCAACATTCAAAATACGGCGTTCTTCCAACTCACGAACCTTAACACCATCCGCCCACTTAGTAATATTCTTACGTAGCCACTTGAATTTTGATAATAGGACATAATCCGGGTGACCAACAAATAAACCCTCTTCTAAGGATTTGCGAACCACCGAATCAAAATCATCCCGACCAATCCACGAATTATAGAATCTAAACGGTTTAGGCCCGAAATTTCTCGAACCTGTCTTCAGCAATAAAGGACTATGATCAGATTTATACCTTTCTAGAGCGATGTACTCAGCACACGACCACTCCATAAAAACCTCCCAACTCACAAAAATTCTGTCAATTCGGCTCAACTTATCACCTACAAAAAACGTAAACCGCCTCCCTTTCAAGGAATACTCATGTAAATCCGACTCATCAATAAAATCATTAAATTCATTAGCCTCAACCGCATTAAAAATAGAATTCCGTCTTTCTTCCACAAATCTGACTGAATTGAAATCTCCAGCCACTATCCACCGCCCGTCCCCTTCCCCGACCAATCTTTTAATATCAGCTCACAATACACGCTTAGCATTAATATTCTGAGGAGCATAAACATTAAGCACAAAACAGGGACAACCACTACCTTTAATCACCCCAGAGATAAGAAGCCAATTAGAGTTTTTAACCACCCTATCCATCACAAACACTTTAGGATCCCAAATGGACAACAAACCTCCCGACCTACCCGTAGAAGGAACCCAATCGTAATTAAAATCCCCAAACCCCCAAAAACGGTCAATGGCCACCGTATCCAAAGAACCATACTGCGTTTCCTGAAGCATAATAAAACTAACCTCATTCTTAGCCCGAAGACTACGAACCCAATCCGCTTTACCAGGAACCCCTATACCACGAATATTCAAAGACAACACATTCATTGAGCACCGTCTTGATAACCTTCGTCACGCAACGTCTCTTTAACATTTGAAAAAAAATTACCCAAGTTTTCCACCCCCAAAGCTGTACTCAACTCCACCGTTGCATTCGCCTCCACCTCGAGCACATTATTTTTAGACATATCATAATTATTCACTTCAACGTGACCCGAAGTGTCAACTATACAATCCACCACACCGTTTGAAACCCTTTGGTTGAGATCAGGCGTCACAAACACGTCATCCCCACTCGCATAATTGCAACCATCCGGCTCACTATTATTAGATAAAATGCCAATCAACTTATCCAACCCAAACATGTCATTATTTTCCCTCGGTCTTTTCTTCGGACGCTCGAGAGAACCACTACCCTCACCCCTATTTTTAAACAACGTTTTACGCCTAAACTTCTTCCTACTATTTGGCACCACAGAATGAACATCATGTGTATTATCCAAGCCGTCGTTCATTGTAGCTCCACGAGAATTAGTGGCCTCCCCACTTACCATGCCAATATTAATTCCACTCCCTTCATTACCCACAACAACACTTCCCACCTCCTCCTCCCGTAACACTTCGTCTTCCATCATTTGTTCATGAATGAACCCATTTTGCTGCATACAAACAGTAACCGGTTCCTCCGCTGGTGACACAGACCCATCGTCGTCGTCCACTACACACTCGGGAATCCATTCACCAATATCTTCGTCGACCCACACCTTGAAAGTTATACCCCTCCAACTAATGTCCACCCGATCCGAAATACGGTGACATTCTTTGCACAACACACCAATAAAAGCGTATGCAAAATTATTGGCATCACCTGATAAAGACGCCGATTGTACGACATTACCAAATCGACTCCCAATCAAATCAAAGACGTGATCCAGCGCCAACTGAGCCGGTACCCCATGAACTTGGAGCCACGCTATACGTCCCTCTTCCACAGAAGTAGTACCAGTCCAACCCTCTAGATATTCAAACCAAATAGACCATGACTCTTTATCGCTAAGAAACCCATCCGCATCCCGACTATCATAGAAAACCAAGACAACGGATAAACCTCCCAAGTACTTAACATCTAGCGACGTCCATCCCTTCTTTCGAACCAACGATTTCAACGACGTCAGTGTATTAAAATCTACCACCCTCCCCACAAGAGCACTTCCGTTCCAATGCGAAAATCGTTCCACTGAATCATCCACGTTAATCACGTCCACTTTATTCCGGTTTAACAATGAATCCACGAATGACCGACCATTACCAACAAACCCATTGGCCGATCCATTCCCATCAGTTTCCGCAGACGTAGGTTTTGCATGAGGTTTCTCAGTTGTGTATGCCGGCTTTATGCCATCTACGGTAGCCGACCTAGACACCTTCTCACCATCAACGAACCGAGCAATCGTAATAAACAACTTATACGAACCAATCCACACATCCGATAACTCTTCCTCCAAACGTCTAATATCATTAACCTCTGAAAACGAAACGAAAGAAAACCTCTTACCCCACCACCCTAAAAAACTAAAAAAACATAAATTAAAAATAAAAATTCAACACCTACAACCACCTTTAACCCCAACAACCACCAGTGTATTTTAATTGTTGCATTTGTTGTTTTCCCGCATAATACCATGTCAAAAACAATAAAAAATATTATGCTTAACTCCAACACATGATGCCTACATGTCAATTCATATGTCTTCTTAGCCTTTTCATCCTTTGTAGATGAACCTTTATCAAAAACACATATATTCTAAAACTATATATTAGAGGTAGGCTTGTAAATGAAAAGAACGAACACAAACGAGTTATGTTCATGTTTGTTTATTTAAGTTTTACCGAACAAACGATCAGACACAAACAATTAAACGAACGGGGTTTTCTGGTTCATGTCCGTTTGTTAAGAAAATGTATGTGTTCATGTTTGTTTATGTTTGTTCACTATTAGTATAAACGAACGGTTTGTGTCATAATCCTTAATAATAATAGACTAATCTGTAATGGGTGATACTTTAATTTTATATAACACTAAATTGTAATGTGTATAGCAGTATTAAATGATAATAGTAATGAACAAAAATAAACAAACAACCAAAATCAATGAACATAAACAAACGAATGTTTACAAACATAGTGAGTAAACTTAAAAAAAATGTTCACGAACATAAGTGAACCAACAGGACATGTGTTCATATTCATTTGTTTAACTAAATGAACATAAGCAACCGTTCTATCGAATGGTTGACGAATCGTTTACTAAATGATTGGTTCATTTACAAGCCTAGGCATATTAAGTACTAATCGTCATTCCAACAAAATTTTGTAGCCCTTTAATGTATGTATGTGAGAGTTTGATAAGACGTCAGGAAATGAGCGTAAAACATATAGACCACTTACTTTTAAATCCTATCAAGGTTTTTCATCCGCCTTTATGGAACAAATTTTACCCATTTTTTCACTTCAAATTCAAACTCAAGTTCGATTTCAAACACAATACTTTGAGTCTTTATGATTCACCTCAACTCCACTATGGACATAACTCACCTCGTAGTGAATTAGCTTTTGCCTTAAAAATAGTAACATAAAAATAACATAAATTAATTTATCTCCGTGTGTGTATAGACGTAAATAAATATTTGTGTCCAGAGTTACTTAACATTATTTATGTAAGTTGATTGTGTCGCGGTATGCACACTGTATTTTCTATCATTGTGTGATATTGATTATGAGCTTTCCTTTTGTTCTTAGAAAATGTGCATTAAAATTATTCAAAAATACTATTGTGGCTCTTAAGGTTTAATATTGAGCCTTGTATACATTTTTATGCAAATTAAACAACATTTTGGAGGACTTGTTGTAACAATAATATTGTAAGTAAAAGACTAGCAACTTCTGAATGGGTAAGTGTTAAACCAGTAAGAGGTATGAATCATTAAGTGTTGAACCAGTAAGAGGTCTGAATCATTCAGACTCAGTATAATGCTTTTCCATTCAGAGGAAAATGTTTGACCGATTCAAACATCTGCTGACGAAACAAACAGTCTGAATAGGTTATGTCTGATTGATTTAAACATCTATCTCATTAAGTGCTCGTTAAGAGCTAAAACAAACAGCCCTAAATGAAACAGTAAATTAAGGGATTTAACTTCTATTGATAAACTTGGGCTCAAAACAAGGAGGTGGGAAAAGAGATACGGTGTGAGATGGGAATAGAATAATCAAAACCAATTCATTCATGACCTCACACACTCCTCTCATGCCCTTTTTTGAGCTAGTACCGATCTAAACCATTAATTTTGATGGATTTCTTTCGACCCAGCTGCTTCTTCTCGATCCTATTTGACCCGTCTTGTCTGATCCTTGAACTTGATTTACTAGGCCCGTGTCATGCACAACACTTGTAATCGTTATTGGTTCGTCAACGTTATGTAAAACAACTCTATGTTGAAGAAGTCCTTGAGTACTGTGTGACTATAATATGTCCCATTTAGTTATAGTAAAAAAAAATTATGTAATTCAGTAACGTCTTATTTCTTATAGTAACCAGTCTTTTGATCGCTTATCGTAAAGAAAAGGCAATGCGATTCTTTTATGTTCATAGAGTCATTAATTTGTATCTTTCAATTAGGGTTGTTCACGAGCCGAGCCGAACCGAACGGACCTTTGCTCATGCTTGGCTCATTTACAAACCGAACCGAGCTGAGCGGCTCGTTTACAATCGAGCTGAAAAGCGAGCGAGCATTTTTCGAGCACAAATTTTTCGAGCGAGCGGCGGGCGAGAAACGAGCGGAGAGTAATTCAGACAACTATGAAATTGGGATTTTATCTTCAATTTTTTTGTTGTCGAGTGACAACTAAGGTGGAACTGTCCGATGGGGACACTAATATTGATGTCTGAGTGTCCAAGAATAAGGCTTAGGTTGAGGCAATGATTATACTAAATAGAACAATTGTCGCATTGTGACGTAGGGTGATATCAAGCGACGACTACGGACAGATGACTAATAACATAAAGAAGTCAAGGCTGTCACGTTACGACTTAGGGTTTTACTATTAAACTTAGTATTAAAATTTTATTTGATAAAGCGGACTATTCAAGTTTTATTTGCATATATCGGGCAAAATGTTATGTATATAGCTATAGGATTTGGTTCAAATGAGAACCTTTTCCCAAATTGAGAACTAGAGAACCATTCTGGGCCACACATTTCTCTAAGGCAAAATTTTTTTTTTTTTTTTTTTTTTTCAAAAATCGCTGCTTTATATGTAAGGAAATTTTTTTTTTATTTTTTTTGTATTTTTTTTTCAGTATACACATGTGTATAATTGCATTATACACATATGTATAACTGAAATATACACATATGTATAGCTGAAAAATGCTATATACACATATGTATAATTGCTATATACACATATGTATAATTGTCATATACACATATGTATAAATGAAAAAAAAATTCAAAAAAAATAAAAAAAAAAAATTTCCTTGCATAAAAATGTGCGATTAAAGCAAAAAAAAAAAAAAAATTTTTTTTTTTTTTTTTGCCTTTATATGAAATGTGTGGCTCAGAATGGTTCTCTCAGTTCTCAAATAGGGGTTGGTTCTCTTAGGATCCCTACATTACTATGATTTGTGGGTGTATATATAATCAAATATATAATAGATAAAGAATAATTTATTTGAGTCGAACCAAGCCGAGCAGACCTTTGCTCATGCTTGGCTCATTTACAAACCGAACCGAACCAATCGGCTCATTTACAACCGAGCGGACGATCGAGCGAGCATTTTTTGAGCATTTTCCGAACGAGCGGCGAGCGATCCACGAGCGGCACAATACTTTCAATATGTAAATAGTTCCAACATGATTAAATAATTGTTTTGATTCAGAAAGTTGGTAAAGTACTTTGAATTGGAGCAATGATTTACCATTGCCCTTTCCAATCTTTTGATCCTTTCCATATTATGATATTGAAACAATGACTTTTTTAAAAATAAAATTAATATAATAATAATAAAGCAAACGTTGTTTACAATTCGATTTCATTTTACAATTGTTAATTAAAGTGATGTCATAAAAGTGTCATATAAAATTAAAATGAACAGTTAAAGTTTATATATCATCCCACTATAACATCAATTATGTAAGTTATAAACGATATATGTACATATTTTATAATGTTATAGTTAAACATAGTGTGGAACTTATATTGTTAGTATTGAAGCGCGCGCCTTAAACCTATGGGTCTTATATGTTGGATTTACCCATCGACATATAGCTCTTTTTTTTTTTTTAAGGCTTATTTCAGTGAAAATCCTTGTACAACCCTAACCTAGTGGTCCTAAGTTCGAATCCCTACCCGCACACCGGTGTCTTCTTTGCCTAAGCTCAAACCGTCACAAGGATTTTTTTGTGGTGTGCATGGATCGAACCTGTGACCTACCTCCAGGATGAGAACCCCTAAGGAAAAACTCACCCTACCTCAAACCAGCTGGGCTGAAGATTATTGACGACATATAGCTCTTAAACAAGAGAATTTCATGATAAACATTACATTAGAAACATGTCTAAAACATTAATTACGTGAAAGTAAACATACTCATAACAAAACATAATGTCTCAAAAGAAACTTCTCGAATGGGATGCCAGTCTTGTGTTCGGATAACCTTCAGAGCCACGTCGTGAGTCGTCCAAGCCATAACGGCTATCCTGCACTAACTTGATGTGTTACTAAAAGTCAGCTAAGTTGAGTGCGTTCTAGTTTAAATAAGCAACAATAAAACAATCACATGTAACATATCATAATGTATGAACACCTATTGTAACATGACTTAACCTAACCATGTTTCATTCCACAAGTCCCGTAAGAATCCTTACGTTCTACATGTCCCGTAGGACCCTTTACGTTCCACATGCCTGTTAGGACACATTCTCTACGTCCCCATAGGATCAGATCTTCGTTATCGCATTCCATAAGTCCTATAGGACAAGTGATAATCATCAATCCATTCTGCATGTCCCGTAGGACCACTGTTCTATAAAACATATCATAAATTACATGTCGCAGATACTCATGCCTTTAGCTGTAACTAACGCCCATTCATCCACATGATCATTAATTATGTTACTTTTCCGTTATATTTACCTTAATCAGATTAACGTTCACAAATTCTTTCATTAGTACATTATATTGATCATTAACATACATTCCTTTTAAATATTACAGGCATTAGATAAAATTGTTTTTAATCATCGAACCACACTTTACCTTGAACACTCTATCTTTTATTAATTGACTTATAATGAGCATGCACACCACCTAAAAATACCAAATTTATCTTCAAAGTGTTGACGCAAAGATTATTTACATTTAGTGTATCTTTTTTATTACTATGTAGTTAGAAGTAGTCACGTTGTTGTATTAGTAATACAACGTTTAACATTAAATAATTTGATATTAAAACCTAACCCATAGGGTCCTCTTACTTCATCACCTAATCTTTCACGCACTTTCATCAAAAATAATGTTTTTCTCCATAATCAAGGAGATTTACAAATGCATAAAATGTTGAAAATCGAAAAATTAGTGGACATGTTATTAGATAATTAACTATTAGACCACATGTAGAATGGGTTTTGGCTGTCTTCCTTAAAAAAAAAAAAAAAAAAAAAAACCCTTATAATACCCGCACACTGTCCCCCAGGCGTTTTCCTTTAAAAATGACTTGGGCGTGTCCTTAAACACGCCGGATCAAAAAAGAGGGAGACCTGTATTTTTTTTAACCAATCAAACCTCTCCATTTAGAGATGGGCGTGAAAATGAAGAAGACCCTACACATGGTCTTACCATTTTAACCCGTTTAATAACTATGAACGATTAAGTTTTATTTATAAAAATAAACCTTTATTAATCTTCAAAAAATCTACTTGAACTCGTTTAAGTTTCTCCGGTGTAAGAATATATTTATATATTCTATTATGTGGCCCTTATAATCATTTATCTAATAATTGATCAATGACTTAAATACCCCTATTGGTTTAACTGGTCTTTATGTGATGGACATAATTACCCTTAATGAACCACTAAATAGGGTTTCCCCTTGGGTGTATATATAGAGATTATTAGGAGATGGTTAAAGGCTAATGAAACACCAATAATCTAAACCCTAAGTTGCCTCCTCTCTCCTCTCTAAAACCGAGATCTCTGATCTCCTTAAGCCATCCTAACTGTACACCCTAAACGGGAACCCGATCATCCTGTAGATCATGAAGTATTCCCTCTCAGTGGTTACTGGCTAATAAGGTACATGTTCGATTTATTTATTCATGTTTATGTATTATTATCAAAGAATTGATCAACATGTGGTATCAGAGCATATGTTGATTATATCAATTCTATTTCGATTTGAAATATTAAATCAAATAAAATCAACACTTTATGGAATAAAGTGCAATGTTGATTTGATCAGAGGCATTAAAGGTTTTGATTAATTAAATAAAATAATAATAATAATACTTTGTAATTTTTCGAAACATCACAAGATGGCTCGCTGCCATTAATTAAAATCGAAATATTTTGAAATCACGATATAATGCGACCAGTCTTGTAATAATAAATAAAAAAAAATTTCAAAATCAAAATACTTTGATTTAATATTACGAGTCATTATTTTGATTTATCAAAGCAATTTTGATTTTATTAATGGAAATTTTATTAATAAATATGATAATTGGTATGAACGGTTCATTTATGTTTATGGGACTGTTCATATAATCTTCATCCTAATTTTGATGAAAATTAGTATAAGTTGGTTACAACTAGGATTAAAATCTGTTTCCTAAAATTTTGGGAGTAACTTAATCTCCAAGTTTTAAATTAAATGTTTATAATATTTTTTGAAATCTTTGGAAATTTACTGAAATCCCTTAATTAATTGAAACGGATTTTCTCAAATCCCTAAATTATAGCACTTATGGGTATTATAGTTCTCGGAAAAATTGTTCACGGATTAACATTTTCGAAAGATGTTCTCATACAGGTTTCCGGATTCAAGTTCTAGAACCAACATTTCTCGGTTTTCTATTTTCGAAAACCTACAATTCGAGAACCTAATCCTAAATCCGAGAACTATTACTGATTCCGAAAACCATTACTGAATCCGAGAACTCTCAGGAATTCGAGAACTAACATGTTGACCGAGAACCTAACTAATTTCCGAGAACCTAAGGCCACCCGAGAACTAGTAAATTATCTGAGAACTAGGAACAAGGTCGAGAACTAATTATTTTCTCGAGAACCTCCTTGTTGTTTCCAGGAACTAATTGTTTTTTCGAGAATACAATTTCTACCGAGAACTATGACAAGTTCGAGAACTAACCATTTTCTCAAGAACTTCCTTGTTTGCGAGAACTAACTATTTTTCTCGAGAACCTCTTTTCCTGGGAACTAAACCTACTTTCCCAAGAACTGGTAATCTAAAATTTTCTCGGGGTTTGCTATTAATTGGTTTATTAGTTTTGAAAAACCTTAACTAATATGTTTTCAAAACCTAAATCAATAAACATTTTGCTTCACTTTGATAACACTTAAAAGGTCCCACTTCTGCCCAAAGGTGATGTGCTACCTTAACATAGTTATCTAAGTCTAACTAAGCATACCAAATTAGTTTTGCCTAATTAACAAGAATGTCTCATTTCTGTCCAAAGATGATGTGTTACATTCATGCCTTGTAAAACTAAATTGTGCCTAATAAATTAAGTGTTTCACTTCTGCCCAAAGGTGATGTGCTACACTTAATTGCACATCATGCTTAAATGATTTCACTTCTGCCCAAAGGTGATGTGCTATTGTTTAAGTAGAACTTTTAATTAATCTATTATATTTTGGTGTTTATAATAGATGTTATCACACCTTCATCAAAACAACGATCCTCACATATTAATGATCCTTCATTAATATAATGATCCTAATTTGTGTTTGCCTTACTTGAATATCCCATAACAAATCACTCTAAAGTTCTTCTAAAAGGTCATATCTCAAACTAACTGATCCACTCTTATTCCAAAAAATTAATATGATTTGCTCTTATAGAGTCTTGATTATCCCTTAAGACATGACACTCCTGCTAACTTTTCTTACAAAAGGAATTTCTTTTCATTAAGAAGTGGGATAAGTCAAATATCATGTCACTTATGGTAATCAAGAACTCAAATTAATGATCGCTATCAGGGGAGCTATTAAAGATTCTGAAATTCCTAAGACTAATTTTGTTTCTATGGAAGAATCAAAAGAACTCTTAAAGAAGCATGCAATAAATCTAACTCAAATAAAAAGGTTTGGTGACATTCGTGAATGCATCATAATATTGAATAACATGGCCCATTAAACTAAGGGCTTATTCATGGAATCGATAAAGATTTTCAGTGCGTTATACAATAACTTCTCCATTAGTACAATTGGATGCCTTATGAATCAACTACAACACTCAGAAGTACCAAAGGAAAATGAGTGTGTTGATAGCAACATACGTACAGGAAGAGAAACATCTAAAACTGAAAAATCAGATGTTATTCACCTTACTACCACTAAAACCTAAAAGTGGAAGATAACTTACAATAGAGAGGATAGTTTTAAAGTCCGGAAACAAAATAAAAGTACTGCTTCCAGCTCTAAGTTTTCCACGCAGATGTCTTACTACGAAACTATGCCATTAGACTAGGCACAAGCAATAAGATAATCCATTAGTCAAGGAAACAGCTGGCTAAGTTAAGTAGTAGAAAATCAGTGATATTTGACTCCACAAATATAAATATTCCAGTTAACACATGATTGTTGAGTCTTGTTCCATTCGTTTCCTTACCATATTTCAACAAATACTTAAGATGAGAGTAAGTGGCGAATTTAATGTTAAGGTTGAAAGAACCATTAATAACTGATCTCTGGATTAGGCTTTATGATACCTTACAATATTCTGGCTATTACTCGGAATTTTAGTATCAATACTAAAGTCAAATTTTGACAGTTATGAGTTTTTATGACCAAAACAAAGTCACTATTAACTTAAACTCTTATATTATTTGTTGTCATTATCTGAACAGAAACCTTATAAAATAGAACAAGATGATATATATATTTTCACAACTTTGTTATCATGAAAATGAAAATTTAACAAGGGATAATGAGACCTATGCACTTCATCCGTTGAGACCAAATTTTTTCATGAGCAATCATGAATAGGTTAATGAAGGATGATTTGTTATCAAATCTCATTCTTAGTGACTTTAAAGCATGTGTTGAATGCCTAAAACTTTAAAATGGCAGAAGGAATAAATGGGTTTCCATCACATGGTATAATTAACTGACATTAGTGGAGCTTAGAAAAATATCAACTTGTATCTAATCTGTTTCATACGGACCTAAGTTTTAAGAAATCAATTCATATATACTTAAAGGGTTTCCATCTAAATATGTCCTTAAAATTTCTTATGAAATCTGGACAATAAGGAAATCAAGTATAAAATATATGAAATATTCCCATTCACATGCATCGCTAAAACTTCTCATATGGAGTTCCTAGAGACCTAAAAGATCAGTGGGAGTATTAAGTGTCCTAATTATAACTTGCATAAGTTGCAAGAGGTGGGGGAAGTGACAATTTTGATCTTATCTCAAATTACACCTCTTGTATGACACTGCTCTATCACAACTTGTCTCCTTAAAATATAATGATACTCCTAATAAAGTTTCATTGATGCCTAACTATGGGAAGAACTTAGATTTCTTACAAAAACTAAAGTAATCCTCAATAAGAGAAACTAACAAAAACATCATTGAGTTGTTTCTCTATTAGAATCTATTGGTCTTCCAATCTTAGACCTTATGCATGCTAAGTTCCTAAAGATTTCTAAGTTTAGTGGGAGCAGTAAAAGTCCATATCATGACTTGCCAGGAGTACAAGAGGCGGGGGGGGGGGGGACTCATTAAATTCTACTCCGAATTTAACTCCGATTACACCTTTTGTACACCATACTGCACCAACTCTTATACACTTAGAAAATAATATTGCTCCTTATTTACCTAAGAATGAAAGCACCAAACCAAGAGCTAATTCATAAAATTGCATATGTATCCTAATAAACCCAATAGTTAACTCAGGAGGTCATCTAGGTCTAAAAGGCCTACTAACTTTGATGATTAAGTACCTTACCTAACTAAAGTTGAAATGGATGTTTGGAAAGTTTACTGATCCTACCTCTTCTAATTATATCATCGGCATCAATTAAATCCTCTAAATAGGACAAAGCTATTATTGGCAAGCTTTGATTCCATGAATTAGAATAACGTTTGGATTTGGTTGAATTACCTAAGGGTGTTCATAACTAAACTGAATCTGAATGGAAACGTTATCACACTAAAAGTATGATTGATTGCTAAGGGTTATACTCAAGAGGGAATAAACTATCAATAAACCTTCTTACTTATCTTACAAAAGGTTTATTTTAGGATCATTACCGTTCTAGTAGCTTATAATAATTTAAGAGCTACATTAGATGGACATTAAACAACTTTCCCTTACATTGACCTACATGTTCATAAAATAACCTGAAAGTTCTAAACTAAAGGTCAAGAACACTTAGTTTGTAAGTCAATGAAATCCATGTATGGGTTGATAAGCATTTAAACATGATGAAATTATAATGCAATTCTTTTCATCAAGTACCAAGTGGATTAATACACCTACCTCAAGATGAGTGGGAGCAACTAATACAAACTTGTCCTTATATAGATGACATTCTTTGGACAAGTATATGTTACGTTTGTCAAATCATTATTCGCGCATACTTTGACATAATGAATCTCGGAGATACCTCTTATGTTATAGGAATCAAAATTCACCGAGATAGACTCAACAAGACATTAGTTTCGTCTCTAAGTGGGTCCTTACACATGTAACATACAACATTGCTCTCCTTTAGAGGCTAATAGGATAGTTGAGATTATTACCTTATGCTTCATTAATTAGAAGCCTTATGTAAGTTTAAAGTCTATACTCGTTTGGATATTGCTCATGTTGCTGAACACTAGACTCGTCTAGATTATTGTGAAGCATCTAATAAAATATTACAATATCTCTAAGAAACGAGAGACTATAATTTAAAGAAGAAGTGAGAACTTAAAATAGTTGAATACTCTTATTCCAACTTTGTTGTATTCAAAGAAAACAATATGTCAACTTCGGGATATATCCTTATTTCAGCAGACAAAACTTATCTCATGGAGGAGTCATAATGAACTGTTAACAACAACCTAAATAATAATGACATAATTTGTTGCTTCTCACAACGCAACTGTCACTAAATGTTGTTGGAATTTTATCAGTAGACTCGTAATTAATAACTCCATCTAAGTTCTATATTGAAGACTTATTGTGATAAAGTCAGCTACCCTGTTTTCTCGAACAGTAATAGTTCGAGCGGAGCTGCATTAGAAATTCGATACAAAATTGACTGTTCACTTATTTTATGAACAAGTAGAGGAAACTAATTCTTTGTATCGAATTCATTCATGATATGCTTATGGATCCAATAACTAAAGGTCTATCACCCATAAGTCTCTCTAAGGGCCTATAATAGAGACGGGTTTTACTAATGACCATGTATAACTGCATATTGTACTATGAATGCCTAATTATTAATTATTCCTCATCCGTTTAATATTTGTTTGTCTCTAAATACGTTCATGCATGCCTAAGGATGTATAGACACTAATTATACAAATTAACGTTAAGGGCTTACTTGTCATGATCCTAATGTTAAGTTTTAAATTTGGGGTGTAGTATGATTAATGGGGGTCCTGAGTTGAATAACTGACTCAACGACTGTATTTCTCTGCTACATTTTCGGGTTTAAAACTAAAATGAGTGTTAACTCCTGATCAGGCTTATCTAATGCTCATAATAAATGATTACTCGGCCAAGTGGGAGAATGTAAGAATATATTTATATATTCTATTATGTGGCCCTTATAATCATTTATCTAATAATTGATCAATGACCTAAATACCCCTATTGGTTTAACTGGTCTTTATGTGATGGACGTAATTACCCTTAATGAACCACTAAATAGGGTTTCCCCTTGGGTGTATATATAGAGATTATTAGGAGATGGTTAAAGGCTAATGAAACACCAATAATCTAAACCTTAAGTTGCCTCCTCTCTCCTCTCTAAAACTGAGATCTCTGATCTCCTTAAGCCATCCTAACTGTACACCCTAAACGGGAACCCGATCATCCTGTAGATCATGAAGTATTCCCTCTCAGTGGTTACTGGCTAATAAGGTACATGTTCGATTTACTTATTCATGTTTATGTATTATTATCAAAGAATTGATCAACATCCGGCCCTTAGCTACTTGGAGCTAAAAATCCCGAAATGAAAAATAGCAAAATAGGAATATGACTTAATATTATTAGAAATGCCCAAAAGATATCATATTCGTAAAGAAGAAACATAGGGAAAAAAAAAAAAAAAAAGCTTAAACTTTCGATAAATAAAATTATCTAATAACCCTTAAATATATTGTGTTTCCTATACATGGTTATTTTATTTAATTTTCTCTATATGAAGTATTTTTTTTTCCTGTTATTATCTTGTTTATATTTTGTTGGAATACACACACAAAAGTTTGAGCTTCAATGAATAAACTAAAGCAATTGATTCCATTTTTATAGCTTACATTTTTTTGTTATAATTTTATCATCTCTTCCTTTTTGGAAAAGAAAAAAAAGTTTATATATATGTTGTATTCCAGTTAGCTCGTTTCACAGTCAAAGTAAAACAAATTCCAAACATAAATTGTAATTGTAAATACATATATATAGATAATGAATGAGTTTCTTCCTTTCTGCCAAAATAAATAAGTTTATATGCTATTCCCATAATTCGTTTCACAGTCAAAAATGTGTGCTTTTTTCTTTAAAGCTTCGAGAAGAAACAAATAAAATTTGTTCCACCCTCGTATTTCGTCATCACAAACGTGAGTACACCACAGTGTTTTCCCACAAGAGATATGGAGTACGTCATATTTGTCATATGTTATTTATTTTCTAAAAAACCTGAATATTTTATGTTGATTTATACAGTCATATAAATATGTATATATGACTGTATATATGTTCCACGGTTTTTCTTCATGCAGATAAAATTAAAGGGTTTATCTGCAAATAAGAAACTAATTAATACATTAATGGTTTATGTTGCTACAACAAATAATAGCTTAACGTTAGTTCTGAGTCACAGGAAGGGTTCAAGGGTTTCAATCTGCCTAACGCAGGTCGTGGTGTCCTCCTACGTTGCAAAACGTAGAAGGAGGTTCAAGATAATATTGTTATTTATTTTCTAAAAAACCTGAATATTTTATGTTGATTTATACACTCATATAAATATGTATATATGTTCCACGGTTTTTCCTCATGAAGATAAAATTAATGGGTTTATCTGCAAATAAGAAACTAATTAATACATTAATGGTTACTAATTAAAATCATATATGCATGAATAGTTACAGATATTATATTTCAGGTGGTGGAATCAAATTAAAGGTTTATATTATTTCACGAAGTTAACTAAAATCGTATATGAATAGTTGCATATATTATATTATATTAATTAATAGAGGTGGCGGAATAGTTTAGTTTATTTTTTTAGTGTTTTCATAAATCAAACCTTGGCTACCAAAATATGAAGAAATTTCTCGCCACTCGTTGGAGACAAAGAATTAATTTACCTTTTTATGTTAAATAAAGCAGCATAGTCTTCGGTCAAAATGTAATAACAATTTCTCCGTTCACATAACCAACATTTCGAACCCTTTAGTCCTTCACCCCACCCCCTTATATAATACGCATACCCCCCTATGCAAAACATCAATAACTTATACCAAACCCCTAAAAGATTTTATATATGCACAAACTAATGGATAACAAAAGCTTATTGTTATTTGCTCTTTTCATTATCTTTTATGTACCTTTCTCTATATCTCAAGAAGTTGGTAAGTCCCCAAAAGTCTAAAACGACTTAACTTCTAATTATAGTTGTCGTTTCCTGTGATCGTAAATATTTTTTGTTCATGAAATATATATGTTGACAATGATGATCAGATGATGAACATGAATTCTCATATGACGTGAATAGTTCAAACGGCCCGAATCATTGGGGAGAGATCCATCCAGAGTGGAGTATGTGTAATAAAGGGGACATGCAGTCGCCAATAGATCTCACACATAAAAGAGTTAAGACAACATCTAAACTCGGAAGGCTTGACAGAGACTATAAACCTGCTAATACAACCCTTGTTAATCGCGGCCATGATATGATGGTAGGCAAGCATGCATCAACATTAAACTTGCATCATCTAAAATTAATATTATTTAGTCATTACAAAAATTTGTTCATTACTATTAATATTTATGAATAATACATTAACACTTATGAATAATACAGTTGAGATTTATAAGGGGAGCCGGGCATATCCATATAAATGGAACCGAGTATCAGCTGAATCAAGCCCATTGGCACACACCTACTGAACACACCATCAATCGCCAAAGGTATATGAAAAAAACTATTTGAAATCAATTCATTTGGACTTCATTTATCTTAATTAAAAACCAACAAGAATTACAAGTGAGCGACGGGTAAACAGGCAACAAGCTGCGCCGCTACCCCTTTTTGAATAATAAAGCCTACTCTATTAAACAATATATTCATCTCCAAAATTTATTTTATTAGCGAGAATCTCGCATTTTATCTAACGACGATATAATTTCTTACATTCTTAGATTTAATCTCGAGCTACACTTAGTTCATCAAAGTATAGACGAAAAGGTTGCAGTGGTTGGAATCCTATACAAAATTGGTCGCCCTGATTCGTTTATAGCAACGGTATGTTATAGCAAACACTTTCTTAACTAATTAATGTAACCAAAATAGTTTTCTCTCTATAAGATCTCTAAGTTTGTAATTTTGTTTAAAATATCTAAATAGATGGAACCATATTTGAAAGCAGTGGCTTCTACGAGAGGAGTTGAAACAAACGTGGGAATAGTAGACCCCCAACAAATAAAAATTGGGAGCCGAAAATATTATCGATATATTGGCTCACTTACTACTCCACCATGCGACGAAAATGTTATTTGGACCATTGTTCGAAAGGTAAAAAACTATAAAGTTCATATAATATTTCATACTAGTTCTACTTGTTTGGTATTCGATCACTAAAAGATGTTTTTGCTTAATTATTTATCAGGTGAGAACAGTTTCTCGAAAACAATTGCGAATAATCCATGAAGCAGTCCACGATGTGAGCTTTACATATATGTTATATATAATAAGTAGCTTGGACTTTTCATGTAACACATGTTTGTTAATTTTGGCTTGTGGTGCAACAGGGTGCAGATGCTAACGCAAGACCAACTCAAGCCTTGAATAATCGTTGGTTGAAGCTTTATAGACCAGATGATGATAAAACAAAGTAGCTAGGGATTCAACTGAATTGACGTGCCCTATCATAATTAACACATAATTATATCTTATTTTTTATATATTGATCATGGATTAATTTTGTTTCAATCTTTATTTTATTTTTTTCATTCTAGATCATATGATTTTGTATATAAGTTTTCTTTAGTTATTTTGTATGATCTATAGATATGGAAATAAATAATAGCGATTCGCCGATTCATATTCTTAAATAAGTTTATCCACTTCGCACTACAAGAAATGTCACTATTAACGGCGACACCAATAACGGCGACCCGCCTTGGTGTTGCCGCTAATTCCTTAATCCCCACTAACCACATCAGAGCCAATCCTAACCGTTGATTGGTCAGGAGATCAACGGTAGGGGTTTCATCGTACATATATCAATAGCGGCGACTATCGCCGCTATTGCTCGAAAAATTCACCTACCGGTATTAGCGGTGACATATTAGCAGCGACACCAGGGCAATTGGGACGAAGTAGTAGCGACGTAGGCATTAGCGGCGACATGGGTCGCCGCTAAAAGTCAGTTTCCTTGTAGTTCCATCATTCAGAAAGCGAAAAAAATCTCCCATTCGTGACCTACTTAGAAAATAGAACCTTAACTCATCCAACCCGGCAAGTTTGGTTTGTTGTTCAATTCCTGTCGAACTGTAGTTAGTTGTTCATTCTAATGTTTTTTTATCAAAACCATCCAACCAGACCTTAAACACTCCTAGATAAAAAAAGAATATCAATATCTACTCTTCCATAACATTAATCGATAAGATAGTTTGTCATCAAAATAAAAACACTTTTGAATGTGAAGTTATATTATTTTAACTCTTTCTGAAAAAAGATAATTTTATATATGTATTATAGTCTGGGTATTACATGTTGGGGAATAACCGTAACAAACGGACAAAAACGGATAACAGAAATCTCTGAAGGCACGTGATCGCTTTCAGATTGAATCAATTCGTCGATTCTATCGAATATTCAATCGGATACAATCAGAGATTGAGAATTTTTAGTATGTTGTGATTGAGATTATGAAGAACCAGAGAATTCTGACCAAGAAGAAGAAAACGTTATGAAACAATTTTGGGCCATTAACTGCCTTTTAGGCAGTTTTTCCAAAGGTTTCATCATTGCCAAAATTAGTCCCTCTATTTCCGAAAATTAATTTTCTGAGATATTTTTACCATAGCAATTTTAATGGAACTACAAGCCAGGGGCTCTGCCCCTTGGACCCTGCTCCCAGGGGCGCTGCCCCCGGACCCCCGTACCTTAGGGGCTTCGCCTCTAAGTTCATAATAAATTCAAATAGGCGTGCACTCCGCACCACCATACCTATATGATGTATTATTATGAACATATTAGTCAATCAGTCAATCCAATTACACTAAAATATCCAACATTACACGAATTAAATATTTGTTTGCATATCACAACAAGACAAGCAGCCAAGCCAGGTAATACATGATAATCACCTCACAAACTTGCAATTTCTTGCTCAAAGTAATCAATACCTAACCTGCTTCTAAAGTGCTTAATTATCAGTTCTTTGGAAAGCTTCTTAATTATTTTTACTTTAGACTAAACGGTGTGCAATGGGGGAATGGAGTCGGGGAGCAAACGTGGCATCGGCCCCGAAAAGGAACACCGCCCCCCCCCCCCCCCCCCCGATTTTTTTTCGGGGAAAACGGGGAAATAATCCCGTTGGTACCGAGCACGGCCATTGGCTGGTGTTTTTTGAACGTTGATGTGGGCCCCATTTTGGAATATAGCCGTTTGAAATAAAAAAAAAAAATTAAACCTTTTACCTATAAATATATTCTTCCATCTCCTACTTTTTTACATCTTATTTTTTAAACACAACCATAATTTTTACACACAACCATATTTTCATCCACCAAATTTATAAAAATCCAATTTGTTACCATGAGTTCGTCGGAGGAGGAGGAACAAAACGTGATAAACTTTTACGTTGGTGCAATGATGGAAACGGCAAAAATTCTAGCCGAGTTGGAAGACGAAAGCGATAGTGAAGCGTCTTCGGTACCATTGACACGGAGCGCGGCGCTTGATAGAGATCGTGAGGGTATGTTTTATTTTTTTTGTTAAAATGTTTTACTTTTTTTTTTTTGTGAAAATGTTTTATTTTTTTTGTTAAAATGTTTTATTTTTTTAATATGTTTTATATTTTTTAAAGGTGCACATGAACGTTTGGTGGCCGACTATTTTGACGAAAACTGTGTTTACACTGACGAACAGTTTAAGCGTCGTTTCCGAATGAGTAGAAGATTGTTCGAACGAATTGCCGATGATTTAGCTAATTACGATGAATTTTTTACACTACGATACGATGGTAGAGGGAAACGGGGTTTTACGACCCTACAAAAATGCACGTCTGCAATTCGTCAATTAGCATACGGCACTGCGAGTGATTCATGGGATGAGTATTTAAGGATGTCTGATAGAATGAGTCGGGAATGTTTGTACCAGTTTTGCGAAGATGTTGTGAAGTTATATAGCAATGTTTATATGCGTACGCCAAGAAAAAGCGACATCGAAAAGCTCTACGCGCACCATGCAGAGAAACACGGCTTTCCTGGCATGCTAGGAAGTCTTGATTGTACGCATTGGCCATGGCGTAATTGCCCCACCGCATGGAAAGGTCAATTTACTCGGGGTGACGTAGGAGAACCATCACTTATTCTTGAAACCGCTTGCTCACAAGATCTTTGGATTTGGCATGCTTTTTTTTGGCGTTGCAGGTTCGTGTAACGACTTAAATGTTCTTGCAAGATCTTATATTTTTGACCCCATGATTAGAGGCACCGGCCCTGATGATTCTTTTTGGCTCAATGGCGTAAAATATAAGCATGGGTATTATTTATGTGACGGCATATACCCAAGCTGGGCGTCTATTGTGAAGACAATATTGAATTCTTCAGATGACAAAAGGAAAAAGTTTGCGAAGTGCCAAGAAGCAGCAAGGAAAGACGTCGAACGATTATATGGTGTGATCAAGGCGAAGTGGCATATAATAGAACGACCAGCACGTGCATTCCATCCACAAAGATTGAGATACATTATGTACGCGTGTTTAATACTTCATAACATGATAATTGAAGACGAAGGTCGTGCGATATGCGTTTACGATCCGAATGAGGTTGAAGAAGTGCTCGAGCCAGTTGACGAGGGACAACAAGAATCAAACACGTGGGCGTTACGCGATACTACTATGAATGGAAACCTTGTTTCGGATCTCGTTGATCACATTTGGAATAATTTTCGTGTCGACAACAATGACGAGTAGGTTTTTTTAGTTTTTTTTAATGAACTTTACTTTGTAATTTTTATTATTTTGTGACTTTAGTTTGTATTTTTTTTTAATTTTATGAAATTTCGGTTTTTATAAATTTTGACGGGTTTTTTTTTACGTTTTTTATTTTATTTTAATAAAAAAATAATTATGAAATATAAATTATATAATTAAATAAAAAGGAAAAAGAATAAAAAAAGGAAGGGGGAATGTGGGAGTTGGGGGAAACCATTTCCAAAGTTTGAGGGAGAAAATGGGGGAAATGACATGACGCTGATGTGGCAGTTGGGGGAGTTAGGGGAATGGGGGCACACCAAATAGTCTTATTAACCACAAGATATATTTTGACTTGTATACCCTTCAAAATCACTTGTTTTGCAAATAATATAAAATAATTCACAATTGTATGAACCATTTGTTTTGAAAATCGTATATGGAAATGAGGATTGTATGCATAAATTGAAGCATATGGTAATCTTCCCCAACCTTTGAAATTGATATAAAACACTAGTTAGCACAAATTATTATCACAAAACTAATATGTCATTACACTATTCAAATTTACAACAAAATAAAATACTAATATGACCTATGGTTCCGTTGATATGCATATTAATGTCAGAACGATATTCAAAATTTAATCTTACCAATATAACACTGGTTGAGGGGTAATCATATGTTTAGTGTTATGATGAATTAAAATAATCTGTATATTAAGATACTAGATTATTGCCCGTGTGAACACACGTTTCGGTAAATACTAATACTTTGAATGTTAAGCTTTATTAAATGAAAATAAAGCTAACCATGCATTAGCAAAAAGTAAAATATTCATATAAGAATAATAAAATTTGAACATAATCAATAGTTAAAATAAAATTCATAAGTCAGAAAAACAACATACAATTGAAATACCATTTAAAATGTTAGATAATAAAGTTCGTTCCAGGTCACTTAAAAAAATAAACAAATTTAGTATAAGTTGAATTATTAAATTAAATGTGGGTTAATATTTAAATTTCTTTTTTTACATTAATTAATAAAAGTCGTAACAACTTACCGATTAAAGTGTCATCTTTCGATGAATGCTTATATCGCTTAGACATATCCTATTTATATTTGAGGCAAAAAAGGTAAATAATATAATTATCCTATATATTAATTTTAGAGTGTTCATGAATAGTAATTTGTGCCTTGCATTTTTAGTTCTTTAGGTTTGTTTTTCTATTCTATAAACAATGTTGTTTCCAGCACAGTTGGTTGGGTTGTTATGATGTTATATAAACATAAATTCCACCCAGGTTCGAATCTGTATAAAGGCGGTTTTTTTTAACCAGTACAAACCCATGCAACCCAAGCTGGCAACCGACTTATCTTGCGTGTCAACTACAGCAACAAAGAGACGTCCTTTAAAGCCACATCAAAGATTTTCGTTCCTTACCTGCTTATCCCTTTCTTTTTTTACTCGCCTACCAACGTTCGGCGATCCACCTACCGCAACAGCGCTGGTACCGGGGTTTCCGGTCACCACGACGACGGTTAACAACCGTAACCCAACCGCGGTGGTGGAACCGGTTTCTATGGCTACTGACTAGAAACCCCAGTACCACCGTCGTGCTTTCGGTTGTCGTTTCAACCAATATCAGCGGAACTCGAAGGTGAAGGTGTCCATATTAACGAGCAACAACGGCAAACATAGGAGACAGTTTGAGCAACGATGGTGATTACTGTGGTGGTTGGGAGGGGTGACGAAGATGGCTTTAAGAAGATCCGGTGACCGATTTGCCTGCAAGTCAATTTTCCTGGTTGCCGAGCTGGTGCCTTCTTATGAAGACTGTGAATTGTTAAAAAAAATGAGTGAATGAGGATTGAGGATGCCTGAAAGTTTTAAAAGCTAAAATGAATGATTACAAATTAGCTTGCTGTGTAGTCAAAAGTCCTACGCAACCCTTTGAAATCTTTCTATCACTCAAAAGTCCTACGTACGTAACTCTGTATGAAACAAACATTTTTCCTAAATCAATAATCCTTTTACTGGGTAACTTTTTATTGTTTACATTAATGTAAGTATTTTTTGGTATGACTATATGTTTAGATTTAGGTTTATTATCTTATATATATCTTTACTAGATTATATCCCGGGAGCGTCTCGGGTTGAGAAATCTAATTTGAAATATCAATTTTACATCTGAAATAGACTGATGCGTTTTACAGTTATATGCAGGAAAGCTTCGGGTAGCACTTAACCTAAAACAATTAACAATATATCTCCAATGTTAGTGCATAATCTTAAACAATGTATAACTCTAATATTAAAACCTAACCTAAAACAATGTACAACTCCAATGCTAACACATGTTGTAAATAAAATTCATATTTACTGGTTTGAACATAACTAATGACTTTCCTATACATGATTAATGAATAACCCGAACACTTTGTGTTTTTTTCTATACAAACAAAACCACACAAAAAATAGTCGTTTTTTTCTCCGTTTTTTATATAGCACTATGGTACCCGTTGGAAAGATAATAAAACGTTCATTAATTTGGTGTATTTTTTTTTAAATCTCGTATATAAAAGATATTAACGTTTAAAAGTTATGGGAGAAAACATTAGAGATAAAAATCTAATTTTGATTTTAAATTTTAAATTATTATTTTTCTAAAATATAGCCCTTGCCACATAGGATGACACATGACACACCCAATGAAGAGAATACCCTCTTTGAATGTCATGTCATTAAAATGGCTTTGGTTTATTATATGTATAGATTCTGTTTCTAAGAAGATATATGCAACTACAAATATTTTCATTTGGTAGCCATATCCCTTTGCTATTAAACTTAAAAATGTGGTAAAGAAGTTGACTATTGCTTCATTGTTTGTATTTCTATTAAATACAGTAACAACAAAGGTGAGGTAAACTTAAGAGTCATAAACCCATCCGATTTAGCATAATTTGTTTGAGTTAATATATTTAAGTGTATATTGTTTGTTATCGCAAGTCAGTACTGTTCACACGTGTTGAATACCACATCGTATCAACACACAATCACTCACGAATTTTTGTCATGCATCCGCGCAAAGCGCGGCATGTGCAACACATGTTACAAACATATAACCTACACATTAGTTACAACTAGCATGAAAACCTTTTTTACGCCAAACCCATTCAAGACGATCGCGCAACGTGCGATGTCGAAACCCACTAGTTGGGAAATAAAAAAGGTATGAACGATGAATATATTAAAAAATCTAATTCAAGACAATAATCTAATTCGGGTTAAAAAAAAAAAAAAAAAGCCAACTGTCACAAACAACTTGTCAAAAAAAACAAAATTACATTTTGAGGTATTAAACAAAATGCAAGTGAGCTCACTTTACTACCTATGACATCAGAAAAAAAAATTATTGTAAGAAGAATTGCGTGTAATATCAGCTTTATATATGCAAGTTTATGCTTATATGTTGTTATGCATTATTATGAAGTTGTACTAAGGTTATAGATATTAGAATTTCAAATTAACTTAAATAGAACATTTAATATTCGAATATTTTTAAAGTTTAACCGAAATCTATAATTTCAGATTCTAGTATTTAAAATTTGAATTTTAACTATAACTAATTTGAAAAAACTTATAACCAAAATTAATAATTGTTAAATTTTAAATATATTACTAAATCTCTAATTTAAAGGTAATAAATGGTTATAATTGTTAATAGTATTAACTTGTTAAAAGCATCAAATCATTCAAAATTTTGAATTAAATTATTAAATGTATTAATTAAATCTGAATGTTATTAATACGATTAAATTAAATTTTTCAAAATTTATAATATTAACTAAAATTTAAAGATTTAAATTAAAGATATTAAAATTTAAAATTAATACTTAAATTGAACATTTAGTATTTGAATATTTTTAAAATTTAACTAAAATTTATAATTTCAAATTCTAGTATTTAAAAGTTGAATATTAACTTATAACTAATTTAACAAATTCATAACCGAAATTATTTATTGTTAAATTTTAAAAATATTAGAAAAAATCCAATTTATAGGTAATAAGTAGGTGCAATTGTTACCATTATTAACTTAATTTTAAAATTTTATTTTTTAAAAGATTCAGATCATTCAAATTTTCGAATTAAATGTATTAATAAAGTCTAATTGTTATCACTATTAACTTAAATTCAAAATTTTGAATTTTCATTTTAGTAACTGAAATTTATAAATTAAAATTATAGATGTTAAAATTTGTAATTAAATACTTAAATAAAATATTTATTATTCAAATATTTTTAAAGTTTAACCAAAATCTATAATTTCAAATTTTAGTGTTTAAAATTTGAATTTTGAAACTTACTTTTTATGTAATTAAATAACAATGTAATTAAAAGATTATGAAAATTTGGATTATTAGAGCATTTTTAAACATATTAACAAACATGAAAGTGATGCACCTTCATATATTTTTTATTATTAAAAGTATAAAGTTTAATTACTTTGAATTAGATTAATGGATGACAAGCGTATTACCGTTTTTATTTATAATGTAATAGTTAATTTCTTTTTTTTTGCCTAGAAGCAATAATGTTACATCAAAAAAACTATATAAAAACATTTAAAAGTTTTATGTAAATTATAATTGTCACACCCTCGAATTTCCACTACGGGGTTTATACCGCGAGGCGCATGACATACCAGGATCCCATAGCCATAAGTCATATGAACGAACTCTAAATGCCCAAACAATTTAGTTCGTTTTCAAAAACCAAGTTTAGTTAAGCTGCGGAAGCGTAAACCAAATTTAAACCTTTTAAAAACCATGACCTTTAATCAAAGAAAATTCCAAAAACATGACCTTTAATCAAAGAAAATTCCAAAAACATATCAAACGACATCCAAATCAGATGATTTTGCCCATTCTAAAAAGCTAAGACCATGTACAATCTACTCATGCAAAGAATCGATCAAAACAATTATTTTCAAGCCACGAAACAGACCCTAAAAGTCGACATTCAGATTCTGTCCAGATTCTAATCATGCAATATTATCAATTATATCAAACCCTAGTTGCATATTATCAATCAATAACACCTAATAATCATCAATAACCATTACCAAACATTCCTAATACCTATTGTGATCAGATTCTATCATTATTTATGCAAAGATTACAACTTTAATGATCAAAACTTCAACAACTTGCGCAACAAGTAACCTATGATATTACTAATCGCCTATCATCATGTTTAATTCGTTTAATCTTCAAAAACCTCAAGTTTTAATAATTATCAAAAGCTTTCAAACCTGGACAAACCTTGTTATATGATTTTTATAACATAAAAATAAGATTAAAGCTTAAAGGATTAAAGATTATACCCCTAGCTCTTCGATACAATCAACCGAACGCCTTTGGAGCTTCCCAATCGATGATCTTGAGCCTTTGCAGGTTGTTTGGGGTTTATAATTCGTAAGGGGCAGTAAGGGGGCGATTAGGGTTGAGTTTAGAGGTTGCATGGGGCTTAAGAGTGTTTAAATAGGGGTGTGAGGCGGTTTAGACCCGTCAGTGACGTTCGCGCGGCCGCTCGCAGGCCCTCGGCCCGCGTGAGTGGCCCGTTTCGTCACCCGACATGTTTTCCTTTGGCGTTTTCGTTATTTCGGACCGTAACAAATGCAACCCCATGCGTTAAGACCCTAATCAACCTAATGATTCACCTTTAGTGATTTTATTAACGTATTCGGTTTAGGTTCACACAATCACGTATGGTTTTCACATAAGTTCATCGAATATCAAGAGACACATAATCGCAATCAATCCAAATTAGTTCATTATTCACCAACGTCCGAGGTTCACTAATCATGTATTCAGTTATTAACTCACAACAATGCAACGTGTGTCCTATCTAGCTAACCCTAGTTAAGTATAATGCAAGGAACGTAACTAGAGTTTAGTTAAAGTGAGAACCTGAATTTGCGGGGTATCACATCATCCCCAAGTTGAAAAGAATTTCGTCCTGAAATTCAGCAAGTAAACAGTAAAGCCAGCTAGAAAAGTGTGCGCTTGGTTCCCGGATGTCACATCATCCCCAAGTTGAAAGGAATTTCGCCCCGAAATTCACTTTGAGCGAACTGCTTTATGTTTAGCGTTTGATATATGCACAAGTTTAGGTTTAATAAAGAGGTGTGGATATTTGAGCCGCATTCGATCTCTGCGCTCCCACGTATATTCCGGTCCTAGACGGGAATTCCATGGTACCTTAACAATAGGTATAGTGTTTTGTTTGAGTTTCTTGACGCGCCACTCAAGAATCTCCACTGGTTCATCCATGAACCGTAGCCGTCCGTCCACTTGGATCTCCTCCAGTGGCACCATCAGTGTTGTATCCAACAGGCATTTCTTTATATTTGATACGTGGAGTACATCGTGTACCCCATTAAGTTCATTAGGCAGGTTTAACTTGTAAGCTACCGGACCAATCCTTTTGACAATCTTGAATGGTCCAACGTATCGTGGGTTCAACTTTCCCCGTTTTCCAAAGCGTATCACCCCCTCCAAGGTGACACCTTCAATAGGACCTTGTCCCCAACCTGGAACTCCAAAGGTATCCTACGCTTATCAGCGTAACTTTTCAGTCTATCACGAGCAGCAGCCATCCGGTTTCTGATTTGCACTATCTTCTCAGAAGTTTCATGCACGAGTTCGGGACCTGTTAGCTGGCTATCCCCAACCTCAGTCCAGCAGATGGGAGACCTACACTTGCGTCCATAAAGTGCCTCAAAAGGCGCACACTGTATCGAAGTGTGATAGCTGTTGTTATACGAGAATTCAATTAAAGGCAAGTGCTTATCCCAACTGTTGCCAAAATCCACCACGCACGCTCGTAGCAGATCTTTCGATGTTTGGATGGTACGTTCACTCTGTCCATCCCTCTTTGGGTGATAGGTTGTGCTCATATCTAAGCGAGTCCCCAAAGCGTTTTGGAGAGTAGTCCAAAAATGCGAAGTGAATCGCGCATCGCGATCAGATATAATAAAAGTAGGCACCCCATGCCTAGAGACTACCTCGTTGACGTAGAGATTTGCTAGTTTCTCTAGCGAGTCTGTTTCCTTTATTGCCAGAAAGTGTGCCGATTTGGTTAACCGATCCACGAAAACCCAAATCATGGTATGGCCAGTTGGTGTTCTAGGGAGCTTTGTGATGAAATCCATAGGGATTTCTGGTTGCTGGAGTAGGCCTGAAGGTTTCTGATATTCAATCTTAACCTTCGCACAAGTCAAGCACTTACTAACATAAGTGACTATCTCAGCTTTTGGCCACCGGTAAGGAGTTTTGAGATCTTGGTACATCTTGTCCGAACCAGGATGTACCGAATATCGAGAGGTGTGAGCTTCATCGAGCACCAGTTGTCTGATATCCCACAACGTGGTATCCAGACTCGATTCATGAAGTATTGAAGACCATCCGTCTTCCGTTCCAAGTGCTTATCAGCACCATGTGAAGTTTCAAGCCCGATGTTTTCTTCTTTCAAGTCTCGCCCTGGGCTTCACGTACCTTATCAGGAAGATTAGAATGTATAGTGGGTTGTAAAGCTCCCACCCATTTAGGTTTCGTTTCCTTACGGTTGAGGGCATCAGCTACTACATTAGCTTTTCCTGGATGAAATTTGATGGCACGGTCATAATCATTCAGAAGCTCGACCCATCGATGCTGTTGCATGTTCAGCTCCTTCTGATCGAATATGTGTTGGAGGCTCTTGTGGTCAGTGTAGATCGTACACTTTGTCCTATAGAGGTAATGCCTCCAGATCTTTAGAGCAAAGGCCACTGCTCCCAATTTCCGAGTCATGGGTGGTGTAATTCTTCTCATGAACCTTCATTTGACGTGAAGCACACGCGATCACCTTATCACGCTGCATTAGCACACATCCTAACCCTTGGATAGACGCATCACTGTACACCACAAAGTCCTATGTTCCCTCAGGTAGCGATAGTATCGGTGCACTGCAAAGTTTGACCAGATTCTTGGGCATCTCCCCACTTATAGGTAATGCCTTTCTGCGTTAGGGCGGTGAGAGGTTGGGCGATCTTAGAGAATCCCTCAATGAATCTACGATAGTATCCCGCGAGATCAAGAAATTGGCGCACCTCAGTAGGGGTCCTAGGAGCCTCCCACTTTTTAATAGCGTCAATCTTGGCGGAGTCAACATGTATTCCTGCCTCGTTGACCACATGTCCAAGAAATTGGACTTCTCGAGTCCAAAAGTCACATTTAGAGAATCTTGCATACAACTGCTCCTTTCTCAATAGTTCCAAGATCAGTTGCAGGTGTTGCTCGCGCTCTTCCCTGCTCTTGGAATAAATCAGTATGTCATCTATGAACACTATGACGAATTTGTCCAAATAGGGCTTGCACACATGGTTCATCGGAACAATGAACACAGCCGGTGCATCCAAATGGCATCACCAAAAACTCATAATGTCCATAACGAGTTCGAAAGGCCGTCTTCGCCACATCCTCCTCTCCGACTCTCAGCTGATGGTATCCTGACCTCAAGTCAATCATAGAATAGAAACTCGACCCTTGCAGTTGGTCGAACAAGTCATCATTACGAGGCAAAGCGTAGCGGTTCTTAATTGTCACTTTGTTCAACTCTCGATAATCAATACACATGCGGAAACTCCCATCTTTCTTCTTAACAACCAGAACTGGAGCTCCCCATGGCGAAGAACTAGGTCTAATGGAACCCCTACCCAATAGCTCTTGGAGTTGGGTAGATAGTCTTGAAGTTTGCCTGGTGCTAGGCGGTATGGTGCGCGTTCAATTGGAGCTGCTCCCGGCGCAAGATCAATCTGGAACTCCACTTGACGAACGGGTGGAAGTCCAGGAAATTCCTCTGGGAAGACATCTGGGAAATCTCGGACCACTGGGATGTCCTCAATCTTAGTTACAATTTCAGCTCGAGTGTCAGATATGTTAGCCAAAATGGCTGGACTGCCCTTACGAATACACTTCTGGGCTTTCAAAAAGGAGATGATGCCCACCATGGCACCACTACCATCACCCTGTATAGATAAAAGTTCTCCACTTGGGAGGGGGACACGAACAATCTTCTCCCGACAGAGGATTTCAGCGGGATGCTTGGACAACCAGTCCATGCCAACCACGAGATCAAAGCTTCCAAGGGTGATAGGTAGAATGTTGATGGCAAACGATTGCCCATCCAACTCGAGCTTACAGTCACGATGAATATGGGTTACCTCCACAGGCTTTCCATCAGCTAACTCTATGGTGTACGGGGTATCAAGAAGAGTAGGAACCATCCCTAGTTGTTTGCTAAGTTTTGATGACACAAAACTATAGTCTGCACCAGTATCATATAAAATAGAAGCAAGAGCGTCGTACCCGTCACGACATTGTTATCAGTCCTAGCTTCCCCAGAGCCAATCACAATTGCTATTCCACGAGCCCCATTGTTGTTGTTACCGTTGTGGTTATTGTTTGTTGAAAGACTTGCACCTCACACTATTCCACGTTCTCTTGCTATCACCAAAAGTAGAAGATGAAGCTCCATGCTTCGGAAAAGTACCATGCTCAACAGCCTAATCCGTGTGTTTACGAGCCAGAATGAACGATTTGTTAGATTCTGGGTAGGTGAGCTGCAGTGGCCAAGCCACGAATATGAGGGACCCACCCTTTTGGTATGAAATTTGATCCGCTAGCAAAGTTGGTTACTTAGATTCGAGCACAAAGTATCTAACTCCTGTAGCTTGGTAGTGTAGGCGTTGATCTCAGTCCCAACCGTCTTTATATAATAAATTTCTAAATTTCACCACAGGGTGTTACGTTCTCCATCCAAGTATTTGTAACTCATCGAGTGTGCATATAGCATACATTACCCCACTCTACCTGGGGCAAATGCACATGGCAAACACTTATACTATCGAAGCAATCAGACGGTCTCCTTCAGTTCCGTTGGAGTTATCGAGGTTTACAACCAATAAAAGGCTTGAAAATACGATGGCAGGTTGTTGTTGTTGTGGCATGTACGTTCAAGGTATAAGAAAGTGCAACGTGGAAGTCAGGGGAAAGGAATGATTTATCAAAATAGATCTTTACTAGCTTGGAAAGAAGCGAGGGCCTCAATGTAAAACCCCAACCGATGGCGGAAACATCGAAGTGTCACGTAAGAATGAGTATACAGTAGCACATGGTAATCCAAATTTTAATTGAAATAAATTTAAATTGCAAATATCCAAAAATAGAAATACATAAGAGTTTTAAATGTGGAAATCTAATACATCACACAAGAATCAAGCAAGCATAGACTCCTTATTGTCTTCATAAAACCCTCTAATCTTCATGCATCATTATTTCCTGTTGAGTTGTAAAAATGGGGGGGGGGGGGGTCAACTAGAAGTTGGTGAGAATACATAATCCATGTTAAGCAAATAGTTTAAGTATAAAAGTCTAGCAATTCGTATGTCTATCGTAACTTTAAGTCTACAAGAATAGTATAATATGTTGACATAATCAAACCTCCGACTAGTTTAGGTCCATCCCGTCATCTACGGTTCATCTTAGTAATATGTTGGAACGATAACAATCACCCACGTTACCTATGTAGGAGGTACACGTATCCGGGTGGGGTTGTCAATCCAATAGATCTATTATTGAGTATCGCCGGCTTGGCCATAGCTAATGATTATGTAATGTTGAAACTCGTTGAAACTGTTGACTAATTCATGAGGCAATAAAGTTTACTACTAGACATGCATGTTGAATTGCTTAAAATGTTGCAAGTATAAAGAATCGCATAAACATGGTTACGTAAACTCACCTTGGTATAGTATTAGGTATTGAGAAATAGTATGAGTGTAGCCCAATAGATTGCCAAGTATCACCCTATGTATAAGGCAACAAATAAGTCTAAGTCTATCTAGTCTACAAGTATAATCTAGGGTTTCGATTTGGGGATATCCAATTGTTGAATTTATAATAAAATGTTTAAATAAATAAAGGGAAATTTGATAATTAAATAAATGAAAGTCTTTTTATAAAGTTTGAATTTAGGATGTTCACAATAATGTATTTGAAGTATAAAAATAATTTTTATAAAATTATTTTCTTTAAAATAGATTATTAAATCTATTTATTACAAATTGCCAAAATTAAACTTTAATATTTAAAAATACTAAAATTAAAGAATTATTATTTTAAAAATTATATTTCTGTTCTAAATATTCAGAAATAAATTGTATAAAATTTTGGTGCAAAAATATCAAAAATTGAATTTATTATGATTTAATTATGATTAAAACTAACAAAAATTGATTAAAAATATAAAATAAATGATTTTTCAAAATTAAAAATCATATCAGTAAAGTTTATCATTGTACAAACTCAGGATAATTTTTGTAGAAATTTATAAAATTTTTTTGATATTTTAATGGAATTTTATAAATATAATAGTATAAAATTGATTTAATTATTATATATATTAAATAAATTAATTTCAGAAAACTAAAAATTGTAGGTAAAACTTTTACATCAGATTTGTTAAAAATAATTTTTTTTAGAATTTATAAAAAGGTTTTAATAATTAAAAATGAATTTACAAGATTAAAGGTATAATATATATTTAATTGATTTGTTTGTTAAAAACCAAAAAAAATAAGGAAAAGAGGTGCCATGGCCGGGACTCGAACCCGGGTGGCTGGGGTTAATACCATCAGTCACAACCACTTGGCCTAGGCCTGTGGTTGTGATAAATTCTGTTTTATTTAAACTAAATACATTATCCAAATCAGTTTATCCCCAAATCAATACTTACGAACCCTAGTTTCTGCAATCAAGCGATTCACACATCAATAACCTGATTAATCTTAGGGTTTTTGATGTGTGAATGCCAATGATGAAAACCCACAGAAAATATTAGACTTACAATGTTGTATCGATCACGATTGTTCGGTCAAGTTAAAAAGTCAAACAACGATCAAGAATAAGAACAGAGTGTTTATTGTGGAGAATTGGAGGTTGAGAAAAGATTAATGGCGAGTTGTGAAGGCTTGTGGACGATCAATTTATAGTGTGGATTACTGAATAGAAGAAATGGTAAGGTTGACCACACATTGAAGTCTATACGCGTAATGTGATTAATTGGTGGACAATTGATTTGTAATTGGCGTATTGCTTAACCACTGATGGCCGATAATCAAGTATGTTTGCCAAAAATGAACAATTACGAGTTAATTCGATGGATTTAGGCAAGTCATTCATCACAGTTGACTTTGCGAGTCAACTGTGAAGCTTTTAAGTCAGGTTATATTTATAACGCGTTGGGTTTAAATCAAATGTGTTGGCCAGCCCAGCTGGTTTGTGCTTTGGTGTGGTTTGGGCCGGCCTTGGGCGCGGGTTCGATTCCCGGCCCAAGCGGTTTTATATTTTTTGATAATTATCATGATTAACCATATAATAATTATAATATATAGGGTATTAGGGTTCCACAAGTGCGACAAAATAATTAAATACGAATATTATAGATAGAACTCGACGTTTTATTAATGATGATCGTGAAACGTACAAGTATAAATACGAAATGTTACAGTCTCCCCTACTTTTAGGAACTTCGTCCCGAAGTTGGAGTTGGAGAGTCTGGTGGAAAAAGATGTGGATACTTCGACTTCATCTGGTCTTTACGTTCCCAAGTGAACTCTGGGCCTCGTTTAGATTCCCAACGAACCGTAACGATCGGAATGCGACTGCGCTTGAGTTTCTTGACTCCAGTATCAACAATCTCGACGGGTTTCTCGATAATGTGCATGCTTTCATCAATTTGCACATCCTCAAGAGGAACATGAAGGTTCTCATCCGCTAAGCATTTCTTGAGATTCGAAACATGGAAGGTCGGGTGAACATTGCTTAGCTCAGGTGGAAGATCAAGTTTGTAAGCCACTTTTCCAACTCTGTCAAGAATTTTGAAGGGGCCTACGTATCGAGGAGCTAGTTTTCCCTTTCTACCGAAACGAATTACTCCTTTCCAAGGGGATACCTTAAGTAGTACAAGGTCCCCAACTTGAAATTCCAAGGGTTTACGACGTCTATCAGCATAACTCTTCTGACGACTTCTAGCCTTGAGAAGATTATCCTGAATAAGCTGAATTTTGTCTGTGGTTTCCTGGATTAGTTCGGGTCCAGTGATACGAGTTTCACCAACCTCAGTCCAACAGACAGGTGAACGACATTTACAACCATAGAGTGCCTCGAAAGGAGCCATGTTAATGCTGGCGTGATAACTGTTGTTGTATGAAAACTCAACCAAAGGAAGATGAGAATCCCATGCGCCACCAAAATCGATGATACATGCCCTGAGCATATCCTCAAGTGTCTGGATGGTCCGTTCAGTCTGACCATCTGTTTGAGGGTGATAAGCAGTACTCAGGTTCAACTTGGTACCCAAAGCATCTTGTAGAGAATCCCAGAAGTGAGAGGTGAAACGACCATCGCGATCAAAGATAATGTCCAAAGGTATACCATGACGACATACGATTTCACTTACGTACATCTTTGCCAACCTTCCCACAGAATACTTCTCACGAATAGGTAAGAAGTGAGCTGACTTGGTCAAACGATCGACGATTACCCAAATACTGTCAAAACCTTTGGGTGTACGAGGGAGTTTGGTGATGAAGTCCATAGCTATGCTCTCCCATTTCCATACAGGAATCTCTGGTTGTTCAAGCATACCAGATGGTCGTTGATGTTCAGCCTTGACTTTGGAACAAGTGAGGCATTTTGCAACGAAAAGAGCAATGTCTTTCTTCATACCAGGCCACCAATAAGAATAACGGAGATCTTGGTACATCTTGTCGGCTCCAGGATGAATAGAATAACGAGACTTATGAGCCTCGTTCATGAGAAAAGTACGAAGATCATCACGGTCGGGAATCCACAGTCGATTGAGAAAATAAAGAAGACCATCGGGTTTGGTTTCAAGTTGAGTCTCAGCACCACAAGACATTTCATCGTACATGTTACCTTGGGTGACTGATGTGTGTTGAGCCTGGAGAATGCGATCTTGAAGATCAGTACGAACTCTCGCACATTGGAGTTTGATACGCTCTTTACGACTAAGTGCGTCAGCCACAACATTCGCCTTGCCAGGATGGTAGCGAATTTCGCAATCATAGTCATTAAGCAACTCAACCCAACGTCGTTGTCTCATGTTAAGATTCTTTTGGTCGAAGACATGTTGGAGACTTTTGTGGTCCGTGAACACCACACATTTGGTCCCATAAAGATAATGTCTCCAAATCTTGAGTGCAAAGACAACAGCGCCCAATTCAAGATCATGGGTGGTATAATTCTTTTCGTGAGTCTTGAGTTGTCGAGACGCATAAGCAATAACCTTTCCTCGTTGCATGAGAACACAACCAAGACCTTGGTTCGATGCATCACAGTAGACCACGAAATCATCATTACCATCAGGTAGAGACAAGATAGGAGCTTCACAGAGTTTCAACTTAAGAGTTTCAAATGCTTCCTCTTGCTTTGGTCCCCACTCATAGGGTTTACCCTTGTGAGTTAAGGTAGTGAGAGGAACAGCGATCTTGGAGAAATTGGCGATGAATCGACGATAATAACCAGCCAAACCAAGGAAAGAACGGACTTCGGTTGGAGTTTGAGGAACACTCCAATTTTTAACAGCTTCGATCTTTGCGGGATCAACATGAATTCCGTTCATATCAATGACATGTCCCAAAAATTGAACTTCCTTAAGCCAAAATTCACATTTTGAGAACTTGGCATACAGTTGTTCCTTCTTTAGGAGATTCAAGATAGAGTGAAGATGTTGCTCGTGATCGGATTTTGATTTAGAGTAAATCAAAATATCATCGATGAAGACGATCACGAATTTGTCGAGATAGGGTCTACAAACCCGATTCATCAAATCCATAAATACTGCGGGAGCGTTGGTCAATCCAAAAGGCATAACCATGAATTCATAGTGACCATAGCGTGTGCGAAAAGCTGTCTTGGGAATATCTTCATCGTGGACTCTAAGCTGATGATAACCAGAACGGAGATCAATCTTCGAGAAGTGAGTTGCTCCTTGAAGTTGATCGAAGAGATCGTCAATCCTAGGCAGTGGATAACGATTCTTGATGGTGAGTTTGTTGAGTTCACGGTAGTCAATACACATTCTAAGAGAACCATCCTTCTTTTTAACGAATAAGACAGGGGCTCCCCATGGAGAAGAACTAGGGCGAATGAACCCTTTATCAGAAAGTTCCTGTAATTGACTGGCAAGTTCTTGCATCTCAGAGGGTGCAAGACGATGGAGCTTTAGCGACAGGATTAGCACCAGGAACGAGATCAATTCGAAATTCCACTTGTCGAGCAGGAGGCAAACCAGGTAAATCCTCTGGGAAGACTTCAGGATAGTCTCGAATAATAGGAATGTCTTGGATACTTTTGCCTTTGTCCTTCTTCTCTATCACATTAGCTAAGAAGGCTGTATACCCCTTTCGTAAGTACTTTTGGGCAGTAGTACAAGACATAAGCTTAAGCTCGCCACAGGGTTTCTCACCATAGATCTTCAAAATCTCACCAGATTCGAGAGGAATGCGTATGACTTTCTCGAAGCACAGAATTTCGGCACGATGAGTTGACAACCAGTCCATGCCTACTATAACATCAAAACTTCCAAGATGCATGGGGATGAGATCGATAGAGAAGGTATGATCGTCGAGGTTCAACAAGCAGTTACGAATAATAGAGTCGATCGAAATAGACTTCCCGTTAGCTACCTCTACCACTAAAGGTTCCTCTAGATTAGTGTGGGGTAAGTTAAGTAAAGGTTCAAACTTCAATGACACAAATGACTTATCAGCTCCCGAATCAAATAATATGGATGCATAGTGGTTATTAATGAGGAACGTACCATTCACCACTTCGTTGTTGTCACGAGCCTGGTTAGCGTTGAGATTGTAGGCGCGACCTCGAGCACCTTGGTTCTGGTTGCGGTTCTGGTTTTGGTTTTGGTTTCGGTTTTGGTTCTAGTTACGATTAGGGCAGTTGTTGATGTAGTGATCAGGGCTGCCACACTCGTAGCATTGACCACGAGTAGGCCTGTTGTTTTGTTGGTTGGGAGCTGGGTTGTTTCTGGCTGGGTTGTTTTGGTTGTTTTGGGCAGCAGGGGCTTGACAGGCGTTGGGGTAGTGTCCATACCGTTTACAGTTATTACACTGGCAGCACGGTCTACCAGGAAGATGATGGAACTGACAGGTGTTGCAAAGAGCGTGAGTCCCGCCATATGGCTTCTTCGCTGGGTTTTGGGCAGTAGGTGGAGTAGCAGCAACCATGTAGTTTCTAGCCTTGCGCTTTTTGTTGCTTGAGGTCTCAGGCTTGACTTCAATTGCAGGCTGTGGAGTGTCTTTGGCAACCGTCTTCTTAGTGCCCTTGCGGAAGAGAGTACCGTTCTTCACGTGATTATCAGTAAGAGTGGCCGCTAGACGTTTGGCCTCTTCCAAAGTCGCAGGATTCCTTCCCCAAACGGTGTCCTGGATTTGCATGGGCAGACCACCGATGTACTTTTCGATGGCTACCGGCAGGGGAGTGACTTTGTGAGGCAACAATAAGCTATGCTCGTTTGTGGAGAACACTCATGGCGTAACGAACCTTGAAGTTGTCGGGGCACTCACTGTTGATGAAGGTATTCTCAATACCCTCAAACCATTGGAGGAGTCCTGTAGCTCCTTCTTCACCACTAAACTTTGGAGGGTTACAAGAATTGAAATGCTTAAGGGTGCAGGCTGGGGGTCCATTTCCATTACCATTTCCGTTCCCGTTCCCGTTGCCATGACCGTTCACGTTGCCGTTCATTTGGATGACCTGAGCGAGTAAATTGGGAACCAGAGTTGCGATTTGTTGCGCCATTTGTTGAGAAATGATCGCAGCTAGTTGGGCATCGACACCATTGTTGTTGTGGTTAGGACCTTGGTCATGGTTATGGTTGTCACCACCTTCTTCGTGGTTCTCACCATTGTTGTTGCGAGTGCTGCGACGTGGAGGCATGATCTGTAATAGACACAATGAAATGAATGAGATTATATAAGGAATGTAATCATTTATTCATTAATTAAAACGAATAAACGAAAACGTTGACTTATCAAAGATTCTAAATTTTAATAACATATGAAGACATGCTTTAGCCTATAAGTGAACACTCATCCCGAGAATTCCCAGGTAGGCATCCGGGTCCCTCGTCTGATTGGGATATATGCGTAATGCCAACCTAGACAGAAGACTCAGAATACAGGCGTTCACTCTTCCAGATTGCACGTGTTCGTTATTAAAATCTAGAACTTCGACGAGATCTCAAGGGGGTTCAGGTTAAACCTGAGGATTTTGTCCTATTAATCTAATGGTGGATCAGGATTGCAGCAGACGAATAAGAGTAGTCACATGTAGGTTTAGGGTTATATAAGGTATAGGATAAGGATAGGATTAGGGAAGCAATTAGGGTTACAAGTAAGAGAAGCAAGTACTGTTTAAGTCCCTAAGGTTATAGTCTAGATTATTTTCTAATAACCTAATTCCCTATAACCAAGGCTCTGATACCAATCTGTAACACCCCAACCGATGGCGGAAACATCGAGGTGTCACGTAAGAATGAGTATACAGTAGCACATGGTAATCCAAATTTTAATTGAAATAAATTTAAATTGCAAATATCCAAAAATAGAAATACATAGAAGTTTTAAATGTGGAAATCTAATACATCACACAAGAATCAAGCAAGCATAGACTCCTTATTGTCTTCATAAAACCCTCTAATCTTCATGCATCATTATTTTTTGTTGAGTTGTAAAAAGGGGGGGGGGTCAACTAGAAGTTGGTGAGAATACATAATCCATGTTAAGCAAATAGTTTAAGTATAAAAGTCTAGCAATTCGTATGTCTATCGTAACTTTAAGTCTACAAGAATAGTATAATATGTTGACATAATCAAACCTCCGACTAGTTTAGGTCCATCCCGTCATCTACGGTTCACCTTAGTAATATGTTGGAACGATAACAATCACCCACGTTACCTATGTAGGAGGTACACGTATCCGGGTGGGGTTGTCAATCCAATAGATCTATTATTGAGTATCGCCGGCTTGGCCATAGCTAATGATTATGTAATGTTGAAACTCGTTGAAACTGTTGACTAATTCATGAGGCAATAAAGTTTACTACTAGACATGCATGTTGAATTGCTTAAAATGTTGCAAGTATAAAGAATCGCATAAACATGGTTACGTAAACTCACCTTGGTATAGTATTAGGTATTGAGAAATAGTATGAGTGTAGCCCAATAGATTGCCAAGTATCACCCTATGTATAAGGCAACAAATAAGTCTAAGTCTATCTAGTCTACAAGTATAATCTAGGGTTTCGATTTGGGGATATCCAATTGTTGAATTTATAATAAAATGTTTAAATAAATAAAGGGAAATTTGATAATTAAATAAATGAAAGTCTTTTTATAAAGTTTGAATTTAGGATGTTCACAATAATGTATTTGAAGTATAAAAATAATTTTTATAAAATTATTTTCTTTAAAATAGATTATTAAATCTATTTATTACAAATTGCCAAAATTAAACTTTAATATTTAAAAATACTAAAATTAAAGAATTATTATTTTAAAAATTATATTTCTGTTCTAAATATTCAGAAATAAATTGTATAAAATTTTGGTGCAAAAATATCAAAAATTGAATTTATTATGATTTAATTATGATTAAAACTAACAAAAATTGATTAAAAATATAAAATAAATGATTTTTCAAAATTAAAAATCATATCAGTAAAGTTTATCATTGTACAAACTCAGGATAATTTTTGTAGAAATTTATAAAATTGTTTTGATATTTTAATGGAATTTTATAAATATAATAGTATAAAATTGATTTAATTATTATATATATTAAATAAATTAATTTCAGAAAACTAAAAATTGTAGGTAAAACTTTTACATCAGATTTGTTAAAAATAATTTTTTTTAGAATTTATAAAAAGGTTTTAATAATTAAAAATGAATTTACAAGATTAAAGGTATAATATATATTTAATTGATTTGTTTGTTAAAAACCAAAAAAAATAAGGAAAAGAGGTGCCATGGCCGGGACTCGAACCCGGGTGGCTGGGGTTAATACCATCAGTCACAACCACTTGGCCTAGGCCTGTGGTTGTTATAAATTCCGTTTTATTTAAACTAAATACATTATGCAAAATCAGTTTATCCCCAAATCAATACTTACGAACCCTAGTTTCTGCAATCAAGCGATTCACACATCAATAACCTGATTAATCTTAGGGTTTTTGATGTGTGAATGCCAATGATGAAAACCCACAGAAAATATTAGACTTACAATGTTGTATCGATCACGATTGTTCGGTCAAGTTAAAAAGTCAAACAGCGATCAAGAATAAGAACAGAGTGTTTATTGTGGAGAATTGGAGGTTGAGAAAAGATTAATGGCGAGTTGTGAAGGCTTGTGGACGATCAATTTATAGTGTGGATTACTGAATAGAAGAAATGGTAAGGTTGACCACACATTGAAGTCTATACGCGTAATGTGATTAATTGGTGGACAATTGATTTGTAATTGGCGTATTGCTTAACCACTGATGGCCGATAATCAAGTATGTTTGCCAAAAATGAACAATTACGAGTTAATTCGATGGATTTAGGCAAGTCATTCATCACAGTTGACTTTGCGAGTCAACTGTGAAGCTTTTAAGTCAGGTTATATTTATAACGCGTTGGGTTTAAATCAAATGTGTTGGCCAGCCCAGCTGGTTTGTGCTTTGGTGTGGTTTGGGCCGGCCTTGGGCGCGGGTTCGATTCCCGGCCCAAGCGGTTTTATATTTTTTGATAATTATCATGATTAACCATATAATAATTATAATATATAGGGTATTAGGGTTCCACAAGTGCGACAAAATAATTAAATACGAATATTATAGATAGAACTCGACGTTTTATTAATGATGATCGTGAAACGTACAAGTATAAATACGAAATGTTACAGTCTCCCCTACTTTTAGGAACTTCGTCCCGAAGTTGGAGTTGGAGAGTCTGGTGGAAAAAGATGTGGATACTTCGACTTCATCTGGTCTTTACGTTCCCAAGTGAACTCTGGGCCTCGTTTAGATTCCCAACGAACCGTAACGATCGGAATGCGACTGCGCTTGAGTTTCTTGACTCCAGTATCAACAATCTCGACGGGTTTCTCGATAATGTGCATGCTTTCATCAATTTGCACATCCTCAAGAGGAACATGAAGGTTCTCATCCGCTAAGCATTTCTTGAGATTCGAAACATGGAAGGTCGGGTGAACATTGCTTAGCTCAGGTGGAAGATCAAGTTTGTAAGCCACTTTTCCAACTCTGTCAAGAATTTTGAAGGGGCCTACGTATCGAGGAGCTAGTTTTCCCTTTCTACCGAAACGAATTACTCCTTTCCAAGGGGATACCTTAAGTAGTACAAGGTCCCCAACTTGAAATTCCAAGGGTTTACGACGTCTATCAGCATAACTCTTCTGACGACTTCTAGCCTTGAGAAGATTATCCTGAATAAGCTGAATTTTGTCTGTGGTTTCCTGGATTAGTTCGGGTCCAGTGATACGAGTTTCACCAACCTCAGTCCAACAGACAGGTGAACGACATTTACAACCATAGAGTGCCTCGAAAGGAGCCATGTTAATGCTGGCGTGATAACTGTTGTTGTATGAAAACTCAACCAAAGGAAGATGAGAATCCCATGCGCCACCAAAATCGATGATACATGCCCTGAGCATATCCTCAAGTGTCTGGATGGTCCGTTCAGTCTGACCATCTGTTTGAGGGTGATAAGCAGTACTCAGGTTCAACTTGGTACCCAAAGCATCTTGTAGAGAATCCCAGAAGTGAGAGGTGAAACGACCATCGCGATCAAAGATAATGTCCAAAGGTATACCATGACGACATACGATTTCACTTACGTACATCTTTGCCAACCTTCCCACAGAATACTTCTCACGAATAGGTAAGAAGTGAGCTGACTTGGTCAAACGATCGACGATTACCCAAATACTGTCAAAACCTTTGGGTGTACGAGGGAGTTTGGTGATGAAGTCCATAGCTATGCTCTCCCATTTCCATACAGGAATCTCTGGTTGTTCAAGCATACCAGATGGTCGTTGATGTTCAGCCTTGACTTTGGAACAAGTGAGGCATTTTGCAACGAAAAGAGCAATGTCTTTCTTCATACCAGGCCACCAATAAGAATAACGGAGATCTTGGTACATCTTGTCGGCTCCAGGATGAATAGAATAACGAGACTTATGAGCCTCGTTCATGAGAAAAGTACGAAGATCATCACGGTCGGGAATCCACAGTCGATTGAGAAAATAAAGAAGACCATCGGGTTTGGTTTCAAGTTGAGTCTCAGCACCACAAGACATTTCATCGTACATGTTACCTTGGGTGACTGATGTGTGTTGAGCCTGGAGAATGCGATCTTGAAGATCAGTACGAACTCTCGCACATTGGAGTTTGATACGCTCTTTACGACTAAGTGCGTCAGCCACAACATTCGCCTTGCCAGGATGGTAGCGAATTTCGCAATCATAGTCATTAAGCAACTCAACCCAACGTCGTTGTCTCATGTTAAGATTCTTTTGGTCGAAGACATGTTGGAGACTTTTGTGGTCCGTGAACACCACACATTTGGTCCCATAAAGATAATGTCTCCAAATCTTGAGTGCAAAGACAACAGCGCCCAATTCAAGATCATGGGTGGTATAATTCTTTTCGTGAGTCTTGAGTTGTCGAGACGCATAAGCAATAACCTTTCCTCGTTGCATGAGAACACAACCAAGACCTTGGTTCGATGCATCACAGTAGACCACGAAATCATCATTACCATCAGGTAGAGACAAGATAGGAGCTTCACAGAGTTTCAACTTAAGAGTTTCAAATGCTTCCTCTTGCTTTGGTCCCCACTCATAGGGTTTACCCTTGTGAGTTAAGGTAGTGAGAGGAACAGCGATCTTGGAGAAATTGGCGATGAATCGACGATAATAACCAGCCAAACCAAGGAAAGAACGGACTTCGGTTGGAGTTTGAGGAACACTCCAATTTTTCACAGCTTCGATCTTTGCGGGATCAACATGAATCCCGTTCATATCAATGACATGTCCCAAAAATTGAACTTCCTTAAGCCAAAATTCACATTTTGAGAACTTGGCATACAGTTGTTCCTTCTTTAGGAGATTCAAGATAGAGTGAAGATGTTGCTCGTGATCGGATTTTGATTTAGAGTAAATCAAAATATCATCGATGAAGACGATCACGAATTTGTCGAGATAGGGTCTACAAACCCGATTCATCAAATCCATAAATACTGCGGGAGCGTTGGTCAATCCAAAAGGCATAACCATGAATTCATAG